>CM054180.1:5435000-6035000 GCA_028829895.1 Sinotaia quadrata | reverse complement strand
GACTTAGCAACAGTCTTTATGCACTGGCAGCTCTCACAAGATGTTTCACACTGGAAGACACTCAATAGGACATGTCATGAATAACATCAAAGTGGGCACCCAAAGCCCACATCATGGATTTAAGAACAGAGATAGAAATGTATGACAAAGTAAATTTGCTCCTACCTATTTTAAATTTTAATTGTTAAATTTTAAGTGCAAAATTGTCAGAGTGACCTGACCTTGTGCACTCCTTATGGTTTTATTTGAAAGTGTATGAGTCTGACTAACCTGGATGTGCTCTTTATAGAATTTTTATCAAGGTGAGTATCATTGTAGTGTTATACAAGCATCTTGCCCGAAAATGGTGGGAGGAACAATAGCTTAATAAAAATACTTTAAGATAATTAATCGCTGGTAAGTTTTCTTCTCTTCTATCATTGTAATCAAAACTGGTAAAAAAAAGCCTCTAGTTGTATAAGATTATCGTGACTTATATTGTTGTCTAAGAGTGATATATTGCTGCTTATTTTGCATTGGTTAATCAGTCCGCTACACTTAAGGCTGAACCGTTACTATAGTAAGATTAAATCCGCATCTTACTATAATTTTGCCTCAAATAATCTCTTTGTCCGCAATATGTTCTAGACATAGAATGTTACCGATGAAAGGAAGGAAGAAAAAATGGAAACAGAGAGAGAAAGGGAGGAGATAGAGTTGTGTAGTGGAAAAGTTGAAGAAAGAAAAAAAGAAAGAGAGAAACAAATATTTTGAGATTGGAATCAAAGAAGAGAGAGAATGAAGAAATAAAAGGGACTGCAGAAAAGAAAAGAAAGATAGAAAAATGGGGAAAATAGAGAAGATAGAAGTAAAAGATATGATGGGGAAGGAATAAATAAGAAATAGAAAAGAGAGAAATGAAAGAAAAGAGAGAAATGAAAGAAAAAACAAAAATGAGAAAACAGGGAACGTGAAATAAGAAGAAAGAACTTAAATGAAAAGAACATGACAGGCAGAGAGAACACGTAAACATGAACAAATTAAAAAAATATGTAAAATTAATCTAACTATAAAATATTTTAAGCTGACCTAGCTTATTCTATTGTTTTGTGTTTTATATGGATGTTTGATTTCCGACTTTCTATTTCCAACTTTCTATTTCAGACTTTCTATTTCAGACTTTCTATTTACAACTTTCTATTTCAGACTTTCTATTTCAGACTTTCAGAGTAAAAGAAAATTCTAACCGATGTAGTGCTGGCTTGACCCTCTGTAGCCAGGACCCACGCCCATAAATCTGTGTCAGTATAGAGTACATGGTGGCCAGTGTACGGGAATTCATGAGAAGCACTAGGACGCTGATTTTGTCCGTGAAGAAAGGCAGGCTCTGAGTTTTGGAAATGTAAACCACTTTTAAGAATCACCACTATATAAATGTTTGTTAGTAAGTTGATATTGAAATTATTATTGAAATAGAATTTTGAGGTTGTTTGGAAAGTTAATATTTGTATTAATAAGTTAAAAAGGTTGGTTTGTGTGAACAACCATTTCTTGCTGTGAGATAATGTATAGCTTGCCAGGTGGCCATGAGTTGCCATAGTAACTGTAGTTTTAAAATAAAATACGAGTAGGACTGTTGCTCTGAGATTTTAGTGTGTGCTCTGAAAATTAGCGAGGTAGGTCAAATGGATATGTAAATCACAGTTGTCAGCTGGGAACTTGATACTTGTGGCACTAATACAAATGGACCTTCAGAATGGTCAGAATATTCATCAGCACGTACAATGCCGCGCTGGTTGTACAGGCAGTGCTGGATTTGGGTAGCATGTGTGCTGGAAGGGGGTGTGTCCCAGTCAGCTCAGAGAAAGGGATGTGCAAGAACCTTGTGTATAAAAGAGGATACAGAGCCAGAGACGAAGGAAAAACGTCGAAAATGTTGCGTGTTGTAGAGAGGGCGGGACATGCTCTCAGTTTCTCCCTGCTTTTGTTTATCAGGAAAATCTCTACATTCTGCGAGGCAAACAGAAAGAGAGTTCTTGCACACTGTAACAGAGTGCCAGATGCCTACCCGGCTGTATATGGAAAGCGTGCCATCAAGGCCACTACAGTTCAAGATGGGCCAAATCAAACCAGATAGCCATCTCGGGTTTTCAAAGACTCTGTGCAAAGGCCGCGGGTGATCAATTATTTTCCATGCAGAGGTAAATTCCTGATGGAAGTCTAATGTCACGGCACTGGGAGATGTTACAGAACGAGATGTTACATAATGGTAGTAACTATCGTTGGAAGCAGTAGCAGTCATGCATGTGGCATCCCGCCGAAGAACGGCGAGGTTGGCCATTACGTAAAGAGAAGAGGAGAAACGAAGAAGAGAAGAGAAGAGAGGAGAAACGAAGTTAAGATAAGAGAAGAGATGAGGAAATCTCAGAGCACATAAATATAAACTAAACTTAAAACTAAAGCTTAGGAATCCTAATTAAGACTTAAACCGAAAACAAGAAGCAAACCTTAAAACATTGTATATAAGTAAAGGATGGCTTTAAGATTAATACATTATAATATTGATGGAACTGATTGAAGGAGACTTACAAGTCGAATGACTTTTGTTTATTGTTGAATTACTGAGCTTTGATATAAGGGCAATGGCGCCAGAAATTATAAATAATGATTGCTATTTTATGATAAATAATGCTAAAATGTATTTAGAAGTAGTACTGCATGGAGAAATGGAATTTCGTATTTCTTTTATTTTATTCATCATTAATCTTTTTCTTTCTTTCTTTCTTCCCCTTACCCATGGGTGCGAGTGTGGATGGCTGATTGACTAACCAACGTGTGATAGGAAACCCATAGACCAATAAATTTGAATATATACTCTGACATTGGGGCTTTCTCTTGTCTATGGTTTCGAAAGAGTGGTTGCTGTCGTTGTTATACGTTGTGTCGTCTGTGCCGTCTACACTTCACCCCTACCCGTATGCAAGCACACATGCAAACATGTCGGCAATACGTAACCTACACACACAATAAAATTCGAGCCAAACAACCATCTTGGTATTCTGTGTGCGGATTTGTAATTCTACGACGACTACTACTTCTTCAATTACATCTAGAATTACTACGACGACTATTACAACTACATCTACTATTACTACAATTACATCTACAATAACAACATCTACTATTACTACAACAACTATTGTTGTTACTCTTTTTGATGGTGATGGTGATTTATGATTCTGTGTTGATTAATGACATTTGAATTAACAGACGAAAGTTCAAACGAAATCCTATGTGGCGTCGACAAGCCACCACCCTCCCCTCGCAAGAGTGTAGGTGGGTGGCGACACATGTTCTATTATCTATACCATGGACGGTTTCACCAAATTATTTACGTAGCCATCGTTATTTAACACGCTTTACAGTTCAGTTGTTTTATGTTGACACAAGATATCTACCAAGCTTGATATATACTATTTTCCTGGCAAGCTGTTCGCAAAATATAAATATGGAAAAGGTTTCGATCTTGTCGTCCTTTTATTATGTTAATTAATTTTATTAATTAATTAAGTTTGCTAATAATTAAATGCGAATATGAGAAATGCGCAGTTCGGTCGTCAGAGCTCAGGTAGTCTATATATATTTATGGCTTTCTGTGCTGCATAACAGATTAATTTGCAGTCTCTGACAGCTACCATTTTCCAGTCTTCATTCTAAGTGAGTATTTCACATACATTTCTGTTGCCCAGCAATCCCTTCAGTCTTGATTGATTTCATGTTACTGTTCATTACAGGTGCAATACGTTGCTTTCTACTAATACTACTACGACGACTACTACTTCTTCAACTACATCTAGTACTACGACGACGACTATTACAACTACATCTACTATTACTACAATTACGTCTACAATAACAACATCTATATTACTACAACAACTATTGTTGTTACTCTTTTTGATGGTGATGGTGATTTATGATTCTGTGTTGAATAATGACATTTGAATTAACAGACGAAAGTTCAAACGAATAAAAATCGGCCGACGATAAAAGTACGATGAAAACAGTTTTGATGATGATTATGTCGATGAATATTCCGTTTGTGATTTGAAGAGCAGAATAAACAGTACTTAAATATCACGGCGAAATTCGAATTTGAAGAAAACTTGTAAAAGACGCTGACGTATTACAGACGCTGACGTATTATAGACGCTGACGTATTACAGACGCTGACGTATTACAGACGCTGACGTATTACAGACGCTGACGTATTACAGACGCTGACGTATTACAGACGCTGACGTATTACAGACGCTGACGTATTACAGACGCTGACGTATTATAGACGCCGCGCGAAAGTCTGGAAGATTAGCAATCGACTATTGGGTAAAGATAACCGAGAAAGAGTCCCTTGTAATTAATAAATATTCTCTTGGTAAATAAACTTTAAGTAAGAGCAAAATAGAATAGAAAGCATTCGTCATGTCATGATCATTCCATAATAAATTGTCACATTAAAATATGAGTAAATAAGAGTATTAAAATTGTCATCTAACAATCATCTAGTAAACAGTGTTCAAGATATTCAAGAGGACGATTCTAGAGAAATGTAAACTCTCCCACATTATCCTTGCCACCGTCATGGGGAGATGCTCTGCCGTATCCACAATATTGAATTAAAAAACGCTTTCATATTGTCTACGGGAGTTAACTCTAGATTCCGATTATTACAAGAAATGAAGTAAAAACGCTTTCATATTGTCAACGGGAGTTAACTCTAGATTCCGATTCGTACAAGAAATGAAGTAAAAACGCTTTCATATTGTGTACGGGAGTTAACTCTAGATTCCGATTCGTACAAGAAATGAAGTAAAAACGCTTTCATATTGTGTACGGGAGTTAACTCTAGTAAAAAAATGGCAACTAGTACCATGACGTCATTCATTCAATATTCACATTCAGATTTTCAATATTGTACATTACACAAGTGAGACAATCGTGCATAAATTTTGATTTAAACACAACTAGTACCATGACGTCATTCATTCACTATTGTACATTACACAAGTGAGACAATCGTGCACACATTTTGATTTAAACACAACTAGTACCATGACGTCATTCATTCACTATTGTACATTACACAAGTGAGACAGTCGTGCACAAATTTTGATTTAAACACAACTAGTACCATGACGTCATTCATTCACTATTGTACATTACACAAGGGAGACAGTCGTGCACAAATTTTGATTTAAAACACAACGCAGTAGATCGTCTTAACACACACAATTTGTTACAACATATATATAGTTGTCTCTTGTTTAATGCATTCGTTTTCTTTTTTAATTTTGAGACAAGACTCTCGCTGAAACTGAGCCGTAGATATAAGGAATACGAGTTAGTTGAGCTCTGAAGAAAAATGAACCAGAATTTATGTATAGGTGTCACATCTTAAGGGAATTGAGAAGGGTCTAAAGGAAAATGAACCAGAATTTATGTATAGACGTCACATCTTAAGGGAATTGAGAAGGGTCTAAAGGAAAATGGACCCCATCTTAACGAAATAGAGAAGGGAAAATGGACCACATCTTAACGAAATTATCCAGATCTAGAGGAAAGCCAGCCATATCTTAGGGAAAATGGGTCATTATCATGAATAATAATATACGTCTGTCAATGTAAAATACATTTTTATTTCATATTGTGTATTTCATATTTCAAATTCTTTTCTTTCTTGCTTTTTCTTTCAGTGATAGTGTTACTGATTTCAACCAGAGGTATATATATATTACTGAAATAAGTTTTTCAGTATGTCATGAAAAGAGTTTTCATTTCAGTTACAATTCCAAATGAATGATAGATTAAAGTAGTCAGTGTGAATGTGATCATAACACATTTTAATTAAATGATATTAAGATTATAATACTTTTTAAAGTTTGAAATGTTCATAAACTTTTATGAGGGATGATGGTTTCTTGGAGCATAAAAGATTAAAAATTAAAATACATGTGGGAACTATCTGTCTATTTTTCTTTAATGCAAAAGGAATTTCTCAGTACGTCAAAGATTAAAAGACATTGATTTCGTTAAATATTAAGAGACATTCGTACGTCAAAAATTAAGAGACATTTAGTACGTCAAAGATTAAGAGACATTCAATACGTCAAAGATTAAAAAGTATTCAGTACGTCAAAGATTAAGAGATATTCAGTACGTCAAAAATCAAGAACCATAATCGTGTCAGGGACAGTTCGTATTCCAGAAGACTACTATTACTTTCTATTTATGCTTCTGTTGATAACTGGCTATTGAGGAAATATAAATTTCGTGTCTATTTAAAGTTAGAAATGCCATTTAGTGGTTAGAATGTTCAAAGTATTTCAATTGTCAAAATCCTAACATTCTTTTTACACTAAGTCATCCATGCTAATAAATTATGGCATTAACAAATAACTCGGTATGCGTCTAAAGTGTTTGTTAACAAATGGAGTATTAGTTTTTAATTGAATTTACATGTCATAGAAAGTAACATAAGTAAACAAATTTTGTATATGAATTCTTTTTTTTTAAAAATGAATCCCAGACACATGCACACACATACGAACGCACGCGCAAACACACACATTTTTCAATAGGAATCATTTAAAAAACTTTCTTTATACAACATTCATAAATTTTACAGGAGAAAGAAGGTTATAAATAAGTCTGCCATGGGAATAGGAAGCATGTTTAAAAGGTAAGTTACATTGGTAGATCAATTTATTTACGAATGCCTCTTATTTTACAGGTACACATTCCATATCATTATTAGATTCATCATTATTAACTTCCTTACTGTTATCATCATTATTAACTTCCTTATTGCTATCATCATTATTAACTTCCTTATTGCTATCATCATTATTAACTTCCTTATTGCTATCATCATCGATATTTTATGTCTCTTCTTGACTTTGTATTATTTAGTTGTATACGACCAAATGACTCATCATCAAACGTTTTAACTCCTCTCTTTGGCTTTGTGTTATTATTTCTAGTATCATCATCAAACGTTTTAACTCCTCTCTTTGGCTTTGTGTTATTATTTCTAGTATCATCACCTAGTTGTCCCGGATGTAGAATTTTAGGGGAGCGTATGAGTTATACAGCTAATGTTCTATCTAAATTGGTCCTATGACGTCATTTCAGGGACCGATGCAATACAATTCTAGTAGAGTCTGCATTCAATAAAAAATGCATTCTTTTACAGATGTTTGTAGTTACTACTTTGAATAGAAGACATCATTGAAAATGAACTTTCATTCAAACTGCAAGCAATCAAAATTGATCTAACTGAGCGAAAGTATGTTAAAATAATATTTTAAAAATACGTTTTAAATCTAATATAATAATTTTTTCCCTCTACTCTAATTTTTATTTTTGGGCAATGAAAGTTAGAAGATACATTAATTCAACATGTGATAAAAGAGAAAGTATTTATGTTTGCTCAAATTTTCAATATTTATCACGTTTAGCTGAACTAGCACTAAATAAGAAATGTATACAAGAATTGCAAGTCATGATTTTATAAATTTATGTGTACGTTAAAGCCATCATACTCTTGTTTGCTTCTTAGGGCAAATTGTTTATAAATTTATGTGTACGTTAAAGCCATCATACTCTTGTTTGCTTCTTATGTCAAATTGTTTCATGCAATTGAATACCTATTCTGTCTTTAAATGTTTACATGGATCGTAACACGAATTCTGATCTCAGAGCTTGTCAGATGCCCACTTATCTTTCATCAGTCATTCCCTCAAGCAATGTACACATCATCATTGAATGTTCTAGCCGCATAACTCGTCACACTTGAATAGTCTACCTCGGCATCAACTGAATGTCAACATGGAATTCCCAAACATAATTCCCATCAACATGGAACCAACATGAAAATCAGGAAAAACTCGCTCTGAAACAATAGCTATTATTTCCATGAGCGATAAACCTATAGTTCACTGATCTGTACATAGTGGCAACAGACAAATAGGTATCCTGTAACAATTGACCCCAATTAATATTTTTACAAGGGAGATAAAAAAATAAACCACGCACATGTATGTTACAATTAGAATGAAAATATGTGACTCACAAATGGGTTAAAATAATTACATTAGCAAAATGTTTCAAACATACACAGCATTTTACAATGGTCAAGTTAATCATTTCTTTAGTGGAGATAAAATAACATTCCACAATAGCATTATACATTTCAATAAATCATTAGAATTGTGGGGCACGTGTTAACTTGGTCGTTCTATTTTCTGGCCACATGTCAGGAGAAAATAGCAACAAATTTTTATCAATCACAATAAAATACACACTACAACATTCTTAATAAAACAGAGTTAACAAATATTAAAAAATCAATGTGTTACCATGTCTGAATATTTAGCATTACTTATCTTCAATTCACAGAATATGTGCAGCCTGTCTCCTCGTGAATAGTTTCCCAATTCGGTTTCATGCTATTTATGAACATCAGGCGGGAATCAATGTCTGTTTTGAACAACAACCCCATCTCCACTATTTTTTGAATGTATTATGTAATCTGCTTATAGTGATTGGCATTTCCCTTTTTAACATGTATGCACTCCCTAATTGCCCGTAATCCACTATGGTGCAATGTATGCAATTGCCCGTAATCCTTTTTAACATGTATGCACTCCCTAATTGCCCGTAATCCACTATGGTGCAATGTATGCCATTACATAACTTGGTCATGATCGCTAATGCAAGAAATATATGATACAAAAGATGAAAAAACTTAAAAGAGCTTAATACTACAAAGAAAATAAATTTTAGAAAGGGGGCAAGGCATAATTTGCACTTGACTACATAACATGCTGCATTTTATTTTATTGTTATTTTCATTTTCATTATAAATTGCTTTATTTATATTTTCCTGATAGATTTCAGTTATTTGTGTTGTCACGATAACTGCAATGAAGTGCATTATTTTGTTGTAATTCCCATTTCTATTGGACTACGGATCAAAAGTTGTCAGTATTGAATAAGTTAGATACATGACTGTATAGAGTGTTTCTTGAACAGGATAGATACCAGCCAGTACAGAGGGTTTCTTGAAGGGTTTAAAAAGTAAAACTTTTATTCCTCTAGCCTTGCAGTGGTACGTCCATGTATCCCTGTATACATACCAAACTCTTTGTTCCCCTAATACCAACACACAAGCACACAAACACACATGTACTGCAAACAATATCTAATTATTTCTAGGACATCTAGAGTATTTTATTCAATTCTTACTTTCTATATTTATTTACCTCAAAAACATCGTCGTTTTTAGTACTTGCATTAACTGAATACAGTTTCTATAATAAAAATAAAATTAGACGTTGTGGCTCCTATATCCTGGGATGACTTTGTAATAATGAATTATATCAAATATGTGTAATTAGTTATGATACAAGACATCTACAAGTGCCGGTGCAGAGTTTGGGTCACTGGTTAGATATATAATATCTGCAACTGTTACGCCGATATACTGGTACGTCGCCAATTTGGCTCCGCCCCCACTCAGATCTCAGCTGAGAATTAATGTTTATTAATAAAGATATATATATAACGATTATAAATAGACGAACAGAGGACAAGACATATTCATTAGATTGTACGAAAACAAACGATAGAAATTACTCACCAACAAATACGCGTTTAAAATAATAACAAGAAATTAAAATTAACAAGATTTAGAAAAACAAGTTCATCCAAAGTCAGTTCGCTACACTGTAGTCACTTTCTGGATGGGCACTTAACTTACTTATGAGCTGGAATGACGTCACAGTATTGTAGACTTGAATATGACAGTCAATGGCTCAGAACGTCCCAATCAAGCCAGGGACAAATATTAAACAGAGACTGTTTATACCAGCACCACTGCAGTCAGCTACAAAAATAGGCAGCTACAAAGAATCAGCCATAAAGCTCAGCAGACAAAACAAAAATCCTGAAACATAAACAATTACAAAGCCTAAGTGTCCAGTCAATTGCTCTCTTAATAAATACTAAGTTTGGCATAAGCCTCTGAAAGAAAGAAATATTAACATGTTCAAAATAAAACATAGCATATAACATCCTAATAAAACCTAACCATTCATACAATACAAAGATGTTTTACCGTATGCAGCCAAGGGTTCATGCTCTCATATACAACCCGTGGTCGGGAGAGACTACGATTCCAGTTGCCACCCTCAGACAAATTTTCAGGAACGAGTGAAGATACAATTTTCACTATGGGACTTTTATCACCCTTGGGATCGCTCCTTCGTCTATTAGACACGCTTTCGATCCGACCAATTGCTTAGCGCTAATACGGATTATGCCTTTCTAACAACGCTTCCATTGTATACCAAACACACTCACGTGCCGCACGTGCCGCAAAAATAATCTCGACCTTGCTTATGGGCCATTGATCATGCAGCTTAAACAACAAACACTCGATCACCTATCTGCCGCAAACATCAAACACCGGTCAGTAAATCTACCCCCTTGCACACTCATCTGTTCAGGACCTCACTTCTAAGTCAACATGACGCAATACGCACACGTCATTCAAATTACAATAATGTCCAATTGAAATGCAACAATGAAAATTTATATATATTCCCCATCATAAAACAGACGTAGAATGTAATTTTAGGGTAAAAACTTATTAATCTTACGTTTCACATACAAAGACACACATTCTCTCTACCTCTCTCTCTCTCTCTCTCTCACACACACACACACACACACACGCACGCACGCGCACACACACACACACACACACACACACACACACACACACACACAAGACATAATTATCTTCTCTTACTTATTCTCTGATGTGTGTTTCCACAGATACAGGCCATTCCTGATCCTCTTTATGATCGAAACATGTTGGGGAATCAATTTTGTCAAAGTTCCAGGGGAGATAAAAATGTCCCACGTTTCAGTGGGTCTAAGTGGGGTATGGGGTGTCAGTACCATAGGAAGGTTGTACTATCGCGTTGGTACATACGGTACCCCAGGCAGCCAGGGTAGCGACTGGATTGAAGTCGGGTGCGGCTTTCTACAAGTAGACGTCGGCACAAATGTTGTCTGGGGCGTGCACGACAACAACCAAGTAGTCGTTAGGACAGGTATCACTCCAGCATTGCCCGCAGGAGACGGATGGAAAAACGTTGACGGTAACGTGAAGCACGTTAGCGTTAGTCCGGCTGGTCACGTGTGGGCAGTGGGTTCCGATGGCCAGATTTACCATCGCATAAACGCTTCTTTAAGCAATCCACTTGGAACTGGTTGGGAGAAGATCGAATCCGTAGGCAATATATACCAGGTGGCGGTTGGTGAAGCTGGCGTCTGGGCTACTGTAGAGCGTGAGATTTACTACCGTCAAGGCACATATGGAGATGCGGACACCAAAGGTTCCAGTTGGATCGCTGTAGGAGGGTGGCTACAGAAATCGATTTCCTCGGGCAACTTCGTGATAGGCTCTAGCGATGGCAACAACGTCCACAAGAGGTTAGGGTTCAATTCAGAAAACCCATTTGGCACATCATGGATCTATTTACAAGGATTAATGAAACAACTTGACAATTTTGGTTTTGATGTTTGGGCCGTTAGCAATGACAACGATACGTACTACTCTTTAGACTAAGGTGAAGTTCGTTGACACGTCATTTGGTGGATATTAAATATTACGTATATGCAATATGTTCTTCTTTGTTTTCTTTTATTATTAAATATTTTTGTCAATGTACTTTCCTATAAACCGTCTTGTTTGTTAAATGTCGACTTTTGCCTATAAGTATTGTTAATTTTCATGTTATGTTGTCAAGAAGTTTATTATTAAATATTTTTGTCAATGTATTTTCTTATAAACCGTCTTGTTTGTGAAATGTCGACTTTTGCCTATAAGTATTGTTAATTTTCATGTTATGTTGTCAAGATGTTTATTCTAAGAATTTTATACATATGTATTTGTGTATATTGAGCGTGTGTACGTATGTGTTTCGAAAGCAATTAAAAATACATGTATATAGAACTCTTTTTTCTCTGGCATTTGAAAAATAAAATCGAACTGTTTCATGCTAGAAAGTAATGTAATGGTTTGTTGTTAAGGTAAGAAAAAATAATAAAAATAATAATAAAAAATAATAAGGTAATAAAACAACCAAAGCAAAAATACGATGCATGTATATCCTTACACGAGTATACATAAAAAAGAATGTGTTTAACTTATCAAATAAACTCTCTCACATACATACACAAATGCAGGCACACATCACGCACATACACACGCGCTCGCGCGCACACACACACATATTACTTCTTAAACATTTGCCTATCGGAGTTAAGAATTTAGATTTAGTGTATTCCGCTACTCTACACAGATACATGAATAGTTGATTCACCCGTCATAAATTACGGTCATATCAACTCTAAGGAGAAAAAGAAAATGAGAAAAAAGTATTTACATATCTTTTATTTTGTCCTCAGACAGTCTTTATGCAGTCAATCATCTTTTCATTTTTACTTTTAATTTACACCTACAATCACTGTCAATGTAGGAGGCATGATCTGAAAGGGAAATAACTTCATCCATAAATAGTATGTTGAGGTGTTATTTGTTGTGCCTCTTGTATTACTGATTTCGACTTATGTATTTGAATTTTATGCTGGGCTTTGTGTCTGATAATAAATACATTTGATTATCATATATTTTCATTTTTAAATGGATTCATTTTTTTTTTATTACTTTTAGTTTTCTCGTGTGTTTAAGTAGTTTCGTTATTAAGATTTTGTGTATTTTTATGTTAATTATTGAAAAAGTGCTTATAGATTTTTGTAAGATTAATTAATAGTAGTAGACTATTTAGAAGAAGGAAGTACGTAATCTTACATTCGGTATGCTGTACACTGAATGGTACCAGGGCAGTGTGCAAGAGACAAATAGCTTGTACCATAACTTGATTTCAGTCCGCCTTCAGCCTTTAACTGGATAATTTCAGTCCGCCTTCAGCCTTTAACTGGATAATTTCAGTCCGCCTCCAGCCTTTAACTGGATCATTTCAGTCCGCCTTCAGCCTTTAACTGGATAATTTCAGTTCGCCTTGAGGCTTTAACTGGATAATGTCATCAAGATAAAAATACAGATGGTAAAGAAGATCGATTTGAAACATCAAATGTGATAAGAATAATGTCAAGATAAAAATAATTTACAGATAAATAACACTCCAATTGCTTACTACCCTATTGCTTATTTGTTATCATAAATTCGTCTCTCTAATTTATAAATATAATGTGTTTTATTATTACTGTCATTGTGCAGTGATGGTTATAACACCTACAGGCAAAACAATGATACGACTGGACGATATAGTCTCTACATAGTGGAGTTGTTTAATAAGAAGAAGAAATGCAGTCTAGTAAACTACAAAAGGGCTAAATACATGACACATATACTATTTTGAGTTGAAGACATCACCACAAACTTTCTGGTGTGAGTGTGTGGGGAGGGGGGGAATAATGTAACTCACTTTCATACGTTTAAAAGTTATGTCTAAAAGAAAAACATTCTAAACTGTGTTCTACCTATGCACAATAATACAAGTATCTCCTAATGATATTGTTCTATGAGGAATAAATGCAAACTTGGTAAATTTTGATCCAATCTTTTTTATTTTAAAAATGTCTGAGCTGTTGTCCACACAATACTGATAAGAAACGTCCTCTACAACTTTGTTTCTCCGCAATAAACGGCTCCAATAAATTACAAGCAAGTACCTTCAAGAGTGCAGATAAAAAAACCAACTTAATTTAGATTACTGTTTTATCAGTGAGTGCAGATGAAAAAACAACTTAATTATTATTGTGGGGGGAGTATGACGGTATTGTAAGCATGTTACAAATGCTTTGTAACAGAACTGATACTGTTTTATCAGTGAGTGCAGATGAAAAAACCAACTTAATTCAGATTACTGTTTTATCAGTGAGTGCAGATGAAAAAACAACTTAATTCAGATTACCGTTTTATCAGTGAGTGCAGATGAAAAAAAAACAACTTAATTTAGATTACTGTTTTATTAGTGAGTGCAGATGAAAAAACAACTTAATTATTATTGTGGGGGGAGTATGACGGTATTGTAAGCATGTTACAAATGCTTTGTAACGGAACTGATACTGTTTTATCAGTGAGTGCAGATGAAAAAACCAACTTAATTCAGATTACTGTTTTATCAGTGAGTGCCTTTTTCTCTTAAAACTTACTACTTCATGGGACAATCATTGCACCTTTAAACCTTGGTAATTTGACACATTATGTCCGTAAAATAATGACCCATTTCTGGGATGTGAAAAACAATTCACAAAATGAAATCGTAGGGTTGTCACCATTAATGATATGCCTAAACGAACATTATTTTTTTTATATATATTATATTACAAAATAAGGTCATTGCTATATTTAGCACTGTTAGCAACTTCGACTAAAGGAAGTTAAAAATGTCACTGTATATTCCCCATTAAGTAAAATGACAGAATAGGAAATTTCTTACCTAGTTATTATTATCTAACATAGACGTAGTATTTTCGTGATTTGAAATAGAAACGAATTATTACTTACATGAGGAACTATTTTGAGCGTATTATATCTACAGTATATTAATATTTAAACTGATTCTTCATTCAAAATATTGAGAGTGACAACAGTCACAGTTGTACATATAAAGTTAGTATTGTATCTACAGTATATTAATATTTAAACTGATTCTTCAAAATATTGTGAGTGACAACAGTCACATTTGTATATATAAAGTTAGTATTGTATCTACAGTATATTTAAACTGATTCTTCATTCAAAATATTGAGAGTGACAACAGTCACAGTTGTACATATAAAGTTAGTATTGTATCTACAGTATATTAATATTTAAACTGATTCTTCAAAATATTGAGTGTGACAACAGTCACAGTTGTACATATAAAGTTAGTATTGACACCATGAAGTGGTGTTTCTTCAGTCACAGTTTTACATATAAAGTTAGTATTGACACCCTGAAGTGGTGTTTCAAGGCACGTTTTAGTGAAAACCACACACACAATTGTTCAGAATGTAGCAAAAAACGACATCCCTGATTGTGAGAATGTTGCTACAAGAGTTAAGTGCGTGCGTATAATTTTCTGCAAAGGGAACATTAGTATTTGTTAGTGGGGCTTGTGACTTTGAAATGTGGAGAGGTGGGTTAATGAGATATAAGTTTGTTCTGGGCTGTGACATTTTAACAGGCTTTAGCTCCTTTAAAGCCTTCCTCTTGAGACTTATATAGCACTTTTAAAAGCTTTCTCTTAGACTTATTTAGCTCTTTTAAAGGCTTCCTCTTAGATTTATTTAGCTCTTTTAAAGGCTTCCTCTTAGATTTATTTAGCCCTTTTAAAGGGTTCCTCTTGAGACTTAGACAAGCCAACTGGCCCTGCAGTGCTTGTGGGGGTGGGGCAGAATTTCAGGTGTATGTATGTATGAAATTAGAAATTAGAAAAAAAAAAGTGCACATTTTCACGTTTTCTGCTTTGTAGAGCAGAGAGAGAAAAAATCAACATGTAATTGGAGGGGGGCATTTTAGATTTTTTATGATGGTTCGGGGTGGGGGGAGTATGACGGTATTGTGTATTCTGTAACAGGATGTTTACGAGAAAATTGGGCATGCGCAGAGAACGCAGTTCGCAGTGGCTCACCCGCGATAACTTCTTGTCTGAACGTGAAACACCTTCAAGTACAAGCAGTGGTAGACTGGTTAAACAACCAGATTACCTGAAAGAATACCACTGGGATAAAGTGACTTCAAGGTGTTCATTCAGAAGTATCAAAGTACTAGTAGTTATGTTTTATTATTATGGGAAGAAGTAGTAAATGTACTAGCAGATAGTAGCCTAGTAGGTATTCACTGGGGATTGTTTACGCTGAAACAGTGAGTGTGTAGTTGTTATGTTAAGCAATAAGTGAATGAATCTATGTTATAGTGGGGTTTGCTTAGTGTCGCGTCAGTTTCAAGGACTGGGAAATTGAAAGACAGTTTAAAGCGGAAACGCAACAAAGAGACTGGAAAAAAAGTGAAGATAGGTATAGAAAGAATAATGTACATTTAGAAAGCCAAACAGGGTTTTGTTTTACGTTATTCATTTTTTTTAAATGTTTGTTGTTTAGCTTTGAATTAAAGTGAAGTTTTTTTTTAAAATCCAAAAACAAACAAAAAAACGCAATTGCGAGAAAGAGGGATGAGATGGTATTGTGTTTACGTGTCTCTGTAACAGGATGTTTACTAGAATAAATTGGGCATGGGCAGAGAACGCAGCTCGCAATGGCTCCCCCGCGCTAAATTCTTGTCTGAATGTGAAACTCATTACAGGGAGCATTCGAAGTTACATATCTGCCCTAAATCACATTTACTAATACTTAAAAAGTGTTCGTTTTTGTTTTTTATTATATTATAAAAAAATACAAATATTTTTTACATACTTTGGCACAGAAACTGTATGATACAAAACGCTCACTAATTGCGTATCTATGAAAATATATTTTTTTGTGTGCGACCCATGAAACAGAATTAGGCCAACACGATAACGAATGAGGCACTTTATACTGATTAAAAACGTTATATGGGCCTATTATGTAAAATTTAATACAAGCAGTTTTTCATTATGCCCTTTATTGTAACGAGTCTCTAGTCTGGGACTTGTTTTCAGAGTTATCTGTACGAAGTTAGTAGCTTCCCCTAATTTCCTCTTTCGACTTTAGAATTCAAATAGTTACACCTTCCTTGGAATCCACCATTGTTTACTACAATGGAAACCGATTTTATTTGTGGCAATTCATACTTAGCAACACATCATTATTAACAAACTTTATATTAAACGCATTAAATCAAAAGCAGCAAAACTATGCAATCTCATTTGCTACAAAAGTGAAAGACTTCTTACATGAGATTCGGGCCATGGCGGTGTTAACCATTTGGTAATTTTAAGTTTTAATCAATAGAGAAGTCTGAAGAACCCAGTATACGTGCAGTTAAATATGTTTATTTTATAAATGGAAGTTTCCAAGAACGAACAGTTAAAATTATTAAGTGCATGCATGAAAATAGATGCTTTCATGAACATTAATTATATATTTGCTATTTCTTTAGTTCTATTGCAATAAAGTTATATTCAGCATTTGGTAAATAAGAATTTTACAAATATAATTATATATTCCACAAATTTTATCATTAAAATGCTTGGTTCAAGTGACCTTAATAATTCATAGACAACTATGGGTAGGGTATTACTCACTTTTTTTTTCATGAACTTCTGGTTTTAGTAACACATTTGCCAGACAAAAACTTTATTAATACATATATCAACATTTTATTATTCTTTTTAAGAAACTATTCTGATAACTTAATTTTTAATTATTCGATTTGATGTTTATCAGATTAGATAATTTTATGTATTTTTTTTTTATCAGACACCTGACATTAGAAGCAGTATGTTACCCTTTATCTGCTTGTAATTGTTTTGGAGACCATTTCATTTGTTTGGGATCAGGATTAAAATCCATCAGCTTTGTACATTTTGATCAAGAGTGTTTGCCTGTTAATCTATATCAGGTAAATTATATACTGCTGTTATTTTACAATGAATATTTGAATGATACATTTTGCTTATGGTCAGATGCATACATAAGAAAACAGATGTTTTCTTTGAAAGGTTTATTAATAAGTAATATTAGAAAATAGAGATATTATTATAATTTATATGCATATTACATCTTAAAGTAAAGGACTTAAAGACTGCTGTTTTATGAGTTTTGTAGAGCTACTTAGCATATGCTTCTTTCTTTATAATTTTATTATTTATTTGTTCCTTTCTTTATGATTTTATTTATTTGTTTCTTTCTTTATGATTTTATTTGTTTTTTCTTTATGATTTTATATATTTGTTTCTTTCTTTTTGAATATACTTTCATCAGGATTTAAACTGTTTTTTGCAAAATTCATTCAGCTTAATAGCTAACACATCAATATGGATTATGAATATGCATAAAGTTCATCTAAGAACTTGGATTTACTTAAATTCTACTGTTCAAGCTTGACAATGAGTTGTCCATAAAATATGTCACATGTTTTAGATTTTGAACCTGCCATGTAATTGTACACACTCTCTCACCATAACTATATACTTCCTTCTAAAAGTATGTCATCTTCTTGTACAATACTAGAACTTACACCCCCAATTAGTAGATGAAAACAATCAAAGACTATTGATAACTTTTTATATCTTTCAATAAATTAAGCACATTTAATAGCACACTGTAAAAACTTTGAGGAACAAGTAATATTGTTTTGTTTTCTTGTTATATATTTTGCCATAATATTTTAAATTTCAGAATCAGAGCCATGGACTTATTAAAAATATTAGGTGGTGGTGAGTTTTAATTCTGTTACTGATTTAGCTTTTTTCAAATTAATTGTGTTAAAAGCTGACAATTTTTCTGCACACGTCTTTCATGAGGACACAAATAATGCATAATTCTATGAAGAAAAGGAATGTCTTCAGACAGTCTTTATGCAGTTAGTCATTTTTTCGTTTTTAATTGTCACTAGTCACAAACAATCATTATCTGAAATGGAAACAACTTCATCCACAGATATTATTTTGATTTTCTCTTTGTTATGCCTCTTGCATTATTTTATTCAACTATTTGAATTGTGGGGTGGGCTTTGTGTTTGATTTTGTTCATTGTTTAATTATTTCATTGATGTTTAATAAGAATTAGTCTTAAAGTATCTGAGAATTTCTACAACTTTAGAATATAACCACTTTTTAGTTGCTTCAGAAAAAGATAGTTAAATACACTTTAGTAAAATTAAAAATATATCTTTGAAATCAGAATTTGAAGTCTACAGATATCTGTTTATGTAATGATCTTCCTACAATTTTTTGTTAAATTCATTTGCTACATACTTGAACCTAGTACAGCAATCAAGTATTATGCTGTCAATTGTTTTTGCAATGTTAGCCAAACATTAAATGTATGTTTTGTATGTGTGTGTTTGTGTGTATGGGTGCACTTATGTGTATGAAAGATAATATTAAGCCATTGAGCCAACTTTAAATTACTTCATTTTCTTTTATTTTTTCAAGTATGTGTGTCAAATTTTAAAGTTTAATAAATCAATTCTTTATTCTTCATTTTTGACGTCATGAATTTTGAAAGCTGTTCCTCCTTGTAATTACTTCACTGTGAAAGATCATTTACTATTGGGTCCATATGTGGTATTGCACTATTTCTGCACTCATTTACATTCTGATGCTGTAATCAAACATTTGCAAACTTTAACACAAACACATTTTTGAAAAATGTTTGGTTTTTTTCCAGCACTTAAAAGAGTATTTATGGATTTCTTATTGTTAATAGTATGTGGTGATTTGAATTATTACTATTTTGAAACATGCTTCATTGTCACTTCAGGTAAAAGGCGTGGAGGTGGTGGCAAGTTTGGTGGTGGAAGTGGTGGTGGCATGTTTGGTGGTGGAAGTGGTGGTGGCATGTATGGTGGCGGAAGTGGTGGCGGCATGTATGGTGGTGGACAGCAGAATTATAATCCACATCAAACGGCCATGATGCAGCAGCAGCCCAGCCAGCATTATGGCCAATATAGCAACTACTTTCAGCAGAATGTGTCTTCTGTCAATCCTTGGCAGGTAGTGTTTGTTAGCTTTTTTTTTCTGAGTAAAAGTGCTCTCTTCCTAGCAATATTTAGGCAATTGTCATTTGCTGGCTTGCTCTTCCCTTATCAGTGTGTTTCTTCTGTCCATTATAATATATTTTCAAGTTGAAAATGTGTACATTATGTTTTCTCCATAACTCTTTTTCAATCTCTGTCATATTTCTCTTTTTTTCTACGTGCTTTTGGACAAGTTCTTTTCATTCTCACCACATAATCTCTCTCAGGTATCAGTATCATAGAGCTAATTTATGGTGTTAAATTATGGATGAAATGCATCAAGCTCCAGATGAACAGAGATAGATTGAAATCAGACTGAACACTTCAAAACAAATGTGACCTTCACACTCAGTTAATTTAATTTTCCTCCAATCAGTTAATATCAATGGTACTCGAATCCAGTCAGACCAGTCTTTGAGAAATTTGGGCATCACACTCCACAGGACTGTCTCATAAAGGCAACAATTCATAAATAACACTTAGTAACAGTAGATTGCCTAAAATTGAAGTGAATAAGCTGTTTGCAGTTTTCTCTGTAAGAGCAGCTTGCCCAAAATTGAAGTGAATAAGCTGTTCACAGTTTTCTCTGTAAGAGCAGCTTGCCTAAAATAAAAAGTGAATAAGCTGTTAGTAATCTTTTTTCTGTCAACATTCACAAAAATGTGAACATTAGTGTGTGCTTGACTTGGTGACTGCAACTCTTCTGCCTAGTTCATCACACTGTCTCATGCAAAAACTTCATACAAAATTCAAATTCAAACCACAGCTGTCAGAATAACTGTAAGAGTCCCTAGAAATCAACTCTTTATTTCTCCTTTCCACTCCCTAAACTGACTCCCTGAATCAAGCACAAGGTCTACTCCCCACTCCTTAAAATGGCTGTACCAAATGAAACAAAGTCTCACTCCCCACTTCTTAAAATGGCTGTACCAAATGAAGCATAAAGTCTCACTCCCCACTCCTTAAACTAGCTGTACCAAATCAAGCACAAAGTCTTGCTCCCCACTCCTTAAACTAGCTGTACCAAATCAAGCACAAAGTCTCACTCCCCACTCCTTAAACTAGCTGTACCAAATCAAGCACAAAGTCTCGCTCCCCACTCCTTAAGCTGGCTGTACCAAATCAAGCACAAAGTCTCACTCCCACTTCTTAAAATGGCTGTACCAAATGAAGCATAAAGTCTCACTCTCCACTCCTTAAACCAAATCAAGCACTAAGTCTCGCTCTCCACTCCTTAAGCTGCCTGTTCACTGAATCTCTATTTTTTTCCAGTGACTGACTCCAGCCTGCTGTATCTGTCTAACTTTACATGTTTATACTTGATCTCCAACCTGCATCATTCTAACACTCCTACTCATCCTAAAAGACGACATGTGACCATTCTAACACTCCTACTCATCCTAAAAGACAAGACATGTGACAATTCTAACACTCCTACTCATCCTAAAAGACAAGACATGTGACAATTCTAACACTCCTATCCATCCTAAAAGACAAGACGTGACCATTCTAACACTCCTACTCATCCTAAAAGACAAGACATGTGACCATTCTAATGCTCCTACCCATCCTAAAAGTCAAGACATATGACCATTCTAACACTCCTACTCATACTAAAAGTCAAGACGTGACCATTCTTCTTTGGTATATCATGGCCCTGTCCAAATGAAATTAATCTGCCTTCAGAACTCAGATTCACACCAAAATATCTTACAGGAGACTCTTACTTACAACTTTTTTTTCCACCAGTCTTTACTTTCATGATCTTTATCATTTAACTTTATTCTTAATTTTTTATCTAGTCTGTTCACTTCTGTATAAGTATTACATGTTTGTATTTTTATTATATTATTTTAAGTTTGTGTGTGTGTGTGTGTGTGTGTGTGTGTGCATGTGTGTTTGTACTTATGGGTATGCATTTGTGTGTGCATGCATATGAATTATGAGTGTTTATTTGGGTGACCTAAATGTAAGTATACAATTATATCAATATATTTACACAGTATTGCACATATAATGGTGACAGGACTGTTAGTCTTGTGCATTAGCATGATTTCTTTGTCGGTTTTTTTTCCAGTTGATCAAATAATGTGTCGAACAGTTGAACAAACAATTTACTGAAAGAGAATTGTTCAGAATTTTTTGTTGTTATATATGCACACATAATTTTACCTGCTGATCCATTTGTGTTAAGCTTTTTGTCATGCTTCTTGTGTTCTTAGGCATACCAGTTCTCTTCACCCAATGATCTACAATCAGTTTTTTATAGTGTTATGCAGAACAATCCAGAAAATGCAGTGAGTATTCAGTGTGATAAAATGCTCCTAATATATCTCCTAAGTGTCACTTTTGCTGAGAATCTCTTATCTGCTTGCATAGTATTGAATTTTAAAATCTTAATCTTTATTTTAGTTAAAAAAAGATGCTTTTAGGTTTATGTGTGATATGATATATATATGCCAAAACTTGTTGCATATTATATCACTATGTGTATTTAATTCTGTTTTTATAACAGTTTAAATGGCATGACTTCAAAATGTTAAACAAGTGTCCAGTACAGCATGAAAATTCAAAACTCAAGATAAATTTTAAATATGCTGTAGCCATCATAAGCACAGATGAAGACTAAAATGTATGTGTAATCCTATTGATGTTTGATGAAGACTAAAATGTATGTGTAATCCTATTGATGTTTGATGAAGACTAAAATGTATGTGTAATCCTATTGATGTTTGAGAAATTTACCTGAATAGATGGTGACAAATAAGATGTTTTCATTACATCTGTTGGCTTTTTAACTTAACTGTTCATGTGTCATTCCTATTAATAACTGTGTTGTCATGATAAAAAATTATTTAGCCAAACCATCATCTCGTGTAATTATATTGTAATGTTTGTGTATGAAATATTTTGAAGTTTCTTGTTGCATTGATTTCTGTTTTATCAGTCCATCCAGATTGAAAAATTGTACACAACTCATAATGTTATAAAAAACCTGAAAATTCTGTGGGAATTGAAAAATGGATTTCAAATTCCATCATGAATGAGTTAAACTGTTCTTATGTGCAGGCACGGAATGCAATCCAGGCAGAAGACCTCATGCATGTTCTCAACAGCACTCCCAGCATAAAAAACTACTATAAAAGTGAGTCAGCATTAAAAACTAATATAAAGGTGAGTCAGCATAAAAAACTACTTTAAAGGTGAGTCAGCATTAAAAACTACTACAAAGGTGAGTCAGCATCAAAAACTACTACAAAGGTGAGTCAGCATCAAAAACTACTACAAAGGTGAGTCAGCATTAAAAACTACTACAAAGGTGAGTCAGCATTAAAAACTACTATAGAGGTGAGTCAGCATTAAAAATGCTATGAAGGTAAGTCAACATTAAAAGCTACTAAAAAAAAGGTAATCAACCATAAAACCCACTGCAAGATACAATAAAATCCATTTCTTTCCAGCTTTAACATGGACAGGTAAAACAGATTTAGGTTTTAGGCAGCTGAAATTAGCATGCTCCAACATCACCACAATCAAAACATCTTTTGCCATCAGGGATTTACAAGCAAAAGAATTTTTTACATTATGTTTTACTTCTGGCATATAACAGATGTATGAGCAATTATTAAAACACCAAACATGAAGAAAAGGAACACAAAAGAAATCCCAACACAATAGGTTTTTTTTTTCCTTCATATGACCTTTCAGTGTTAATGTTAGAGATTACATATGGTTTCCATAGTTACCAAACATTTTCCTTCTGCATTTGTCAACAGTGGGCTATGAAAATTATAAATTCTCATGTTTCAGTGTTACTAAAAATTATACTGCCATTAAATGCACTGTCTGTAACTACAGTCATGATAAAATGTTTAGTTGTCCCATTAGACAGAAAATTAATTCTATTAGATTTTAGAAAAGTGAATATACATATATATTTAAAAGACAAAGAAAACATCATTATGTGACAATTTAAAAGAAATGCAAAACCAATGCACTGAGTGATCTATATGCACTTGAACTCTTTTTTTTTTCCTTCCAAAGTTTGGGATTGGTGTTTTATGTGTAATAATGTGTTTTGATTTAATCTATGTTTGATATTTATGTCATCTGAGCTATTTGTTTTAATTTATTTACTTCTTATAATTTAATTTTTTAAAATGTATTGGTAAATGTTTTGATATGGCCAATGTTTTCTTAAATAATTTGTGTAATTATGTTGTAATTTCATTGCAGTTAACTGGAGTCGAGAGATGTGCAGGTTAGTTGAATTTCTTATGCCTCATTACTGGAAATTTGACTAAGATAATAATACTAATTTGACTAAGATAACAAAGGGGTCCATGTCACAATATTGTTAATTGATAAAAATAAAATCAGAAAACAAGTTATTCATACTATTTAAAAGTTTGAGCAGCTGCAAGCAATTCCTTAAAGTAACATAGCCAAAGTTAATAAATTATGTGTAATTAATTTATAAATAAAAACTTCAGAAAACTGTTAAAATAGTATTAAGTTTCTACCGCTACAATAACATAATCATAGCTATAAAAATTAGATAGAGTTAATTTATTAACACAAAATTCTGGAAATACCCACATCAGTTGCATTTACAAAATTAATAAATCATTTGACTAAGATAATAATACTAATTTGACTAAGATAATAATACTAATTTGACTAAGATAATAATACTAATTTGACTAAGATAATAATACTAATTTGACTAAGATAATAATACCAGTTTGACTAAGATAATAATACTAATTTGACTAAGATAATAATACTAATTTGACTAAGATAATAATACCAGTTTGACTAAGATAATAATACCAGTTTGACTATGATAATAATACCAGTTTTATTTTGTTCACTTTGTGCCAAATGCATCAGCATTTCTAAAATGAAAAATATATTGGTTTGCAAGATATACATTTAAATGATGCATGTAGCCATAGTCATTGTGGTTCTGTGTTGTAGCCATAGTAATTGTGGTTCTATGTTGTAGCCATAGTCATTGTGGTTCTATGTTGTAGCTATAGTCATTGTGGTTCTATGTTGTAGCTATAGTCATTGTGGTTCTATGTTGTACTATAGTCATTGTGGTTCTATGTTGTAGCCATAGTCATTGTGGTTCTATGTTGTCGCCATAGTCATTGTGGTTCTGTGTTGTAGCCATAGTCATTGTGGTTCTATGTTGTAGCCATATCCAATGTACCTACCAGAATAAATTCTTCTTCCTGAATTTTACATTTTAGATCTGTGTCTTAAAAAATAAAGTTTTAAATAGATATTTGTGTTATTGAATAACTTTAATACAAGTGTGAAAATATTCTGATCAACAGTGATTTAAGAAATTAATTTGAGTATGAGTTATTGTCTTTTTTAGAGAGTCCAATGCATTTCTGCTGACCCTCTTTTAAATTGAAGTAAACTTTTAACTTAAATATTATTGCCAACTTTTACTAGTACATGATTCTTATTTATACCAAATGTCTTTTCTAAGTTGCAGGTGTAGAACACATTTTTGTTTTTTTTTATTTTCATTGTACTTTGCAAGGTGCCTTCATACCTATTCATTTTTACTTTCATTAATTTTTTCTCTCTTTCTTTTTTATCAGCATAATGCTTGCAATGCTTGACATATCCTTTTTGTAACGTGTACACAAAATGTCTGATTTAATTATCTTATTTAATGAGTGACGAGATTTTCTGAGACCATACTGCTATAAACCTTTCAGACAATAGCCTTTTTAATTCTTATGTGGCTTCTTTTATTTTCTTTGCTATTGCACTTACTGGTTATCAATTGGATTCTGTTGAAGTTATGTCAATTTTGTTTCCTTTGCTATTGCAGTTACTGGTTATCAATTGGATTCTGTTGAAGTTATGTCAATTTCGTTCTGGGCTCATTGATGTCAGTGTGTTTGCAGTCTTAAAAACAACCAGACATTCTTATTTTGTCTATAATCATCTTAATCAGTATGTTTGCATTGATTAGATGGTGAGTTGCATGGAAACTATCCATTATTGGCAGTCTTATTTTTCAATATTATCAGTGTATTTGCAATAACTGAGTAGCGAATTATGAGGAAATAACCAGTCAATGGCAGTCTTAATCTTATTCTAATAGATATTACTTATTTCTTAGCAATCTACTGAGAATCTGCTTTGTTTATCATATAGCATGTACTATTTTTGTTCCTTCATGGTTGATCTTGAACAGTTATTTTGGCTGTTACTCATGCAGAGCATCTTCTAAAAATGTAACGTCATTTAGCTCTAAACTGATTGTAACTAAATAGTGTAACAGTCATTTAGCTCTGAAGTGATTAACTATTTAGTGTAGTGAGCATTTTAGCTCTAAACTGATTGTAACTACATAGTGTAATAGTCATTTAGCTCTGAAGTAAGTGTAACTATTTAAGGATGCATTAATATAATGGTCATTTTTGCTAGGAACTAATTCTACTCATTTAAGGGGGATGCATTACGTTTGTCAGATGCTTTGATATGTTTGTAACCTTTTAATATGGTCATTTTACTTCTAAAATGACTGTAGCTATTTAAGAAGAATGCATTGTGTCTGCTGTAAACTCTAAACTGATTGTAGTTATTTGATGTAATGGTCAGTTTAGTTCAAAACTGATTGTAACCATTTTAGAAGGATGCATTGTATCTGTCACAGGTTCAGAAAATGCCTCTTACCTAACTTGAATCACTTATCTTTCAGACTGTATAGGTTCAAGGTTCAGATATATCAGATGCTATAGTGTTGAGGTTCAGATATATCAGATGCTATAGTGTTGAGGTTCAGATATATCAGATGCTATAGTGTTGAGGCTCAGATCTTATAGACACCATAGCCTTGAGGCTCAGATCTTTCAGACATCACAGCCTTAAGGCTCACATCTTTCAGACACCTTAGCCTTGAGGCTCACATCTTTCAGACATCACAACCTTGAGGCTCAGATTGTAAAGATAGAAAATTTTCCTGCACTCTCAAGCCAGTTCTTTTTCACTCATCTTGCAAATACTATAGTCATAGTGTAAAGGCTTTACAAAAATTACTATAATCAAAGTGTAAAGGCTTTACAAAAAAAAAATATATATATAAAAACAGGGTTTTTATTTATATCATTTTAATGTTTCTCTCCCTTGTTCATTCAACCATTAAAATTTTATTCTTGGATTTAAGTGGTTGTAGCTTATATTGAAGACAGAAAGGAGGGTGGATGGAAATGTTAATGTTCTACTCAAGTCTACAAGATAACAGAATAAATAATTTACTTTATGAAAAGAAAAGAGCATAAAGCAAACACTGCTACTAGTGAAATAATGAAAGAATTATCTCTGTATGACCAATGTAGGGAAATTTCTCACATCACAATACAAATCATTATCATACTGTGCTTAGATGAAGACCCATTGAATTCTACTTAATAACTTTGCTTGAAATGGTCAACATTAAGTTCCTTAACTCAGTGACAACGCTCCAAGGATGGTTTCATGCAGTGGGAAGAATTCATGGAGCTACAGCAGTGTTTGATTGCATGGTACAATGTTTTTCAACAGCATGACACCAACCGTTCAGGTTTTATTGACGCTGCAGAACTTACTGTTGTCATCAGACAGCTCTTTGGTGAGTATTTGTCTTTGGTGAGCATTTGTTTTCATAGACATTCTGGTATTCAGCAGCATGAGAATTGTCTCTATCTTTCATAACTCAAACGGTTTGGATGAAATGAAACATGATTCTGTTTTTAATAAAGACTTGCATGAACCCTATATAAATAAAGCCCATTATTCTGTTTATTCATTTTTATGTTACAATTTAATTTTATTTGTAGAATTTCATTTTATGTAATCTTGCTTGAAAAAATAAAGATTTTCCTATATTCCTGTAGTTTGTGTTAAAAATTCACTTACTGAATCTTAATCTAAAGATAGCTTAGTGTTAATCATATTTTGTGGAGTGATGCCTTATGCATGATACTTAGACAGTTTAGTAATCCTGTTTCTATTTTCAGAAACAAAAATTATCAAGGGAATATTTTGACCTAAGGTTTTCAAAAGACTTTGACCCATACTTGCCTAAAAGTGATGGTTCATAGAATTATTTAGAGAACTTTGACCATTTTTCCTGGTGATAAGACTTGTGTGATAATTTGGAGGAATTCATATTTTCAAAGGCCCCCAAAGTTAATTCTATCCACATGAAAAATGTTGCAACATAAAATTACGAAAGACTAGTTGCTGTCTTTTTGCACACATTTGAAGGGAGTAATGAACACTGCAGAAATCATATCATTGGATGTTTTTATCTTATCAGGGTTGAGCTGTCATAATTCTTGGTATGTCATTTTGTCTATTGTTTTTATCTTAGCAGGGGTTGAGCTATCACCATTCTTGGTATGTCATTTTGTCTATTGTTTTTATCTTAGCAGGGGTTGAGCTGTCACCATTCTTGGTATGTCACTTTGTCTATTGTTTTTATCTTAGCAGGGGTTGAGCTGTCACCAATCTTGGTATGTCACTTTGTCTATTGTTTTTATCTTAGCAGGGGTTGAGCTGTCACCATTCTTGGTATGTCACTTTGTCTATTGTTTTTATCTTAGCAGGGGTTGAGCTGTCACCATTCTTGGTATGTCACTTTGTCTATTGTTTTTATCTTAGCAGGGGTTGAGCTGTCACCATTCTTGGTATGTCACTTTGTCTATTGTTTTTATCTTAGCAGGGGTTGAGCTGTCACCATTCTTGGTATGTCACTTTGTCTATTGTTTTTATCTTAGCAGGGGTTGAGCTGTCACCATTCTTGGTATGTCACTTTGTCTATTGTTTTTATCTTAGCAGGGGTTGAGCTGTCACCAATCTTGGTATGTCACTTTGTCTATTGTTTTTATCTTAGCAGGGGTTGAGCTGTCACCAATCTTGGTATGTCACTTTGTCTATTGTTTGCAGCATTAACATTGAACCAGAGCAGTAAGGAGCTTCATCGTGTGATGTCTTAGCTGTCCACTACTAGCCAAGTCCCCACATTAACTTTCCCCTGTAAGCCAGTTACCCACATCAACCTTCCACTGCAAGCTCTCATATCTTAGCTGTCCACTACTAGCCAAGTCCCCACATTAACTTTCCCCTGTAAGCCAGTTACCCACAGCAACCTTCCACTGCAAGCTCTCATATCTTAGCTGTCCACTACTAGCCAAGTCCCCACATTAACTTTCCCCTGTAAGCCAGTTACCCACAGCAACCTTCCACTGCAAGCTCTCATATCTTAGCTGTCCACTACTAGCCTAGTCCCCAGTGTCTTAGCTTTTTACTTAGCTGATCCCTATATCTTAGATGTCCACTGCTAGCCTAGTCCCCAGTGTCTTAGCTTTTTACTTAGCTGATCCCTATATCTTAGATGTCCATTGCTAGCCTAGTCACTATGTCTTAGCTTTTTACTCTAACCCAGTCCCTGAGTTTTAGATATCCACTACTTACCCATTCCCTCTCTCAGATGTCCACTGCTAACCTTGTTCTCATGTCTTAACTTTTTACAATAACCCAGTCCTTATCACAAATCAGGCCATTTAAAAATACAGATTTCACATTACAAAATACAGATTTCACATTACAAAATACAGATTTCACATTACAAAATACAGATTTCACATTACAAAATACAGATTTTACATTACAAAATACAGATTTCACATTACAAAACAAAACTATCTGTCTCTTAAGAATTTATTTAGATTAATTTTGTGCAATTAATTGGAAAGTTTGTTTGTGTGTGTGTGTGTGCATGATCTTGTACTATTTAAGCCTCACATCAAAACTACTTCATAGGATGCTTGCTGGTTGCTGATTTCAACATGCTATTACAAAAGTAGTTTTGTGACTCATAGCATTTTCTTACCGACTCTTTCTGCAGCACTTAAAGACACATCTCATGAATCAAATTTCTTTTGAATTTTTCATTCATAATGTCTTGATATTTTCTTGGTTAATCCAAGGTGTTTCTTATCAAGTTACAATTTGAATCTCTTAGATTCAGCAAAATTCTAGATCATCAGAATTGACTTCAATATCCACATGCATTTTTAAAGAGATCATCTATACAGAGTTGATCTCAGTATCCCAATGTATTTTTAATGTTCTCATCTACAGAGTTGACCTCAGTATCCCAATGTATTTTTAATGTGCTTGTTTATTCAGAGTTGACCTCAGCATCCATTAGTATTTTAATGTGCTCGTCTATAGAGAGTTAACCTCAGAATCTAAATGTATTGTTAATGAACTTGTCTATGTATTTTCTATGGAATCTACATAATGCTATTAAGAGACATCTTTTTCTAAAGGTTTGATCGCCATATTTTTGTTGAATAAGATATTAATTCATTTCTGGCTAATTATACTCCACTCTGTTATCAGAGCCATGTAATGGATGTAATTTAAGTTTCAGGCAAACAAAACTGCACATACTATTTTGAAAGAGTAACATAATATTAAATGTTATAGAAGTTTCTTATCATAAACTGTCAAACCCTAAAATATAAAACTATTTTTAGCTGTCAAACATGAAAATTAGTATAAGTTTTGATCAAACTGATTTGTGTTTATTTTAAACTCTATTTATGGATTAGTTTGCTAGACATAAAGATATCTTTAGTTACAAACTTTTCATATGCACTAACAGTAACAGTTGTAATCATTAGAACATTAAAACTCACATTTAGTTTACCTAATAGTTTAAAAGTGTTACTTCTTTGTTTTTTTAAAAAAGTCTTCCCTACCATATTTAGCTAAATACACTTATGAAACTGAGTATTGAATTAAGTAGCATGTTTCTCTTTCATAGGTTACCAGATTCAGCAGAAATTGACCTGGACAATCTTAATGATATTAATGAATTCTTTTTCACTTTGTTTGCCACTAGGTTATCATATTCAGGCAAACACACTTACTACAATCTTAAAGCGCTACTCAAGAGTTGTCCCCCCAAACAGCCGTTGCATTATTGCTTTTGATGATTTTGTTGCACTCTGTGTCCGACTCAGAGCCTACACAGGTAAAATTCTAATTATACTTTAGTTCTATATATGTAAATATCTCTCTGATTTTATAATGGGTCCTCCGTATTATTTAAAAGTTTTTATACTATAATTTCTCAATGTTTTGCACATCTACATAAGGTTACTTTAGTTATGTTTCAGTGTAGTTTGCATGTATCTATATAAAGTTGGTATTTTAGTTATGTTTCAGTGTAGTGTGCATGTATCTATATAAAGTCAGTATTTTAGTTATGTTACAGTGTAGTGTGCATGTATCTATATAAAGTCGGTATTTTAGTTATGTTTCAGTGTAGTGTGCATGTATCTATATAAAGTCGGTATTTTAGTTATGTTACAGTGTAGTTTGTGTCCATTAAGTAATAAATAAAGTTTGGGCTTGCCAAATCAGTGGGCCAAATTAATTACATGATTGAAATTATAGATTGGTAGTGTCCATAGAGTAATAATTAATTACATGATTGAAATTATATTTTGGTAGGCAACTAACATGACTAATTATCTTTTTGTTAGAATACAAACATGTCTAATTTAGTAATTATTATACTTTGATATAGAACACATAACTAACTATTAAACTTTGTTAGAACACAAACATGACTACTTATCATCCTTTGTTAAAGCACAAACAGGACTAATGATTATATTTTGTTGGACACACATGACTAATTATTTTCCTTTGTTAGACACACTTAACTAATTATTATACTTTGTTAGAATACACATAACTAATTATTATACTTTGTTAGACACACATAACTAATTATTATACTTTGTTAGACACACATAACTAATTATTATACTTTGTTAGACACACATGACTAATTATTTTCCTTTGTTAGACACACATAACTAATTATTATACTTTGTTAGAATACACATAACTAATTATTTTCCTTTGTTAGACACACATGATTAATTATTATACTTTGTTAGACACACATAACTAATTAATTATTATACTTTGTTAGACACACATGACTAATTATTATACTTTGTTAGACACACATGACTAATTATTATACTATATTATACATATATGATTATTATACGTTGTTACCCTCAGTAAGATTGAAATTATTCTTTTTAAGAATATCTGTCATAACTCAAGTTTTTCTTTTAAAGAATGTAAATATATATTAAATTACACTAAGAGCACCTAACATGGCTGGACTTATAATTATATTTTAAGAACATCCATCATTCTTTTAAAGAATGTAAATATATATTAAATTACATTTTAAGAGCACCTAACATGACTGAACTGATAATAAAAGCACTCTATATACATTAAGTTATGCTTCCCATTAAAAAAAAAAATTTCAGTGGATAAAAATTGGAAATGCAAATTATATTCATAGAGAGAAATACAAATTTGAAAGAAAATTTTGTTTTGTGATCTAATTTTATTTTACAAATAAGATTGGAGAGAAAAAAAGATTGTATTTAATAGTAAATTATATAAAGATTGGTTGTCATTTTATGATAAAATTATATTCACTTAGGGAAATAAATACTGAAAAAGCATATTTTATTTTATTTTAAAAGTATATTCCATTTGTTTAGAGTAATGACTTTTTTTAATGCATATTTTATTTTATAATAAAATTTTATTCACTGTGAGAAATGAAGATTTGGAAAAACATACTACTACATTAAAAATGCTTGAAGTGCATGGTCTGTTAAAAGCATGCAGTATGTGCTATTTCCTGCCTCAAGAAATAACAAATAAATCCTAGAAACACTCCAGAATCCTACCTTATAACCTTTTTACAACAGTTTTGCCCTGGATATATGATATGATGAAATAGTGTATGGAGACAAGCGAAATCCCGTTTTGTTGGGTGCACAATAACTACAAACTAGAAACTGAAAATTGCTCTCATAAGTTGGGAATATTGTCTTGATAATCTCCTATATTTTGAACTGATAATACTTTCTGAAGAACCTTATGTCATTTCTACAGTTTCTGTTTCCACTCATCACATTCATGAATAAGATTCTGCTAGTTTGTATGATTATCTTGACTGTATCATGAAAGCACTAAGGGAAGTAACACAATATAATATAGTGCTCTGATCATGTGAATTTTATGTTTAATTTTTAAGTTTCTATGGTTTGGGGTTTTTAAACCAAAACCAAAAAGTACAAACTGTAAATAATTCTCTATTAAAAAAAAATCATTCATAAAAATAACCAGTGATAAAAGAATTTGTAATTTAAACAAAAGAGCATTAGTTAATTATTAACACAACTTTCTTTACTAAGAGAAGTTACATTTGAGACACTTGAAAAAATATGTTTATTATTTATTGATGTTCTTTTGATTTCAAACAAAAGACAAGTTTATTTCCTGTAAATTAATAATTTAACTCTAAACTTTTAATACACTTAAAAGTCAAACATTGATCTTCAGATTTACTGTTGTAGATGCCTTCAGAAAGCGAGATGCTATGACTAACGGGGCAGAAAGGGGCACATGTACCTTTCAGTATGATGATGTAAGTATTGTGAATGGATGTCATTTTTATGTAACTGTGATGTGATAGTGTCATTATGGCAATCCAAAACGTTTACAGTAATATAATGCATGCCCAGCCTACTAGATACAGATAATTATATTGTATTGATTTCATTGGAATACCTATGTATACCTATGAGTGGCTACAGCATTGCATCTACTTCATTTCAGACATGTATCACTCACACATACACACTCACACCCTAGTACAAAGCACTTAATATTGTTGCATATATGCATACATATACACACATACACACTCACACCCTAGTACAAAGCACTTAATATTGTTGCATATATGCATACATGTACTTCAGATGTGAACATGAATATATGTGCATAAAATATTTAAGTATTATTGCATGCAATTATATTTGTACATTCATACATGTACTTAAAACTTTTGATAGCAAAGTATTGAAAAAGTAACTAGTATAATAAATCAATTAAAAGTAACTAGTGAAAAATAAATAGTAATATCCAATTAACAGTAAATAGTAAAAATCAATTAAACATAAACAGTAACATTCTAAAGTAACTAAACTAGTAACATAAATTAAAAGTAACTAAAAATTTAAAAATTCAGTTAAGAATAAATAATCACTTAAAACTAGTGATATTCAAAAGGTAAAAATAGTTCATATTCAAACAGTAACTAGTAAAATCTAGCTAGAATTTTATTAAACAGCTAACAAAATTAACTTAAAAGTAACTAGTTCAATTCATTAAAAGCAATTAGTAAAATTGAGTTTTAAAAAAAAAACTAGTAAAATTTATAAACCAACTAAAAGCAATTAAAAGTTAAAAGCAATTAGTTAAAACATTGACTTGACTATAACTGGACAAAGTCAATGTTCATTTAATGGTTTATAAGGTTTTAAGTTTGTGCAGGTATAAAACAACAGGAGGTAATTAAGAATTCTACAAATTGGTTAAATATTTTTGTTATTCAGATTAAAATATTTTATAAAATGAACTTATTTTATTCATTCTGTTTCACTTTCATTTCAGAAAAGACATTTTAATTTTCTAGCAGGGGCAATTTTAATTAATTTTTCTTCACAGAATTTATGTTTGTGTACTGTTTTGCCCTGGATAAGTCTGTTTGGTCAAATGATAATTAGTGTTTTGTTTTGTGATTTAATTTTCTTCTATTAAAGTTGTATCCCAAAAGTTTAACTTGTTAAAATGTTTTCAACTTTAAAGAATGCATAGACACAGCACATTTAATGTATTACAATGAAAGAATACAAATGTTAATTTTTAGATAAACATTCTGAAATACACATTGGATACATAAAAATATGATATAAAATCTTATTAACTAATAAATGAGCAATATTTTTTTTAATACAAGCTTAGACTACGCATTGTGTGTGTGTGTGTGTGTGTGTGTGTGTGCATTTGTTGGTTTTTTTAATGTTGTTTTTTCCTCCTAATTATATCACTGAGCATTTTCAGATATTTACTCCATGTTATTATATTATTACTAATCATATTAATTGTTTTAGACTTTTTTAATTTTTTTTTTTAACACCTCTCTTCACATTTCTTTCAGTTCTTGCAGTGCGTTCTCTGCCTGTAATCAGCACCTATTTCATAGCTGTCAGTGAAACAGACCTATTGCATAACAAGTTCTTTGGATTTTATAAATCTTGCTTAACTGCTTGATAAAACTTGCCTATATTTACTTTTGAAATCAAACTACAGACCTATTGCATAACAAGTTCTTTGGACTGTATAAATCTTACTTTAACTGCTTGATGAAACTTGCCTATATTTATTTTAGAAATAAAACTGAGTTGTAAATTAGTCTCTCTTCCAGTTACTCAAGAGCTGGCAAGGATGTTGGCACTCAAATAACATAACATCTCAGTTCAGAAAAGAAAATATGTACAAGTGATCAAACAGATAATGAAGCTGGAGAGAGAATTAAATATGCAATGGCTTCGTTTTTCTTTTTTAGGTGTATAAAATTTGTTTAAATCCAAGCAGTTGTCAAGTTATCTTCCTTTCAGTAAATTTTGATTTTAATTTTTTTTCCACCTGCAAATCCTTACTTGTTTGGGCTCTTTACAGTTTAGTGTTAGTGTCTTTTAAACAAAACGCAACTCTGGTTTTTCTACACTGGATGATGATGATGATGATGATGATGATGATGATGATGATGATGATGTAAGATGTCAAGTAGTCTTTAGTATTGATTTCATTCCTAGCATGACTCTCAAACTAAAAGGATATAATTCAGAATTAATGCTGCATAGCATGATTCAACCTAAGTGGGTTTCTCCATCACATTTTCAGCTATTTTTGCTGACAAGATAACCACTTGTTCACCATTTGCTAGAAATTAAATTTGGCTTCATAAAGTCAACCAGAGTGATTTGTTTCTTAATCTTAATACGTTAAGAGTGAGAAAACAATTCACCAACTTTATTTTTGACAACCACAAAATATAAAGGGGAAAAAAAATTGTTTGACAATAGCCCCATTTGCCATAGTGTATTTCTTTAGGTTGAACGTTCTGGCTGAAACAATTGTGTACAGTTGAATGAACTTTTAAATTAAATATGCAATCATGTTTATTCCTACTGAACCTTTAAGGCTTCATTGGAGAAAATATTTTAGATTCTTTCTTCTTTCAAAGTTTTGGCTATTTCTCTCTGTCGTCAGAAGTCTGAACTTTTCTACACTCCAATAGAGGAATCTTCTTGAACTATCTCAGAGGAATTTATTTATTTTTTCACTCTCTAGTACTAGACTTTTCTGCTTTGTCTCATAACAAAACTGGACTTTGTGCTCCTGTCATAGAAATACTGAATTTGTGTACTTTCCATGAAAGAAATAATGGACCTTGCTTCTCCCCTTCAAAGTAATAGTTATGTATCATTTAACTGAAACAACTACATTAAAATGCCAGCAAAGTCAGTAAAGATTTTAACAGATAATTATTTAATTACTTTAGATTGTATTCATCAAACAACTGATAATAGCAGAACAATTTAGTAATAAAAAATTTGGGAGCCTTATCAGAAGTGATACAACATAATTTTTTTTTTCAGGAAGTTGAAATTACAAGACATTGAATATATCTAACATATAGCAAGAGTATGTCTATTTTCTGCATATTCTACCTTTTATTTTAATCATTTGTTTTTATTACCTTGCATTTGTTCTTTATTTTAACAGAGGATATATGTATATATAATGTCAGTTAGTAGCACAATATCTAGACATATATATATTTTAATATTATTTAAATCCTTAATCTTTGAAAATAATTCTTCTTTAAACCTTCTTTTATTAATTAATTTTTAAATTTTATTAATTTATTATTTATTAATTAATTTGTAGAAAAGCTACATTGGTGTGAAGTAGTTACAGAAGTGTTAAAAGCTGCAATGGTATTAAATACCTACAAATGTGATTATGTATTTTAATTTGTATTTTTGTTCATAAGCAACATTTTAAGTGCTAATCTATCTTGCTGTCAAAACTAAAGACAAATTCTAAAAGCAAGCAAAGAAAACTTACCCCCCCCCCCATCTTTATTGTTGATTGTTCCTGCTTTAATTCTGATGTCCTCTTTATTTTTATTGTTCTCTCATTTATTCTGATGATGCCCTCTTTATTTCTGATCGTCTCAGTATTTCTGATTGTTCCTTCTGTGTTTCTGATTGTTCTCTCTGTATTTCTAATTATCTCCTCCTTATTTCTGATTGTTCTCTCTATATTTCTAATTATCCCCTCTTTATTTCTGATTGTTCCTACTGTATTTCTAATTATCCCCTCTTTATTTCTGATTGTTCCCTCTTTATTTCTGATTGTTCCCTCTGTATTTCTGATTGTTCTCTCTGTATTTTTAATTATCTCCCTTTATTTCTGGTTGTTCCCTCTGTATTTCTGATTGTTCCTTCTGTATTTCTAATTATCTCCTCTTTATTTCTGATTCTTCCTTCTGTATTTCTGATTCTTCCCTCTGCATTTCTGATTATCTCCTTTGTATATCTGATCATCTTCTCTTGTATAATATCCTAAAGCATTGTTTATTCATTAAAAAATATTTTATAGATACAATTGGAAAGAGAAAAATATTGTTTGTGACAATATAGGATTTGTGTGTTTACAAGAGTGAAAATAATATGCAATGTGCTTGTGCAAGTGTTAGTGTTTTTCTTCTTTACAATATGTATTGTCAGTAAAGAAAATAACAGTCACTCTTAGTGCATTGTATGTTGTTAATCTGTTCATACAATATATATTGTCAATAAAGAAAATAACAGCCACATAAGTGAATTGTATATATATATATAAAATATATGTTAGTGCATTGTATATATATATTTGTGCATTGTGTATATCTTTTAGTGCAGAGGTCAGCAAACTTTTTGGACTACTAGGCCATTTTAGGAGATCAAGAAGGCACACTAGGCCAGAAATGGTCAAAAGTACACAATTACTAGGCGTGAATAAAAGTGTTTGCACTTTATGTTGTGCAATTTAATGTGTAATGAAGAGAAGACACTGTATGGTGTACAACTCCAAGGGGTAGGGATGGACAAAAGTTAGAAAAAATTATCTGTGTGGATTGATTAGGCCAGTCATACCTATAGTACATACACTAATGTTGAACTTTAAACCAGTGCTAGTACAATTAAAATAACTTCAGCTTTCTTTCTTTTTTAAAATAAACTGTATTTAGATTGTTGAAATGAAGGGGAACAAAACCATGACAATTCAAATAGGCCTGATCCAATAATAAATAAATAGGGGGTGGTATTAAGCCAGACTGGATACTAGTTATGCCGTATCTGGCCTAAAGGCTGGACTTCGCCGACCCCTGAGTTAGTGCATTGTATATATATATATTATATATATATATATATATTAATGCATTTTGTATATCTGTAAGTGCATTATTATTATGGTATTTTTATCAGATGCCTTGAGACTCAATAAACAATTAAACTCTTTATTATACTATATAAGATGCCTTGAGACTTAACTAAACAATTAAACATTTTAAACTCTACTATATAAGATGGCTTGAGACTTAACTAAACAATTAAACATTTTAAACTCTACTATATAGATGCCTTGAGACTTAACTAAACAATTAAACATTTTAAACTCTACAATATAGATGCCTTGAGACTTAACTAAACAATTAAACATTTTAAACTCTACTATATAAGATGCCTTGAGACTTAACTAAACAATTAAACATTTTAAACTCTACTATATAGATGCCTTGAGACTCATCTAAACAAGCACACTGTTGAACTGTACTAAATCATAAGCTGTCTTGAGACCGAACAATGAAATTTTAAGCTTCATTAATTTCAAGTTTACTGCCATTTACAATGATTTTGCAGATGGGCACCATATTGTATTTGAGTGAGATTTAAGTTCCGGGAAGCAGAGATGTATCAGCCAGTGGCATAAGGAGAGAAGATTTTAGGGTGGATTTTCTGTTCAATTTTGTTCAGTAGCATTCAGCATGAATTGATGAAAACAGTCAAGCATATCAACTTTGTCTTATGATTTAACTAAACCCAAAGAGTTATTATTAAACTTTAATATGATATCTATAAGAAATAAAGTTATCCAGAATATATATCCGCTGTCTTGAGATTGGACTAAATATTCAAGTTGTTAACATATGATAGGCTGTCCTGAGTTTGGTCTAAATATTCATGTTGTTAATATATGATACGCTATCCTGAGTTTGGACTAAATAATCAAATTGATCATCTTTACAAGAGACTGAACTAAACGGATCTTGGGACTCTTAATCTCAATAAACATATTTCACTGTTTGTTGGGTGGGTTAAACTAAAAGTAAAACGCAAATGGCGATGCAAAAGCTGACTCAAGTAAACAACACTTCTAAATCTCGACTAACATTTGCGCAGTTGAATGTGGAGGTCCGCTGTTTATTTGCAGTGTCAATGTCATCTGCTAATTATGAACCGGCAGCGCCGTGTACAAGTTTTGTTCGTCGCAAAGCCCATTTTCTACAATAAAACATTAGTCATCTGGTGCACTAATTACTGTTGCTATAAATAGATATCTAGCGCCTTTTGCGACTCCGCGGAGTGCAACATTTTCAGTAGCGCAGAACAGCGCAATACATTCCTCAGACAGTTGGACACCTTGCGCGGGATTGGATATGAACTCACCTTGCCAGTTCCTTTCCATTGCAACATAAATTGAGACCTGATACTAATACTTTATCTAGCGAACAGAAAATGTTTTCTGGTTTATATTTAGAACTGCGTGGCTTCGTGACCTCATTCCCATAGACACGTTGTTGTGACGCCACTATGGCCGAATGGTGTTCTTTACGTTCCCTAGCGCCCTAAGTGTCATCAGTTCTAGTAGGAGCCTATACTAATACACATTTCTGGCTTTCGGCACACATTTAATCATTCTCGTCTTTAAATTGGAGCACACGTGTTGTTAATGGGCAAAGGTTACTTAACTTCAAGCAGATTAATTTCTTTGCTGTAGTCAACTCCTTGTTGTAAGTTATACTACCAGTTTGTCGACGGCTGCCACCGAAACGGGATAGAGAGTTGGGGATACGTGATTTTTAAATAAAAATTAAATTTTATACGAATCACTTCAGATCTTAGTTTAGCGTGCATGGGGATTTTCAAATTCAAGTCAGCAGAAAGTAAAAAAAAAAAAAAAATTCTACGCGAATATAATAAATTGACAGCACAAGCGTAATGACAGGCCTAGTATAAGAGCGCTGTCTTCTTCTTTGAAAGCTCTAGCGCTTTAAAACTGTCAGTTCACCTGCGCTAATACACGATACTAAAATTCACATATAAAATATAGACACAGTAAATAATATGCAACAGTAAATAATAAATATGCACTATAACAATAAACATGTACAGTAACATGTCATGCATATACACACTAACACCTAATACACATGTACAGTAACACACAGTAAGCATTACAGTAACACATAGTAAATATGTACACTAATACATAGTAAACATGTGCAGTAACACATAGTAAATATGTAAAATAACACATAGTGTGGCGGAGTAATTTTGCCTATCCCTATTTTTAAAGTAAATTGTAAAAAAAAAAAATAAAAAATTGTCAGAGTAACGCCACCTTGGGCACTCCTTACACTCCTTACGATGGTAATTTTTGAAAGGCCCGAGTTGAAGTAAAATAATGCTCAAGGCAAGAATATTCTAGAATTGCTGATGTCATGCTGGGGTGAGTAGTTTTTATTACCCAAAGGTTATGCAGCACTAATAGCACACACTTTGAGATGGGTAATATTTGAAATCAAGAAAATAACCAGAGGCAACCACGAAAGTAAAGACTGGTTTTGTGGTCGAAAAGGATATTTGAAGGTTTCTTGTATAATATTACTGTATGGTTTTCCCTGTGTTCTAAAGGCTACTAGTTTCCTGTATAATATTACTGTATGGTTTTCTCTGTGTTCTAAAGGCTACTAGTTTCAGTTGACAGGTTATCAGGAAGGACGTGGACAATATATTTTGGTTCTTATTTAGGATTATTGCTAAATCTTAGCATCTTCTCGAGCAGCATATCTAAAAGGGTGAAGTACACTGGGCTGCAATCAGTCATTGAGAAGAACACTGGGCTGCAGTCAGTCATTGAGAAGAACACTGGGCTGCAGTCAGTCATTGAGAAGAACACTGGGCTGCAGTCAGTCATTGAGAAGAACACTGGGCTGCAATCAGTCATTGAGAAGAACACTGGGCTGCAGTCAGTCATTGAGAAGAACACTGGGCTGCAATCAGTCATTGAGAAGTACACTGGGCTGCAGTCAGTCATTGAGAAGAACACTGGGCTGCAGTCAGTCATTGAGAAGTACACTGGGCTGCAATCAGTCATTGAGAAGTACACTGGGCTGCAATCAGTCATTGAGAAGTACACTGGGCTGCAGTCAGTCATTGAGAAGAACACTGGGCTGCAGTCAGTCATTGAGAAGTACACTGGGCTGCAATCAGTCATTGAGAAGTACACTGGGCTGCAGTCAGTCATTGAGAAGTACACTGGGCTGCAGTCAGTCATTGAGAAGTACACTGGGCTGCAGTCAGTCATTGAGAAGAACACTGGGCTGCAGTCAGTCATTGAGAAGAACACTGGGCTGCAGTCAGTCATTGAGAAGAACACTGGACTGCAGTCAGTCATTGAGAAGAACACTGGGCTGCAGTCAGTCATTGAGAAGAACACTGGGCTGCAGTCAGTCATTGAGAAGTACACTGGGCTGCAATCAGTCATTGAGAAGAACACTGGGCTGCAGTGGGTCATTGAGAAGTACACTGGGCTGCAGTCAGTCATTGAGAAGCACTGGGCTGAAGTCAGTCAGTTTTGGGACTGCTCTATCAAATATCTCACTAAATTATGGACGATAAGAGGTAATGACAGGTTCCTTTGTAAACTCATCAATAAGAGGAAAGAAGCTTTCGGGAATATCAGCATACGAATCCAACATAAGTTTAACATGAGAATGGAACAACTCATGCGTCACAGTCAAGATAAAAATATAACCACAGTTACGTTGGATGGCTAAAAGCACTTAGACATAAAAGAAATATGCAGGACTGTTATTAGTTTCAGATTTTAGAGACTTTGATAAGGCATTATATCACATAACCTGTTAGACATCAAGAGTGCGTGTTATAATGTTTGGCATAGAACAAAATAAAAATTTAACTCACTATGTATGAGATTTCATTTACAAGTAATTTTTTTTTTTGGTGGGGTTGGGGGAAGCCGTTCAAGTCGAAAGTCGACGGATGCCTTTCCACGCACTCACACGATCATAATTCTCTGACCAACAGATATAATTAGTTTCTACTTTTAAAAATAATGAAATATAAGCATCTTTTACTACTTAGGCATTCATCAAGTAAACAAAAAAGGATTTCGACTTAAATAGAGCTACAATGAACCCACATCCTGGGTGTCACAGTCTGATAAAAATGTCATGACTCCTTGACCCACTTGTTTATTTTTCAAACATCAAAATTTGAAATTCCTTTGTTTGGAGCTCTCCCATGATACTTCAGTATCGAGAAGCTTCCAACAAAGAGGTCAGAGACATTATGTAACTTTGGACCATTGTCTAAGTTCTCGAACCAACCACATACTACGTGACCAGTCACGTGATGCACCTTATGATTTTTAATAAATACGGGAACGCGGTTCTGTAGAGTCACTCCGAGATACAAGAAGCCAGACGCCGGCTTATTCGTTGAGTCGCATAGGAACAGCCGACGCGTTTGCTGAGATAACACCTCGATTTCTCACTAAGGTATTGAATTTATTTAATTGTATTTTGCATTGTTGAACATGTATGTAATTTTGTGCAATGCTTTGCTATTGAGCTTAAGCACGGTTCGTTGATAAATGACAAAAACCTATGAGTATTGTATATAAATCATTGTAACTCTTTTCCCATTGTAACTTTAATTTATATAACTTTAAATTCACTAGAGCCAGAGATGCCTGAGCCCGACATGAATTTCCTATTGTAATTCAAATTATTGCGTGTAAATTTTAATGTAAATTGTAAAGCACTTTGCTTAGTTTGAATTGTCCTTTTGTAATTCATACGTCATGCTTGTTAAATGCAACATGCGTGAGATTATAATTTTGATCTAAAATTGTAAACGACGCGTTATGTCGAATTTCTAGCCCGAGCATTTATAAACTGATCATGCTTAGGTAGGCGACTTTGAAGCAAGACGATTACGAAAAACACTTTTGCTCTCAGGTCGGTTTCTGTTTCCTACTCCTTATCCTTGTTCCACTGAAGTTGTTCATGCTCTACGAGTGAGCTGAATCCACTGTTGTCCTATTGCCATTAACGGACAGTGCCGGCGCGCAGGTCTGCACGTCTGTCTATACTCACCATTCCATTCAGCGATACTGAAAGACAATTCCATTGTTATGCTGTATGCATCTTTGCTGAGGGAAGACAAGTGAGATAGACTGGTCTGGACTGGATTCGAACACGTGGACCAACATTCGCAAGTTAAGTCGTAACTTGGTGTACCAAAAAACAAAAGGAACTTTGTTCTCATGGCAATTCTCTAGTTGACAATTTAAAGCACGTTGATTGCTACAGCTTAGAATTAGACTTTGCGTTCGTATATTAACTGTTTGTTAAATTGTTAAACTTATTAAATCTTATTTTTAATTGTTAATCCTCTTTGTAGTACATTTTTATGCATGATAGACCTATAGATTTCTTGGTTTTGGATGGGGGCGAATGAGCTGAATGACATAACGTATGCATATTAATTTAGAGGAATTTAACGACTCCAAAGCCAGCCTTGTACGCAAATTGTCAGTTGTAAATCTGTTGTCTACACTACAAGACACATTTTTAAAAGTTAGTCAAATGATAATTTGGGCAGCCAGTCTGTTTAGGATAGAGAGAAGGAATTAATTTGATCTATCATATTTAAAGTCCTTAAAATCCTAGGCAGGGTCTATAAATAAATACTGGAAACGTAACACTGGGTTGTCACGTGTTTGAACCGAGTAAAGACGTGCACTCTACATGCTACCACATTATTTCTATTGCAAGAGTAAAATAATACTCACGAGCAAATATAATAATTTATAATTTGAATATAATAAAACTGTGAGGTCACTTACACACTTCAAATGCTAAGTACTGTAAGGACGGTTATGAAATCCAAGGAGAAATTGATCCTGTCGCCTTTCATCTTAGATGATGTAGGCATCGTGTTTTTTTAAATTGTTGTTGTTGTTGTAAGATTAAATGCATCAGCATCAAACCTTGAGTGGCCAGAGAGAAAGTGGAACTTCTCTTATTTCTGTTTTTTTTTAATGTGTATGTTGATATGTAATATGTGACAAATACTCACAGGACAGAGAGATTGGTCTGTAAATATTAATTATTTTATATTATATATTAAATTCTTACATAAAATTTAAATGTTTGTAAATTTGTATACTAATAAATATCCAGATATGAGTGTTTGGGAATCTTGTGTATTGAAGGATTCGAAGTTTGAGTTGTTTGGGCATGAGTAAATTGTATGTGTTGTAGGAATCCAAGTATGAGTGTTGTTTGGCATGGGTAAGTTGTATGTGTTGTAGGAAAATGCTTCATGGAGCATTTTATCATAATTAAATACATTCAGTGGAAAATGGATTAACCAGGTGACTCTGACTGACAGAATAAGATTAGTAAGTTATGATTGATAGTGGTGAGTGATCCCTCGGTTAGATTAAGCAGGTGTTGATTAGGGTGACTAGACAGGACAAGGGTGTGACTTGAGGACAGATAATACTGGCTGGTAGGATCCACAAGTTGACCAATGACCTGAGTACTACGTTTGACCAATCAGAATAATTTAGAGTTGGAAATTTGAGCTTGATATTATGGGTCAGAACTTTGCAAACACATCATTCATCTCTAAGACCTCTAACTTAGAAGCAGATGGATAGAATCTCCATCTGGAAGACATGAGAGAGTTGCAAGTGTGTTTGTAGGTATGAAAATTACTCAAAGTTGTTAAGAAACTTAGAATCTGGTATTGTAAAAAATCAAGTAATTTATGGTTTGTGTAGAAGACAACTATTGTAGAGTAATATTGATAATTCTTGTAAACCCAGAGAACTAATGTTTAGAATTATTGGGAGGATATATATACGTATAAAGACACACTGAATCTCTGAGAAAGAATATTATAAATACTTAAACATATTTTACTCACCATATAATAAGATTTAATGTTGTAATGAACAAACAGGCTGATGAAGTGACATTTAGGTGAGATTCAAAGACAGTCAGTGAAATAGATTTTTATGGAAGGAGTGAATTAATTTTGTTGGAGTGAATTTTGGAACACAAGGCAACAATGTTCATTCATTCTTGTTCTTGCTCTTTTGCCTGTTTCATTCTTCGGCCTGTATTGTATGTTGTCCACCTGTATTGATGCATGCTGTTGACCTGTATTGTTGTATGCTGTCGAACTATATTGTTGTATGTTGTCGAACTGTATTATTGTATGCTGTCGACCTGTATTGTTACATGCTGTCGACCTGTATAGTAGCAAACTGTCCTGATGTTCTGCAGGCACCAACTGACGAAACTGACTGAAGTGTAACCAGCCAAAGCTAAAGTGCTGTCTGACCCATGACAAAAATATCGCTGCATATATATACATATATATATATATATATATATATATATATATATATATATATATATATTGTTTGACCGGCTTGTCTTTTTGTTTCTATTTTATATGATGTCCTAAACGATTTTATGTTCATTATATATGTATTTAGAACAATTAACTGTTGAATTCAACTGTAATCAACAGAAAATAAGAATATTAGATTACTAATTTGATCAAGGTAATGGTGACTTATTTGAACTGAGAGCAGCCATTATGTTGGCTGCTATCCTGAAGTTTGACGAACATTTGAAGTCCGTGTACCAAGGATTGTGAAGTTATGGTCTTGAATTGTAATTAGATTTATAATTCTCAATACTGTTTAGAACCTATAGATTTTTCTCTATTTTTAGCACGATGATTTCCATATCTTGTTCCAGACATTCTTATATATATTTCAGTTTTCTACTAACTACAGTATACTGTAAGAAGATTTTTTTTTCATTTATAATTCTTTTTGACTTTACCTCGAATTTTGCACTTTCTTGTATTTAAATTTTGGAAGAAATCTTAGGCATGCAGGCAGGGATAAATGGCCGGTGTAAGAAAGTCGAAGAGTTGAGACTGAGTGCGAAATGTCCGGCATTGTCAGAAGGGGTATTGTGTCAGATGAGCATTTACTCTGGAACACAAATATCTAAATTAAATGGCTGAGTGGGAAATTGTTGCTAGGCCACAACTCTTTGGTCTTGCATTTACTTAACCATTTAGATGCCCTCCACAGGAAGATGAATGTATATTTTATTGGTATTAATTTACATTACTCATTGTTAGAGTAATCTTCGCATTAAAGTACCTGTCACAATATGTATTATAACTAATGGAAACAAACTAATTTTATTGAACAATTTAATTTAAACAAACGTTTGCATTGAAAATATATCCAAGAACTACAATAATAAATCTACATAGAACTAAAAAGATGTCGTTTCGAAACTGTCCCCTGTAATGCGTCACCGCTGTGTTTTCAGAAACGCAGTGACGTCATAATTTCAGTGAAATAAATAAATTGGTGTGTGTGTGACGTGGAGATAATGACAAGGCTTTAATTCTATGCTTTCGTGCAATAGGCCTAAGTGCGAACTGATATCGCCAAGTTGTCTCGCAATCAGAAATTGCGAATGACCTGTACATTTTAAAGATATTTGATGCAAAGGTTTGAGAAAGCCGGGTTTTCCCCTCCACACGAGTCGGGTGTAATCTGTCAGTAATACGATAGTGTGCGTGCGAAAAAAAGATTGAAAGAAGGAAATTTAACAGGGGAAAGGTGGGTAGGAGTACTGACACATTTAGTTGTCTTCTCTTAGCAACGTCTGCATCACGGTCGAGCTTGTTTCCCTTGACCTACATACGTGCCTGGGAAATACGATAATTTGGAGTTAACGTATCGTGTCTTCTAAGGTATATGGATGCACGACAGGCTTACAGTGAATTAAAATAACATTTCACTTGAATGCATTGTTGCTTTTATAGCCCATCTCCTATTTCATCGCATTAAACTATAATATTTCCAGCAAACGTGTTCTGTTGCCGTGCTAAGATAACTGAGTGAATGTTCATCCATGTAAATCCCCAAACCACAGAAAACACCCGAGGCCTTGAGGTTATGGCCAAAGAGTGGCCGTACAGCGAATGGTATTAAAATGAAATAATAAGTGTGAGAAAAATATATGACTAACCCTGTCTCTGCGTTTGTATAAACGAAGGCATACTATTCCTATTTTCCGCTGTAATAAAGAGCGGATCTAGAGATATAGTTTTGAATAAAGGCAAGAATGTGCCTAGATGCCCCTACATTTTGTTGTTTTGTTTACTTCTCTCCAGCATGAGCGTGCGTGAAGGCTTTCATCTAAATTATGTTCTCGCCTTTGGTGGCACTCAGGCAGGACTTCGCTTGTGTTATGCCCCTACAGTGAAGAATAACATATTTATTATATCTAGCAGCCTGGCCAGTATGCTATTAGCCGTACTGTCACTATGTCTGACCGTCACATTTCTTATCAATAAAGCTCGGGAGCCGAAACATTTGTTTTGTGTGCGTGTGAGTGAGAATTTAATGATAATTTAAGAAAAGATTGTGTGCGTGTGAGTGAGAATTTAATGAGAATTTAAGAAAAGATTACAATGAGAATTCGTATAAAATGGAAAATAACTTTTGATATTACTTTTTAAAAAATTATTTTTAATACCGCAATCTGTAACATATCAAACTCTTCCACAATCTTCCTCTACTGTTATACTGTTACTGTGTAGGCCCATCTTTCAAAGTCAATATAGTACGGTAGCCCCCACACGAAAAACTTAGCTGTTCGAATTTCTGATCTCCAGTCCAACAGCGTACAGCCCGCCAAACCCGCCGGTCAAATATAGCAAGCATTGATGACGTAATATGGAAGTAAACTCGTCAGGCCACTCCCGAATATAGCGAGCATTGATGACGTAATATGGAAGTAAACTCGTCAGGCCACTCCCGAATATAGCGAGCATTGATGACGTAATATGGAAGTAAACTCATCAGGACACTCCCGAATTCATAAATTACGATGTACTAAGATTCGCACCCCAGTCTAGCTATTTAAACTTCTATTAATTTTAGAAGGAAATCAAATGTTTGTGTCTTGAGTTTCAGATAATTAGAGAACTAAGAAAGTTATAGATTGGCTGAAGGCAGAGAATTTCTACAAAGTGTATCATTTGTACATAGTTCTAATATTCGAGGATTTCCCCCCCTCCCCCTACCATAAGCTTTCGAATCCATAAAACTGTTAAGTGTAACGATTAGCTTTTATTTCTGATATACATAGGTTACTAAACATTTTAACTTATTACTATGTTCATGGGACATTTGCTATTTTTTCTGACACAAGTTAACAGGACATTCTTGTAGAGACGAGATATTTATTACTTTTTCTTATGTAGAATTAACGGGATATTTTTATTTTCCCCTATTCAGATGTTTAGTCCTTTTGGGTTTGATACTGCGCTAGTGCCCCATTGGGATGTTTAGTCCTTTTGGGTTTGATACTGCGCTAGTGCCCCATTGGGAGGTGTCTATTGACACGTCGATTTTGTACTTATCTCGATTTAAATAATGAGAGAGGAAGACTTAGTGAGTGAGTGTGGGTGGGTGTGGTAATCTGTAAATTTTGTACTTATCTCTATTTAAATAATGACAGAGGAAGAGTTAGTGAGTGAGTGTGGGTGGGTGTGGTAATCTGTAAATTTAATAGGCCTGATTTATAGTTGGAAAAATAAGCCCACGACACCCGCAACAGATGTAAGCAAAGAGCAAGCTGTGATGTTTTGACTCGCTGTCCATGAAACCTGTACCTGGTTTAAATTTGTTTCCTGGGGGTACCAGACAGTTCTGATAACAAAATACATTTCTGCTGTGAATTTGTTTTGCATACCGTTCAGTACTGGAGCAAATTAAACTTCTGGTCTGTATTTGTTTCGTGTAGCGGACATAATTGATAGCAAATTAAACTTCTGGTGTGAATTTTTTCGTGTACCGGACAGTAATGATGGCAAATTAAACGTTCAGTCTGAATTTCTTTCGTGTAGTGGACAGTACTAATAGCAAATGAAACCATAGGTCTGTATTTGTTTCACGTGTCGGACAGTACTGATAGCAAATTAAACTTTTGATCTGTATTTGTTTCGTGTACCGGACAGTACTGATCGCTAATTCAACATTTAGTCTGAAGTTTTTCGCATACTGGACAGTAGTGATAGTAAATAATTATTAAACTTATGGTTTGTATTTGTTTCGTGTACCGGACAGTACTAATAGTAAATAATTATTAAACTTATGGTTTGTATTTGTTTCGCATACAAGACAGTAGTGATAGTAAATAATTATTAAACTTATGGTTTGTATTTGTTTCGCATACAAGACAGTAGTGATAGTAAATAATTATTAAACTTATGGTTTGTATTTGTTTCGCATACAAGACAGTAGTGATAGTAAATAATTATTAAACTTATGGTTTGTATTTGTTTCGCATACAAGACAGTAGCAATAACATATTAAACATTAGATCTAAATTTGTTTCCCGTACCGGACAGTATGATAACATTCGGACATGTAAATGTCTGGCGCATTCATAATCAGACAGACAACCACAAACATATTTTTAAAAAAATGTTTTATTTTATACCAGACTTTTATTGACAAAGGGCAAAGTTCATCACTGAGCCAGCCACCACTGACGTGGGTATAACAACTATATTCAACAGTAACATATAACCAACGATGTGACACGCACTCATCATTGCCCTTAAAAGATAAGAACTATTTAAACAATTTCATAACTTTGGAGATGGAGGTGGTGGGTTAATGTAAGACAAATGATTTATAAAGAATTAGGGTAATAAGTCCAGAATTTGTGATGTGATTATTGTTTAAATGGAGTGGGGGTACATGCGGATGACAGTGGACAAAGATTGAGAAAGAAACTGGTGTCGTAAGGTCAGAATTCGTCACTCGCGATGTGATTAATGTTTAAATGTGGTGGGGGTACATGCGGGTGACAGTGGACAAAGATTGAGAAAGAAACTGGTGTCGTAAGTTCAGAATTCGTCACTCGATTGTTTAAAAGGAGGGGATGGGGGTTGGAACCAATTCTTAAGATACAAGTTCTCTGTATGCTTGTGTGCCTTACTACTGCTTCTGTGTGAAAAAAATACACGTATCACGCAAAAGAAAATTAGTCTGATTAAATTTATGGCTTGGTAATGTATTAATGGCATGCGATCCTGAAATATTTGTTATCTCAGATTTTCTGTCCAAGAAATTACATAAAAATGCAAAAAGAAAAGTTAACGGTGTCTTCACCATGCCGTGGGAGAGAGGAAGAAGAGCGTGTGTAGGAAAAGAATGTCTAGGAATCCTACAAATACTGAGACGTGTGCAGTGAAGAAAAGCGAGTGTATAGTGATGAGACGTACGAGTATGCATAGTGATGAGACGTGTGTGTGTGTGTGTGTGTGTGTATACAATGAAGAGACGCAAGAGTACAAGAAAGGGAAAGTCAGCAGCCACAATCCTTTGAAATGTAAGCGTTCCAGCACAGGCCGTTGAAACAGACTCGAACCATCTCAACAGACAACTGAGGTCAAGTCAGAGCAAAACAAGCTTAACGTTTATCTGAGATTAAAAAAAATAGCGTGCGGAAAAAAAATATATTTCAGTAATTTTACACAAGACTAATACAATGTTGTATATAGTCTGTCGACAAGATATTCTTTCCACCTGGACATTACTCATATAAAATAAATCGAAGGTAAATTTTGTTACCCCCCTCTCTTTACACAATTTCTTGCTAATTCCATTTCCAAACACACCTTTAACATTCTTTTATTTCTTTGCAAGAAAACAATCACTTTATTCAAACTGAAGTCAATCTACAACAAAAACTGTGTATATCTTTACCAGTCAGTTTTATTTGCTATATTAAGAAATAAATTATTTCCTTATTTATTATTGGACATGATGCTTAACATGAAATACTTTTCTCTGCATACATACAACAAAGGCAACAAGTTATTACTACTCAACGGGGAAACCTTTACAATCAACTCGTCTTTCTAGCGACGCCTGGTGTTCCATCTACATACTACTTGTGCATAATTTAATCGGTATACTGTCTGCTTTATCCAGACGCATACATGTCACTTGATTTCTGCAAACTATTGCCGAATCTTAGCCTAGGGGAGAGAAGAGGACCATCTTAAAGGGCGAAAAAGAAATTACGTCATTGACAAAGACTTGAGTCGTAACAGCAACAGCTGTGTGTTATCAGACTCCAAGCTTGTCATTTATTGTATCTCTGAAAGAAAGAAAGAAAGAAAGAACTATAAAGTAAAATTAATCCATTAAAGAAAAGTACATTAAACATTTATTTCTTACCATTAATCTAAATATAGATAGTCAGCTGGTTTGGTGTGTTTTCTCCGAATAGTACATACTTGTTATCGATCTTTGAAAACAGAGAGCAATAAAACTACTTGTAGAATAATAACAGGTACATACTCGTATCGATCTTTGAAAACAGAAGGCAATAAAACTACTTGTAGAATAATAACAGGTAAATACAAATAGCAGAATAGTAAATTCCGGAAGCAGCTAAAGAACATAATGATAATAATAATTATTATAATTAGTACACGAAGCAATGAAACTTGTTTAAAATGTGTTGGTTTTGTTTGGGTTTTGCAGTTATTTTTATTTTGCTTTAAAAGAAAAAAAAAAGAGTTACCGAGTCGTGACAAGGCCGGGACCAGCAACACGCATTAAGTGGTTGCTAATATAAGATTGATTGCATCAAAATTCTAATTCTTCTAATGGTGTCACAACAAGGAAAAAAAAAAAAAAAAAAAAGAAAATCTACGGAATGGTAAGAAACGTCTGTAATTGTAGCTCCTTGGCGGCTGAGCAATTTCGACAAAGAACGACAATTCCCCTGAGACTTGAATTTCCCGACCTAACTTGTCAGATTAAAACGCAGATTCACAATTATAATAAGCATAGCTGTTCCATTAAATAATAACGGAAAATAATATCTTAAAAACTAATAAACAAACGAACAGCCAGCCCCCTCCCCCCCTTCTAAAAAAACAACAACCCAAACACAAAAAAATCTTCGCTTGTGTATGAATACAAACAACTCAACAGCAAGCTAACTTCACACAACAAAACCTGAGATTAACGTATCATGGATCATACTCGGCCTTTACAAAGCACTGAATGTCACAGACCAGACTGCAGTTAATGAAGGGACAGCCAGCCCTGTGTAAAAACAAACCAAAACCAAAACAACAGTAGAAGGCACAGCATAATTCTTCTTCCAACCAATGCAGCACAAGGCGAACATATACCGATAGACTGACCAGACACATAACATTATACTGATAGACTGATCAGACACATAACATTTTACCGGTTAATTGATCAGACTCATTATACCGATGACTGATCAGACACATAACATTATACTGACGACTGATCAGACATTATACGGTTTATATGACTGATCAGACACATAACATTATACCGATGAATGATCAGACACATAACACCTTATCGATGACTAATCAAACATATACAATTATACCGGTGACTGATCAGATGCATGACAGTATACCGATCATTCAGACACACAACATTAGACCACGTCTGATATGTTTCACCATTCATGCAATATTAAACTGCATATTAAATATTTGTACTGGCTTGTGAACCCTAAAACCGGCACCGGGGAGCACCCCCCACATACGAGTTAGCTTTCGAGGTCAGACACGTATTTGCAGCGCAAATGATTAAACAGCAAGAGATGAACCATACAGGTAGCTTTCTTGCACTTGGAAGAATTATGAGTGAAGGTACGGACAGTGCAAGTCACAAATGTAAAGACGCCATTTTGTACATGGAACACCTGCATACAGGTGACGTAATAGCGATACGTAGTAATCCCAATGGTATTTTGTTTAATGTTATCCCTTCCCAAACAGCTCCATGAATATTCATGTTAATCAAATTCCAGACGTGCGTGCGTGCGCGTGTGAGCGGAGGAAAGTATTTTTAAGAGCACTATGCGCAGTCACGTGTCTTTGATTAAAATAATTTTCGGAAGTCAATTAGCAGCTATAAAAATACCCACACAAATGATCTCTTCTCTGTTTTGGCTAAAGTGTGCTGTTCACGCAATAAATGGTGGTCCCGTGTGCAGACGTGTTATTAGCTGTCCACTGCTGCAGTCTATTGCAGAAATGCTGGTACATGTACACGGAAATTCTGCATACAGTATGTTAACACAACAAGAGACGGCCTTAGGTACAAGTACTGTAACACAACAAGAGACGGCTTTATGTACAACTACTTGGCCTTTTGTACAAGTACTTTAACAGAACAAGAGACGGCCCTATGTACAGTACTTTAACATAACAAGAAAGGGTCCTGTATACCGGTATCTTAACACATTGCAGAGCAAGTGAAAAAACAGGATTCCTTGCGAAACGACGAAAGCGTATGCACAAATGTTTGTACAGTAACTAGAATTACAAGCAAATACAATGAGAACAATGGATGATCAACATCACAAAAATCAGAAGACGGAGATTATACAGATTGTGTAAATATTAATTTCAATGAAAACAACTGATTCAACAACAAAAGCACTTTCGCTAGTGAACAATGCTTCATTTGAAGGTCACTGAGTGCATTTTACAAGCAATGCCTTCAAGTCACCATATAATTATTAACAATTTCAGCGTGCAATAACACGGAGTTATAATTTTAATTACAGGTACAGAAACAACTCACAGTATTCAAATCAATTATGCTTCGAACATCTCTTGAATTACACCAGATCACCACAATACTAATGACTGAATAAGAATTCCAAAACTGATACATCTCCCTATCTGGAATTATCAGGAAAGAGTAATTTTTGGTAATTCAACAAGCAAAAATTGTTTTTTATACCGCCCCCCCCCCCCCCCCCCCATAATGTACAAGGTCATAAAAATGTAAACATTTCAAATTTCATACATAACAGGAAAATAATATTTTTTTAAATATCCCCCCCCCCACCCTTCACGATATGATTATATTTACTGTGTGCATATATAATTGACACTGTGAGTGATGAGGGTAGTACAAGGTGTCACTGACACTGACGCACGGCTGAAAAGTAGCACACATTGGGTACTTGTTTAAGGTCTAGGGCAGGGCGATCCAAGTTAATCAACGTCTGAGGGCCACATAAGCCCCATATTTAAAGTTCATGAGCCATTCATTATAAAAAAAAAATTAATTACACCATATAATTAAATAAATAATTTTTGTATGAGTGTAGGCCAAAGAAAACAATTTTACGCAGGCCACACCAGCACAGGACTACAGTTTCATTTCTTGAAATATTTAAAATAACTAAAATAAGACAAGAAGTTAATAAGACAAGAAGAAGTGAAAAATACTCTTAAGAGCTTTAACTGTTAAGAGGCAGATGCCAAAATGCCAGGAGTGACAAGAGACTAGAATGCAATACAACTGTGCAAGGACAAAGACGTCGGGTTTGTACAATCAGACTTTTGAATAAAGCTACTAGTACAGATAAAATTACTGACTTGGAGACTGCATGTAACTACAGCATTTTATTTTTTTATTTTTTAGAGAACCAGGGATTAAATGTAATTGTAAAAGACATGCAATCACTGTCTATGGCACTAGTCTTTTACACCAAGATTGGAAACATTAAAATAAAGTTAATTCTACTATTGAGTTATTTTGACAGTACATATACTTCTGGATGTTCCTATCCACAATAAGGTAATTATTAAAGCAAATCAATCAACCAACCAATATCTCTCTCTCATATCTATCTATCTATCTATCTATCTATCTATCTATCTATCTATCTATCTATCTATCTATCTATCTATCTATCTATCTAACTATCTATCTGTGTACTATCCTCTCTGACATTAAAGAAATAATATAAAGGTTGGATCTACTCGATAACTTTTATGCAGCCAACCAAATTGACATAGAAAGTGATATGTATATATTTCAGCCAGCTGCTGTACAGGGGTCTTGTAAGCAACATTTCCAACTAAACAGTTTCCTATAAAGAATGTTAAGTGTTCTCTAGTCTGTACAAAATGCATTTTTGGGGGGTATTCATATGTAATATGTAAGAATCTATTTTAGATATTAATATAGATGCATGCAAATTCTTTTCAGATATTAATTTAATATAGACCTTATGTGTCCTCTTTAGGTATTAAAAGTAAGTGTTCTCTTCAAGATATTAACTGAATGAGGACTGTATATATCACATAGTTTTATGTGCTCTCCTTCAGATGTTAATTGAAAACAGAATGAATGTGTTGTTTTCCAATAATAATTTAATATATACTGCATGCTCCTTCTTCAGATATTTAGTATAAAATGTGCCCTCTTTAAATATTAATTATAATAGAAGGTTGTATGCCTAATTTATACATTCTTTTAGTACAGAATGTTTACTTCCACTTAAAAGTTATTAGATATTCTTGTCATACACAAAACAATTTTCCAGGTAAGATATTCTGTTAATACAAAAAGCATTTTTTCACCCTAGACAATCTTTTCAACAAGAATGTATATTCAATTATTCTTTGAATATACAAAGTACATTTTTACAACAACAAAAAATTACCAGTTCTGCCATGCTGGAATCTAATGAGTACTTGATTGTTTTGGGGTAATGATATTTGCAGGATGACAATAGACTGTATTAATAATCAATCCATCTTTCAAACATATACAAAGTCTGATAATTTTAGGGAGAAAAGTTCAAAACAGCACCCATCTGCATTGACAATTACTAGTAGAATAAATTGCTTATCAATTTCAACTCTGACAGGATAAATATTTGACGGCAATCATTAGGACAGCCTTTAAAATGATAAGTCTTACTTCCAGAATTCTGAGATTAACAAGCATTAACATTATTTTTTATGTTTTCAACAGACAGACATAGTAATTTTACATGTGCATATATAACATCTTGACCTAATAAATAAATACCCATACAACTGCTCCAGCTATAAATATTATGCTTGAATTCTGATTAATTCTTGTTTAACAAATATTAAGAATTCCAAACAACAAAGTTTCACATGCTTATTTAAGCTGTCCTCATGTCAAATGTAAGACATATAACAGACAGACATAGCAGGATTATTACTACATAATGTAATATATGATTGGCTACAGTGACAAGTTTTCCAAGATCAAGGTGCAAGAACAAACTGCAGACTACAACAAAATATTTCCTCAAGTGATCTTATTACAATTATGTTTAACATAATGAGGTGACCTTGAGCAAAACAAGTTATAATTATACAAAAGTAAAGCACTTGAAGGTAGCATATTTACAACAACAACAAAAAAAACATGCCACTCTTGCATGATGAAATTTAAAAAATCAGTAGCATAGATACCTGTCAGTTTTCATTCAGTCCAAACAAAACCAAAGTCATTTAAAAAAAAAGAAAAACAACAAAAAAATCCTCAAACCAAACAAATAAGAAATAAGAATGTTACAACAGGTGCTTTTTTCCTGTCTTAAAAAAAAAAAAGAATTATTTCATAACTTTTCATTCTATATAAATTTTTATTTTATTTGGTTTATGGTTCTGTATTTTACTTTAATTTGAATCTCTTTCAATTACATTTTGAACAAAAATAACATAATTTATTCTTTCAAAACATTGTTTAAATTAAATCTGACATTAAAAAAAAAAAATTGTAATTCAGCTATTAATGTCAGCCACACACTTATTAAGAAATGAAAGACTGATTCCTCTTAACTTAAAAACAATTTATTTACATTTCCTATATATTAATCAAGCAGTCTATCATTTTCAAAGTGCTGTTATTATTGTTCAAGGTCAAAGAGTTGCTAAAAATAGTCAATTATTAGCCACATTGTTCTCCAAAGGAGTACAACAGTTAGTGTTTAACTACTGACATACTGCATGGAAAATACACAATATGTCTGCTTTAGCTTTGCATTCTGTTGGAGTACAACATTTACTGTTTAACTACTGACATACTGCATGGAAAATACACAATATGTCTGCTTTAGTTTTGCATTCTGTTGGAGTACAACTTTTAGTGTTTAAGTACTGACATATTGCATGGAAAATACACAATATGTCTGCTTTAGCTTTGCATTCTGTTATTTAGAAGAAAATAATTATGAATGAGCAGCAACTCATTTGTTGATCGGCAGTCATTGACAACCGACAGTAAAAATTCCAAAGTGCTAATTTGACTATAAATTAGATGAAATTACCAACACCCCCTCAAACCCCCCTGCCCCAACATAGCAAATAAACAAACAAAATAAAACATAGTTGAATATTGTTTCAGATTTCAATCAAAATGTAAACTGGAGATGCACGTATAATGTCTGTTTTATAATTGCTTCAACAGAGTCTGACCTGGAGATGCAAGAAAAACCATGGCTGTCACAACTCCTTCAAAGGCTCCTCAACCTATTAAGTCTTAAAGCTGCCAATTCACAAATCACAAATAAAAGGCATCAACTGAACTGAACACATGGATACTACATCACCACATGAACAGTAAGTTCACTTTGTGTGTCACAGTTAATGTCCAAAACATGGCTCTGTCATGTATATATATATTTATATATATATATATGCAAGTGAATGAACTTAAAGCACGTCTGGTCAAGACTGAACTATGATTTCATAAACTCCTAGCCCAATGTTTAAGACCTTATCTTCACTCACTGTCCACAATTATATTTGGCAATAATAATAATAATAATAATAAAAACAAGATATAATTATATGCCTTATTGGTGAGTGAGCCATGAGATAATTTACTGATTTTTAATTTTTAATTTTGCACAATTTCAAAGTATCATGGTTACAAGTTAAATATGTTGGTAGTCAAATCTAATGTGGAAAAAATGATCTCTTTGGCTGATGTTTAAGATAATGTTCTTACAATAACCTTGATGATTTGAACCCTACATCTTTAAAAGCATATCTGGTACATGCTCAGCCTTAAATTTAAAGCAGTGCCTAATCTGCCATCACACAGAAGTGCCCAACTTTATTCTCATCAACATTCCTCTAATATACCAACAAAGATCTGAAAACTAAAAAAAATTCTTACTCTAAATAAAGTTAAAAATAAATTTAATTTAATTAGTTTAGCATAATCTAAGGGACAGACAATTTTCAATATATAATGGTCCACATACACATTCCATTTACTTTTACTAAGCACTGATTTATGTCAATTATTGCTTGCATAAAGAATCTTTAGTCACCAAACACAAGTAGGCAACAAAAATGACAATTAAACTGTTATGACCCTTACTCCTTACTCTTGCTCTCCACTGATTGCAATGACAATGGACAGACTGAAAGTGAAGTCCCATGTAACATACAACTGATAAAGATGCAAAGAAGATATTTCTAACAGGTCATATCCAAACCAATTAACTTTACTGCATGTTTTCCTAAAATTATGGTCATGTAGTTAACTGTTCCTATTAACCATTTAAAAAAATAAGCAGTTGAAAAGATGCAGTATTATGTAACATGAGTGCAAGGGTAAATTACCAAAGGGCTGCTATTACAGTACATTCACCAGAACCCAAACAAGTGAAGAACACTGCTATAAAGTGCATAACCCCTAATTAAAGACAACTGCTAAAAACTAAGGACCAAAATGCAGTAGAGAGCCTAGAGTCCATAAGCATGACTGGCAGTCAATGAATGAGGCCAGCAATGAATGAATGAGGTCATCAGTCAATGAATGAGGTCAGCAGTCAATGAATGAGGCCAGCAGTCAATGAATGAGGTCAGCAGTCAATGAATGAGGCCAGCAGTCAATGAGTAAGGCTGGCAGTTAATGAATGAGGCCAGCAGTCACTGAATGAGGCTGGCAGTCAATTAATGAGGCGAACCACTAACAAGCATTAAGGTCCAGCTGAAGGTGTCTCCCATATTACAAATGAACCCCACCAAAACCAAAAAAATCTCAATTATGTCTAACAACAATGTTGAAACACCTTATCAGTAAAGGAAAAAGAAAAGGACAAGAAAGAAAGAAAAGTGAGAGAGGAACGAAGAGGGTATTTTTTAAGGCAGGTGCAATTTAGAAATATTTTTTGAAGGCACTACCCCAGAAAAGCAATTATGATTATATTCTACTCGAGATGTGATATAATTTAGGAGTTCTGCTGAAGATATGAAATACTTTTTAACTCTTAATCAGCCATTGGACATGAACTATTTATCAACTTTTATGAAGCCATCCAGTTTAGAGCACTAGTCATCTTCTCAGGCAACACAATTCACCAATCCCATAAACTGGCGAAATTACTCTCTTCAAATTTATCAAAATTAAAGAATATGTGTTGCCCTCAGACCTCATATAGTTCTACAACACAATCCTAATTTTAAAATGTTTTAAATACCAAATTATCTCTGTTGAGCAAAAGAAGAGAATCCAGGTCCACTGTATAGTTCACAAGCAGTTGTTCAGTGTGAAGTTTTCTGATATTTCAGTACATGTCCCTAGAATCAAAATTTCGTCCAAGGCAAAAGTTTTCAGAAATGTCTAGGATTTTCTAATACAGATCACAAGAAATCTATGAAGTGCTTTTTACTGTTTTTATTATTATTATTAATATTATCTTATTATTAAAGAGTAAGAGGCAAGTTTTGCCTATTCAATATGATTAATGATAGTCATTCTGTTCTGATCAAGGCATGAGAGATTAATTCTAGTATCACACGTATATTGTACTTCAAAACTGATGATAGCTGTCCAAAATCAGCAGCAATTCTTGTACTGATGGAAGTGAATCATTTCATCTCTACTATCCCACCTACAGAGAGTTAACCAGATTTCTGCCAAAAAAAATCTAGTCAACTTGATTTCTGTAACTGAGTTCACATCAGGCACTATTCAGACAGTATCCTAATTGTGGTCAGGACATGCTTTCATTCCTTCATGTCTTAAGTATTTGTTAATTCAAACTATTATAGAGGGGGGTCTATAAACACTTCATTCATGAGATTAGGTACAGATATGTTCAAAGACTGAAGGTCCACCAGAAGTTTTGAGTGTTCCAAGGAGATAGTCCGCAAGTCCGACAAGCGGGTAAGAAATTTGGCAAGTGCGCTGCCGCCTCTTCGTCGCTTGGCAGTCTCATATGCTTGCAGTATGTCAACGTAACACGACTGCAAATGCTCTACACGGTGCTTCTCTTTTAGTCCTGGACGTTCTGAAGAAAAATAAATGATGTAAATTACTAATTAGCATGATATTATTTAATTTTTAAACAGAAACAAATGAAAAGAGAAAAGAAAGAAACGCAAAATTTGAACAAAACATACACACTTTCAAAAGAAATCAATGCTGAAAGTTTAAAATGTAAAACAGTAAAATCTAAAATATCCACAGAGAAGTGAGACATTAAACTACCAATTTCTATCAATGCTGCTTAGAGTATGAATCTGGATGTGTCATACATTTGACTATGAATCTGCCCAATCAGTGAACTTATTAAATGAACACTATTAAGTGCTGTTACAAAAAATGTTATTATTGATATTATTTTCTTTCACTGTTTAAATTCTTCAATAATTTTTATCATGAATTATATCTTTAACTGCACTCTTTATCATGATATTTTTTAATCAAATTTAGTTTTATCATCTAAGAGCTTAAAGAGTGGCATTACAAATGCTTAAATAATTTTTCATCAGTAAAAATCTTCAAGAACAAGTGAAAAGCTACCCAGGTCAACAGAATGTTTAAATACATTTTATTAATAAAAGTTCTAAGGAGTTTATGAAGAGCAAGCAGGGTCAAACATGGAATTAAGTTGAATCAATAATGTTGTATGATCATAAATAAACATTGCAAATTGTAGTCATAATCCCAAAAGATATAATAAAAGTGATTCTACCGATATTATGCACTTGGACAGATGATGTCGTACAAAAAGGACACATGGACACTTTTTACTAAAGGTATGATAAATGACAACCCAAAATGTCAGCATGAGTACATCATGAAACAGCAGTTCTTAAGTGCATGAGAAACAAGTCAAAGAGCTGGTTACAGCACCATACAGAGAAAACAGACACATTGCACTTAAGACCAATGGAAAGCTATAACAGGGTTCTTGGGGGAGGGGGGGGGAATGAATGAATAAATCTTTCCATAACTTGTATAACTGAGAAATATTAAGCAAGAACAAAGATAACTATAACATATACAGAACTATGGTTATGACTACTATTCATGATCAATTATAATTCTCATCTGGTTACATTTCAAGGAATAGCTGTTAGTCCCTCGCATGTGTCGGTTGCCTCATGATTTATACATCAACAAAAACTTTAATTTGGGTTCAACTATTATTACTAAAGCAACGGTATGTCTCAAATATATTCCCTTCTGAAATTCAGTCCAAATATCTGTAATTTATGATGATAATTTGTTTGACTTTTAACAAATAAATACGTGATATGGATTCCTCTTCATTTGGTTTTAGAAATTTGCAAAGTGCAAGTATAGGATTATTTAATTTAAACCTTATAAAACAGGTCCTATAGGATTAATTTAGGCCTTATAAAACAGTTTCTACATGGTTAGTTAATTTAGTAATAGGTCTTATAAAACTGATCCTAAAGGGTTAGTTAATTTAGGCCTTATAAAATAGGTCTTATAGGGTTAGTTAATTTGGGCCTTATAAAATAGGTCTTATACTTTATAGGGTTAGTTAATTTAGGCCTTATAGAGATGATTGGCTTGATTAAAGACATATGCAATAAGTTAATGTTTTTTTGTTGTGTAGTAGTAATAGATGATAATCAAAATTAAGTTGAAGAATTTTATGGTTTTAGTTTTATCACAGGTGAGAATGTTCACACAAACAAATGTTTGAATTGCCAAGATATTTTACAAAGGCGATTGATAGGGTCATCAAGATTGATCACTGTCATTAAACTAAAAATTAAATATATGCTGATGGAATTTTTTTTACTCATGATTTCATTTGCATGCATACTTTCTCTAAAGTGTACTTAGTCTTAGTGCTTATACAATTAGTTAAGCCCACTTGCTATATGGAGAGTGGAGACAGCGTCACATTGTGACTGATTTCACTCTTTTTCAAAACTGTCTATCTCAGTAATTAGAAGAAAGAATTGGTGAAAATTGTTTTAATAAATAAAGGAATCTTCCAACGTTAAATATAAGTTTTGTTTGTACATTTGAATGACGTATTTATTACGTTTTGATCGATAAACTCACAGCTGGTAAAGCTTACTGAAGTGCCCATGGCGAGGTTTGAAAATGGCTGACCTCCGACATCGTTTTTGGGTATGCTCACATAACACGCTATCGCTTTTCTGTATTCAACCCATGAAAATAAATCTTATATCAATGGACAACTAAGTTTTTAAGATAAGCATAGGCTCGTTTAAATTTTAAAAATTTTTACTGTAGAAAATGAGAGTCCAAATTATGTGTTGTTTGATGCATTATAAGTTCTGAACCCATTATCATCATTCAGCCACCTTTATATTGTTGAAAAGGTCCTTTTTTGCCCTTTAAAATGGTATATAATATAAACTGGAAGTCTCTATGCAGAAAAAGCAATTTGCAATGAACAAGGAAAACCCTAATAGTTTGTTTGCGCCCATGCTGAAGGTGAAGAGAGATCACCATCTTGGACAAGACGTGTTTTAAAATGGATCGACTAGACAACATTTTGCGTTAAGTTTTAACAAAACTATTAAATTTCATTGAAATGTTGCTACAGTAAAACGATCATTCATTATATTTAGGCTACGATTTGTTAGAAAGTTTTATTTTGATCACTAACGAGGTTAGCTAAATATCCGCCTTTTAAATATTAATATTTTAAAAACAATCCTATACAAGGAATACAGACTGAAAATGATTAAATGATGATTCATGATGAGATTAATTTTTTTTGAAAATATATTAACTAATCAGCGATATTTTAAATTAATTTTATAAAGCACCAATCCAAAATAAAGAACAACAACTCTTAATACTGAAGGATTTTTGTCTGTGTTCGTCTGTAGCTGGCCAGTACTTTTCGTTATTTTATTATAACTCGGACCTTAAGAAACAATCTAGTAAATGATAATTAGAATTTGTCATTGAATGACTGATCAGGTTAAGATATATATATATAATAACAAGTGTATGAGTCAGCCAGTGAGCGAATTGATGTATGGTAAAAATTGAGATCAGGACAATGATGAGGAGTAACACGCTACCAACACTACAGACATATAGTATACACTGATACAGTAGGCATATAAGTAAAACTATGAAAGACTTTAGCTTTCAATTTTCAAGATATTTTTAGAATGTTAATATCATATATTATGAAACAAATAGTCACCTATTAAAAATAAAGATACTAATAATTACAATTGAGTTGAACTACAAAAAAGTAAACTGTAAATAGTAACAACCAACACTAATAGTATTTTATTAAAGAGCATCTGTTTTGCTAGTTTTGAACTGTTTTTTTAAAAAAATTGTTAAAGTACATGCATATATTGTACAAAATATAATTTATGACTTTATTTAGTTAGAATGATCATGCTGTCAGTTACAGAAATTAGAAACACTGCATTATAATAAATGTTTCATTTTATCTTTTTTCCTCTTCAACAAGTGTGCGGATGTATTGCATGAAACTACATTTTTGAGATGTATTATTTCTAAATATATGCAAAAAGATTGTCTAAAACTTCACCCTGTAAATGTCTATATTCCAAAGAGCAAGTATACCAAATTTGGATGATGTACATGAAGTAGTTTTTATTTTACAAGATTCCAAAAGAGATGTTTTATTCAGTTTTTGATCACTTGCCATTTGAAAATTTAAACAAAATGCTATTTTATTTCATTTTCTATGAATCTGTGATCCTTAAAAGAAAAATCAGCAATATATTTGTGTTACAGAGAGTTGAAATAGCAAAGATGAGCTGTGTGTGTTTCATAGTTTTTGTTGTGTGGTCATTTCAAAAGGGGTCTTCGTGAAATCTGTGTTTTTCTGCAATTTACGCCAAACTTTGAACTATCATAACTTTTTTCCTATTAAAGCTAGAGCTCCAAAATTTTGTATGCAAACTTACTTTGAGGTACATAACATAATCTGCAAATATCAGCTTATTTGGCCAGACTTCAAAATCTGAGTGGTCTTATCTAATACAATTTATAATTTTAAATTACATTGTACTGTCAACAACTCTGAGCAGTGAATTTGCCAGATTCCAATTAATCAAATATTTTCTAAAAATATGATCAGAACAATATGAATAATCAGATCATAGTTACATTTCACTGCCAGACATAGCATAGTTACATTTATGCTAGACAATGTAGTTACATTTCTGCTAGACAATGTAGTTACATTTCTGCTAGACAATGTAGTTACATTTCTGCTAGACAATGTAGTTACATTTCACTGCCAGGCATAGCATAGTTACATCTGAATGTTGTATGTAGGATTAAATATGACAAATAAGGAAATATTACTGTCTGAAATATCAGGATTAAATATGGTAAATAAGGAAATATCAGGATTAGAGGACACATAAGGTAATATTACTGCCTGAAAAATCAAGATTACATATGTCAAATAAAGTAATATTACTGTCTGAAATATCAAGATTACATAAGACAAATAAGGTAATATTAATGCCTGAAATATAAGGATTAAATAAGACAAATAAAGTAATATTACTGCCTGAAATATAAGGATTAAATAAAACAAATAAGGTAATATTAATGCCTGAAATATAAGGATTAAATAAGACAAATAATGTAATATTAATGCCTGAAATATAAGGATTAAATAAGACAAATAATGTAATATTAATGCCTGAAATATAAGGAATAAATAAGAAAATAAGGTAATATTAATGCCTGAAATATAAGGAATAAATAAGACAAATAATGTAATATTAATGCCTGAAATATAAGGATTAAAAAAGACAAATAAGGTAATATTAATGCCTGAAATATAAGGAATAAATGAGAAAATAAGGTAATATTAATGCCTGAAATATAAGGAATAAATAAGACAAATAATGTAATATTAATGCCTGAAATATCAGAATTAAATATAAGGTAGTATCACTGCAAGAAACAACCTTACTAAAAAAATGAGATTGCTGACAAACCTGAGAAAATGGCAATTGCTGTCATTAAGGCATATTCAGCATTGTCTGTTTGCATGACACCCATATTGTGACAGAATTCATATACCAGCTCTGCATATTTCCCTAGACCTGCAACCAGCATGTTCTCAAGAGTGCATGGTTGGCCATTGGCAAAAACAATCGACTTGGTCTCCATGTCGTAACATCGAGCAGCACGAATTGCAATTACTTCAGTAGAGGAAGCCTTTTTTAAAAGAAGAAATAAAAATAATAGTAAAACAGAACAGTTCCAGTTAAGGTAAGATTAAAGACTTAAAACAAATAATGAAAAGATGTCCCTGGTAAATATAGGTCCACAATCATATCTATCAAGGAAAATTCTGTATAAGGGTGATTCTGACTACAAAAACGTATACAAATTACAAAAAACAAAATAATTCTTTAGTTTACAAAAATAAAATAAAAGCATTCTTTTTTTAACTGAAGGGTGTGACTGCTTCAGGTGTTAAGTAATACTGAATATGCTGAGTAAATAAAAAATATAAAAACGTAAAAATAAACTGGCAGAGTTTGGATTAAAACTGGCAGAATGTGGTTATGCATTAACAGAATGGCAAGATGAGGATATATTAGACAGATGCAACACAGAATGAAAGGATGTGGATAAAACAGACATATGCACAAACAGATTCAAAGGACGTGAATAAAACGGACAGACATACAAAAAGACTGACAGTTTGTGGATGAAACAGACAGATGTACAGACTGAAAAGATGTGGATAAAACAGACTAACAAACAAGTTGAAAGGGTGTGGATAAGAAGCACTAAGTTAGAACGACAATTTCAATACTCATGAAGGAACAAAAGTAATAAGAACATTTCCATCATTCCCTAAGTAGGGACAAAAGTATTATAAGAAAAGGAACTCATTATCATTATCACAGAAATACTTGCTCCTATTTTCATTTTACCTTCAAAAGTACAATCTGATCTTCCTTGTCTAAATCGGTAAAACCTGGCAGGCACTTTGCAAATTCCACAATTAAATGTGTTATTAAAACTGTCATCTCAGCCATTGTGTTGAAGAAGCTGTCAGCCACTATTTCTTTATTCTTTTGGGAATCAAATGCTTTCTGTTGACAGAAATTATAATTTATTGTAGACCAACACATTTTGTAAGTACTTTGGAATCAAACTCTGATGACTGCAATTTATTAAGACCAGGTAATTTCTTTAATACATATATCTCTGAATGGGAATTGCCTGGGTGTCTGAGAATTCAGAGTGCAGGAGTTTTACTTCATTACCATTTCCTTACTTGCTTTGTGTTGCTGAATGTAAGGTTTGTTAAATTTTCCACCTTGCTAAGTGAAGTTTGATGTAAGTCTTTGTACCTTGCTTTGTGATGTTTGATGTAAGGTTTGCTAGTCTTTGTACCTTGCTTTGTGATGCTTGATATAAGGTTTGCTAAATTTTCCACCTTGCTAAGTGAAGTTTGATGTGTTTTCCTAGTCTTTGTACATTGCTTTGTAATGCTTGATGTCAGGTATGCTAGTTTTGAACCTTGTTCTGTGATGCTGATGTTTTCATTAGTCTTTGTACATTACTTTGTGATGTTTGATGTAAGGTTTGCTAGTTTTTGCACCTTGCTTTGCGATGTTTGATGTAAGGTTTGTTAATCTTTGTACCTAGCTTTGTGATGTTTGATGTAAGGTTTGTTAGTCTGTGTACCTAGCTTTGTGATGTTTGATGTAAGGTTTGTTAGTCTGTGTACCTAGTTTTGTGATGTTTGATGTAAGTTTGTTAGTCTGTGTACCTAGCTTTGTGATGTTTGATGTAAAGTTTGTTAGTCTTGATGTAATTTTTCTCTATATTGTGTGTCTTGCTTAGTGATATCTGACATGTGGCTTGCTGGTATCTTGATTAGTGATGCTTGTCAGGTTTGCTAGTCTTTGTGTCTTAGTGATGTTTGATGTCAGGTTTGCTAGTCTTTTTTCTTAGTATTGCTTGATGTCAGGTTTGCTAGTCTTTGTGTCTTAGTGATGTTTGATGTCAGGTTTGCTAGTCTTTGTGTCTTAGTGATGCTTGATGTCAGGTTTGCTAGTCTTTGTGTCTTAGTGATGCTTGATGTTAGGTTTGCTAGTCTTTGTGTTTTAGTGATGCTTGATGTCAGGTTTGCTGGTCTTTGTGTCTTACTTAGTGATGCTTGTTGTCAGGTTTGCTAGTCTTTGTGTCTTACTTAGTGATGCTTGATGCAAGGTTAAATATGCTTTTTACTGGTATAAAATGTACTTTGCAATGCTTAGTATATTACTTAATAATGCCTGATGTTTGGTTTACTAGTCTTTATATCTTAATTAGTGATGCCTGATGTATGGTTTACTAGTCTTTATATCTTATTTAGTGATGCCTGATGTGAAGCACGTTTTGTCAGTTTTTTTAATCCTGTCGTATTCTTGTAAAAGTATAAACAAGATACCTCTAGTTTTGTATCCCATAAAATGTTTTGTATTTTGTATCTGAGCACTAATCCTGTAGGAGAGTTTCTCTAGAAGGATAAATAAATATAAATCACTTGCTGATTCAGTGTATGCTCCACGTACACTAGTCTAATCAAGTCAATTAGTTTGACAAATGTTCTGTAAATTGTTCTATTGATTCCAATGATATATGTATTTTAAATTTATTAGTGTATTAAATCTACCTAATGTTAGAGTTACTTCATTAATTAATGAAATTAAATTAATTTCAAATGCCTACAGACTAGACATAAATTAATTTCAAATGCCTACAGACTAGAAAATTTAGTTTAATTATTATGTTAGACTAAGAATCCTAATTCCAGATTTCAGGAAGCTTTACTCTTAGTCCATTTACTCTTTATTATGCTGTCCAAACGTCAGGTAGTATCCTACAGGAGAATAACAACTATCAAATCTGAAAATATATTACTCTCTAATATTCCAAGATGGAATAAAATCTATAAAATCTAAAAATATATTACACTCTAATATTCCAAGATGGGAGAAAGAAATACGTACTGTGGCTTGTGTGACATCTTGTTCATCTGGGAACTCAAACTTTTCTTGCAGCACAAGGAGGTTTCTAAGAATATCCTGGTGCTGCTGAGACAAATTCAGCATTGGGTTGTCAACAGAACTGTCTCCAAGAGCTACAGACTGAACTGCTGGAGGAATGTAGTAGCTATAACTGGATTTCATTTCAAATGGATCTGCTACCTCCACACTGTCTGGGCTAGCAACTTCTTTCTTTACTGAAACTGACTTCTGCTTGGATTTTCGCCGAGCATCTCGAGCTTTGCATTGATCTTCTGATAATAAGCCTGGGCACAGAAATATACAAACGAAAACTTAAAGGCCTGAACAAATGTATAAGTACTATACATTGCATTTCATTATCTAATAAGGTTTTGACAGAAAAATATTATTTGCTAAAATGTGATTGGACTGATATGATGATAATACAACAATATAAGTGATATTTTAAGGAAGACACTGAAACTTAAACTGCTAAAGAGTGTAAAGAAAGAACCAAAATGTACAAACAACAATCAAGAATTAAGTTTATAATAAAAATGGTTAATCTAAATGTATATCCTGAATGTACACACAGTGATAATACAACTATATGTAAATCTAAGTCCTGAATGCACCTGTCAGAGCTGTACACCTGTAGTCCGAACACACACCTTTTAATCTATTTGCAGTGACCAATATTAGTTTTCCATTAGTGCCTTAATTAAAGTATTTTATATATTTAAATGAAAATTCCATTTTTAATTTATGGTTCCTAAGGTATAATAACTTAAGTATAATATATTTAATGAAAAAGTCCATTTATAAATGCTTCTGGTCAAGTGTTACAACCTGTCTTCTAAAGAACTGAATAATATAATATGCCTATGTCTAAGGATTTTAAATACAAACTCAAAAATCTAGGCGCATTTATGTACACACACCTGCCAGCATGTTTGTGTGCATGTAGCACATGCATAAATTATTTGACAGGTAACAACTAATGAAAAAAACATCTGGTAGAGTAGAGTATACTTACATTCTTCTTTCATCCCCACTTCTCGACATCTTCTTAATCTACATGCTTGGCACTTTCGTCGCATCCACATATCCATCTCACAGTTGCCACCAAATTTACACACATAGTTAGCGGTCTTCGTGATGCTACGCCGAAAGAAACCTGAAACAGACAAAAAACTCTTTTTAATTCACACACCCAAATAACTTATCTATCATATGACAAATAATTAAAACATTTTAAAATTTATAATACTGAAATTTATTATTTTGAGGTTTCTTTCTTTAGTATTCTAAAAATACAAACTGACTATATTCATTTCAACTTAAATAATTTTACAAACCCCACAACTGTATAAACTAATAGCTTGCCTTTACAGCCCTCAAAACTGTGTAAATTAATTAGCTTGCCTTTACAGCCCTCAACTGTATAGATTACTTAGCTTGCCTTTACAGCCCTCCCAACTGTATAAACTAATTATCTTATCTCTACAGCCCACACAACTGTATAAATTACTTAACTTACTTTTACAGCCCTCACAACTGTATAAACTAATTAGCTTGACTTTTTACAGCCATCACACTTATAAACTAATTAGCCTGCCATTACAACTTTACAAGTGTATAAACTAATTAGCTTGCCTTTACAGCCTTCACAACTGTATAAACTAATTAGCTTGTCTTTAAAGCTCTCACAACTGTATAAACTAATTAGCTTGCCTTTACAGCTCTCACAACTGTATAAACTAATTAGCTTGTCTTTACAGCCCACAAAACTTTATAAACTAATTAGCTTGCCTTTACAGCCCTCACAACTGAGAGCATTGTAGTGGTAGCCTGAGGCTCGGTCGCCACATATACGACACAACTCTTCTTCAATGCTTTTGCCTGCCACTCCAGTTCCTTTCTTGCGCTTAGCTTCACTAGTGCCATCAAACCCGTAGGAGTCGTCTCCACTACTGACCCCACCAATGCTGCCTCTGTCTAGATTATAAGGGCTTGGTGTGTTAGGAAGGTTCATTCGATCCACTAATGATGTCTGGTGGTGAGGACTACTATCTGGCGGCATGTCACCATCTGACAGCACTGAAACAACCAAAATTTCAAACTTTATAAAATAATTTTAAACTTTTACTTGCTGACTTCATAGCTAACTAGTGATCCCAAACTATTAACCACTTAAATTTTGTACAGATTTCAAATTTTAAACTACCAAGAATAAACTCTATACAATGATTGAAATTTGGCACTATGAATTTAATTTTTCAAAACTTATTACTGATATCCAAATCTACATGTAAAATGTCTTTAAACTTTGTGAATGGTTTTCTATTTTTTCAAACTGACTTTCAAACCCTACACATTAACTTTAAGCTACACACATTAATTGTATACTGTACACATTGATACAAAATATGGCTGCTTTGAAATTTTTTTCCCTTGTGTGTGGTCTAAACTTAAGTATTGCATTGATTTCAAAATTTAATCCTAGAACTTTATTTTAATGAATTTTATGTATAGCAAGGAGACTGTTCAAATGCACAACCAAAATCTATTTCAAGCAGCTGTTTCTTTAAAATTTAAAATTTTACTACAATGACCTGTATTTAAAATAGGAAAGAAATCACTATATATATTTAGTACTCTGGTGTCATGTGAATATCCACACAGACATACAAACATACTGAATTAACAATACTTTTAAATAAAACAAACTTGTAAAATCTTGAATTTAAGCTATATGCTATAAAAAGTTAGCACAATTATGAAAACATCAATTAACTCAGGAGGAAAAAACTGAATATTTAAGACTGTCAATATTATGATCATATTCCCAAATGCACTCATAATATGAGTGTGGCACACATGCACATGTATGTAACAAAGGAATTAATTGGCCATTAGAATGTGATACCATAAAAATTAAAATAAATGTTAATTCAATAATTGTTTCTGCTTTGTCAAAAGTATTGAAAGAATGCATGTGATTTTCTTATTAAAAAGTGCTCTTGAAGCAATACAAAAGAAGATATGTTATGAACATTTACACTGATTTCAGAGTCCCAAATAGTAGTAACAAACTAAAGGGGAATATGTTCACGGAATCCACACAGTAACACAAGATAATAAATAAACAAAATCCCAAACATGATAGTAATAAACTACAAGATAATCAATAAATATAAACAGTTTCTCAATAAGAAAAAAAAAGAGAAAATGATAACAGTATCCTAAACAGTTCTGAAACAAATTACAAAAAAATAAATAAACATAATCCCAAAGAGAAGGATAACAAGCAGCAAAGATTATATTAACATTATACCAAACAGTACAGCAACAAACCACAAGATGAATAAGATTATATTAACATTATACCAAACAGTACAGCAACAAACCACAAGATGAATAAGATTATATTAACATTATACCAAACAGTACAGCAACAAACCACAAGATGAATAAGCAGTATTCCAAACAGTAACAAACAGGGAATATGTTAACAGTATCTCAAAAATTACAGTAACAAGCTAACAGAATGGGTGAACAGTATCTCAAAAATTACAGTAACAAGCTAACAGAATGGGTGAACAGTTTCCCAAACAGCTTAGTAAACTTCATGATAATAAATAAAGAACATCCAAAACAGAACAGTACTAATTTAGCAGATAATACACTAATAGTAGCACAAACAGTACAGTAACTAAATAACAGATACGTTAACAGTATGCCATATGTACAGTAAAAATTAGAACATGTCAACAGTAACCCAGCAGTACACTTTCAAACTACAAGAGAACATGTCAACAGTAATCAGCAGTACACTTACAAACTACAAGAGAACATGTTAACTGTATCCCAAACAGCAAAGTAAAAAAACTAAAAGATAATATAACTGTATCTCAAACAGTACAATAACAAGCAGTGATTGCACTAGTAAAAGAAAAGAAAAAGCCATGACAAAAACAAGCAAATGAACAGCAAAAAGCTTACAATTCACCCCAATTCACATCCTAATCGTGTAAACGTAGGGCACAGTGACACACCTGGAATCGCGTAAGGAGAGAAAAAAAACAATCCCCCCCCCAAAAAAAAAAAAATTAAAAAAAAAATCCCCCCGATGGCCTGAGTGTGAATAACGCATGCACTAGTGGGTCAAGGCCAGATCACAATGTATTGACATGCAAAGCGTCGGGGAGTCCCAGAGTTTCGCTAAAGAGGGTTTTATAATCGTATTTAGTAGATCTGTGTGCATGTATTCTAGAGCGTTTGAATGGATATCAAAGGGTGGGGTGGAGTATGCGATTACCTGTGTAGGCGAAGTATGCGAATCGACACGCATGCATGCGCAAACGCACAATGAAGAAAAAAATTAACACAATATTACTAATATATTTAACTTCGCTTCGAGCTTTCATCGAGAGGGAAATTCTCATGTCACAATTCTTTCTTGCTATACTGTTAGACGTTGTGTCAGAAAGATCTACGCTAGATTTAGTGCGTTTGGTACCACACTGGACACAGTAACTGAGGTGGTAAACAAAATCAAGTCTCTGTAGTCATACAAAGGTCCAAGGTGGTAGGGAATGCAGGGAATGCTGGTATTTAGTAGAGATGTGGTATGGCAGTACTGGTTACATTCTTTACAACAAAGTGGTGATGGTACATTATTCAAACAAAACAGTGGTGGTATATTATTCACACCAAATAGTAGTGGTATATTATTCACACCAAATAGTAGTGGTATATTATTCACGCCAAATAGTGGTGGTACATTATTCACGCCAAATAGTGGTGGTACATTATTCACGCCAAACAGTGGTGGTACATTGTTCGTTACTAAGAGACGGTACATTATTCATTACAAAGTATTGAAAGCACAGTGGCGGCATCTTATTTATTATAAAAGAGATGTGGTACATTATTCATTACAAGATGGTGGTGTTCCAACGTTCCCTATAATATTTTTCTTGTGTGCGTAGAACTGGCAGCTGTTTGAGCAGCTTCATTTCCGCGTGAGCAAATTATTTTCAGAAACATTTGTGATTGTAAATTGTAACTACTGTATACATACATGTTTATAATAATGTATTTTTATTTTAAAAGATGTATGGTTTATATATCTCGTATACTTTTCATACTTTATCGCAATGTTGTACTACGGCCACATTGTCGAGATTGTCCTCATCATATCCAAGTGGTCAGTTTCCAGCTTTGGTCTTGATGGCATTTATACAGCTAAAATCATGTTCACAGTCTGGTCTTGATGGCATTTATACAGCTAAAATCATGTTCACAGTCTGGTCTTGATGCCTGGAACGTTGCACACATCCAGTAGACGATACAACACGATACAACACGATAAATTGTTCCTCGTTGAGTGCAAACTGGACTCCGTCGTCGAATGTCTTCATTAACCAGGACTTGAATTTTTCAGAAATTAAAAATCTGAAATCACGATACTGACGCACGAGTTTTTCGCACGTTACATTTGTATCTGTGAAGAAATGACGGTATCTGTGAAGAAATGACGGTATCTGTGAAGAAATGACGGTATCTGTGAAGAAATGACGCTATCTGTGAAGAAATGACGGTATCTGTGAAGAAATGACGGTATCTGTGAAGAAATGACGGTATCTGTGAAGAAATGACGCTATCTGTGAAGAAATGACGGTATCTGTGAAGAAATGACGGTATCTGTGAAGAAATGACGCTATCTGTGAAGAAATGACGCTATCTGTGAAGAAATGACGCTATCTGTGAAGAAATGACGCTATCTGTGAAGAAATGACGGTATCTGTGAAGAAATGACGGTATCTGTGAAGAAATGACGGTATCTGTGAAGAAATGACGGTATCTGTGAAGAAATGACGGTATCTGTGAAGAAATGACGCTATCTGTGAAGAAATGACGGTATCTGTGAAGAAATGACGGTATCTGTGAAGAAATGACGGTATCTGTGAAGAAATGACGGTATCTGTGAAGAAATGACGGTATCTGTGAAGAAATGACGGTATCTGCCAAATAACTCTACAATTTATTTTTCTCCAGTATCAAGAACAGCTGTTACATTTATATCTGTGAAGAAATGACGGTATCTGCCAAATAACTCTACAATTTATTTTTCTCCAGTATCAAGAACAGCTGTTACATTTATATCTGTGAAGAAATGACGGTATCTGCCAAATAACTCTACAATTTATTTTTCTCCAGTATCAAGAACAGCTGTTACATTTATATCTGTGAAGAAATGACGGTATCTGCCAAATAACTCTACAATTTATTTTTCTCCAGTATCAAGAACAGCTGTTACATTTATATCTGTGAAGAAATGACGGTATCTGCCAAATAACTCTACAATTTATTTTTCTCCATTATCAAGAACAGCTGTGTTTGACAGAGAAATTGTTTCAAACAACTTCCACTACATTAGTTCATATTCTGGAAAGGAGGCCATGTTAATATTTTCGTCGCGCACCTTAGAGGGAACACTGGCGGTGACACATTATTATTTACAAACGTTATGCATTATTCATTACAAAGTAGAGATGGTACATTATTCATTACAAAGTAAAGATGGTACATTATTCATTACAAAGTAAAGATGGTACATTATTCATTACAAAGTAAAGATGGTACATTATTCATTACAAAGTAGAGTTATACACTATTCATTACAAAGTAAAGATGGTACATTATTCATTACAAAGTAGAGATGTTACATTATTCATTACAAAGTAAAGATGGTACATTATTCATTACAAAGTAAAGATGGTACATTATTCATTACAAAGTAGAGTTATACACTATTCATTACAAAGTAAAGATGGTACATTATTCATTACAAAGTAGAGTTATACACTATTCATTACAGTAAAGATGGTACATTATTCATTACAAAGTAGAGTTATACACTATTCATTACAAAGTAAAGATGGTACATTAAATTATTCATTACAAAGTAGAGCTATTCTATACAAAGTAAAGATGGTACATTATTCATTACAAAGTAGAGATTGTTCATTATATAATTATTTATTACAAAGTAGGATTATACATTATTCATTACAAATGCCGTTTTTAATTAGAAAGTCACTTTGCCTTCTTTTTGCGCCTACAAATGTACATACTTTAATAACATATTAGATCCCACAAAACAACAGTCATTTCTTTTAGCGCCTACAAATGTACATACTTTAATAACATATTAGATCCCACAAAACAACAGTCATTTGAATAATGAAGTGTTACCCGACAGTCTTGACAGCAAACTGTTATTACCGGCTACTAATTTGTTTACCGTCATTACCGGCTATTGAACGCTAGTCTTATCACGTCCTTGAGAAATCTGTTATTACCGGCTACTGATTTGTTTACCGTCATTCTCGGCTACCGAACGCTAGTCTTACCACGTCCTTGAGAAAACGTGATTGGGATGTGTATTTGCTAGCACTTTTGTTTGCATTGCATGAAGTACCACAAATTTCAACATTTTCGCCCTTCGAACTCTTATTGGTAGAATCGCTAGGGGACCAATGTCTATATTACGAGCATATTGGACAGAGAGCGGGCTAGCGGAATCTGTAAAAAGTACATATCAACACGCGATCGAAATGGCGAAACGTATTGATACTTCGTGTCAAAAATATCAGCCGAGAATGTGCACAAAAGTAAAGCTAGACAAGCACATATGTACAACCGTAAAACGAAAGCGTGTGACATTGAAGTCAGTACGCGGGTGTTGTTAACACGGCACCAATAAATAAACTAGTTATATCATAACATTGAAGTCAATACGCGGGTGTTGTTAACACTGCACCAATATAAACTAGATGTATCAGGGCAAGGATGCTATAAGGTGTTGAGAAATTGAGTGGGTACAATTTCCAAATTCAGATAGGATCGAAAGTAAAAAATTTTCATACTAATCTGATGAAAGTGTATAAAGAATGCCTGGATAACATGGTCACTACTATTGTAATAGAGGACGATGGTACCCGAGGCCGAATCTGTACCACATCAGGTCAAACTGATGTTGAAACTGTTCATGACGTTATTTTAAATACGGAACTTTCCGATTGACGCTCAACAGTTATGCAGCATGATAAAAGACACTCGGATTTTTGTTTACATAATTTTCATAAATTTTTGTCACGCAAAACAAGATGGTCGCGAACCTTGATTTTTTTTTTTTAAAACGTGAAATTTACTTTAAAAAAAAAATTATTGTAAGTGCGATTGTCAATGAGTACTGTTACCGTCAGTACTCCGTTAAAACAGAAACATTTGGAACATAAGCAAGTTTACAATAATCCTTTATATTTCGGAAACAGAGTTTTCCTCTTCAGATCCGGCATTCCATGTAAATTAAAGAAGCCACATTTTCCACTCAAAAGCATTTCTGCAATGACAACAACAGGAAACAAGGTGAGACACGCGAAGTGCCGAAATTTATTTGCCAACACCGTCTTTTTCACACGCCCAACTCAGTTTGTCGTCTATTCTCAATCTGCACCATCTTGCTGGAATATTCCTGTAGATTTTTGTCTAGAAGGATCTCAGCTAGGGCACAAACTCAGTGAATAATGTTTACAAGTAAGTAGGTATAGAGAATCTAGATTAAGGTACATGCGCCTGTTAATAAGGATGTATCACTGAGCATAAGAATACATTTTTATGAACGGTATAACTTTCTTATTCAAGAATTCTTATTTATTAACTCTCTCTCTTGTTGTTGGTTGTTTCTTATTAAAGGCAAGTACAGCAAAAGCATAACAAGAACAAAAAATCGTGTGACTGACACACAAATTCCCAAGTAAACCTGAAGGTTAACATTCACCTCTCTGTCATTTTCTACTGACTGCTCGCGGAAGAACTAATTTGCAGGACTGTCCAACAAATCGCAGTCAGTGCAGTGAGTAAAAAAGATGACCGGAAAAATTCAAATAATGTAAGAGTGAAGGCAATAACCTCGAAAAATGTAAATACAATACTGACGACGATAATCAAGAACTTCACTAAAACAATTAAAAGAGCAAGGACGATAATCAAGAACTTTACTAAAACAATTAAAAGAGCAAGGACGATAATCAAGAACTTTACTAAAACAATTAAAAGAGCAAGGACGATAATCAAGAACTTTACTAAAACAATTAAAAGAGCAAGGACGATAATCAAGAACTTTACTAAAACAATTAAAAGAGCAAGGACGATAATCAAGAACTTTACTAAAACAATTAAAAGAGCAAGGACGATAATCAAGAACTTCAAAAAATACAAAATGTACGGGAAGATGGTTCCGTGTCCAATTCTAGATAATAATGATTTTATTCAAAAGTATCAATGAAGGAAAAGTTTCGTTTCAGTTCCGTTATCACATTAAGGGGGAGTCATCGAATCACTTTAAAGGCAATCACCATATCACTTTAAAATAGTCACCCAGGCCTACCAGTTTATTAACGTCATAATTTCCGTAATGTGAATTCAAGGAGACAAAACCCCACGCAGTAAAGACCTCTTATCAAACTATTTTGAGTTAATTATGGTTTTTCTCTCCTTAATCTTCTAAAAATATTCTTATAGCAATGATCTCCAAATATTATTAACCCCATTATTATGTTCAAAAGTCAGACCATTCTTTTAAATTACAATGCGTATGTTTATATGAGTATGTCTTTACGACAAATACAGTGTACATATATAGAAGACAATGTCTTTACGACAAATATAGTGTACAATGTACATGTATAGAAGACAATGTCTTTACGACAAATATAGTGTGCATGTATATAAAATTAGAAGACGGCCTCTCAGTGAGAATGTCCTTTATTTTCGACCAATTAATATTTAATTAGAGAGATGATTTCAAAATATAAATACAGTTTGTAAAATTATCACGATAAACAAAATATCAAAAGACGTCATCAAGCATTTCTCGAAAAAGATTACACGAGGGATAAATGCATTGGATGGAATGAATGAGAGCTTACAGAAGCTGAGATCTTGGAGAAAGTCCAGCACCCTGAATGTATCAATATCCATCCTTCCACTTCAACCTCCACTCGACGGACTCTCGGCCAACAACCACTCACATCACACACTCAAAGACCTGTCTGGGGATGTGGGCATCGCGAGGCCTTATTTAAGCACGGGTGAAAACAATAAAGGCACGCACCCTTCCAGCAAGAGTATTTAGTAACCTAAATAGTAAGACACCCCATCCGCACAGTAGTGACGTACATACTTATATGTTTGACATTCTATCCTTCAGATACTATGTCGTAGGGTCTTTATGTTTCTCTTCCCCTCCCCTCAATTAACACACAGCACACGCACGCACGCACGCACGCACGCACACACACACACACATAGCTGTCATTTGTTAGCTCACATGGTTGAACTGCGGACTAGTGAGTTTGCACCAATACTAAGAGTGGATGCCCAACCCTTGTTAATGAACGGTTTGTAATCATACCTAATGGTCAATAGGTGTGCGATCACTTTCAGCGCTCTCTTTTCCCCCTAATCAAAGAATTCAGTCATCTTTACATACTTTTACACAGCGCTCTCTTTCCCCCATATCAAAGAATTCAGTCATCTTTACATACTTTTACACAGCGCTCTCTTTTCCCCCCTAATCAAAGAATTCAGTCATCTTTACATACTTTTACACAGCGCTCTCTTTCCCCCATATCAAAGAATTCAGTCATCTTTACATACTTTTACACAGCGCTCTCTTTTCCCCCCTAATCAAAGAATTCAGTCATCTTTACATACTTTTACACAGCGCTCTCTTTTCCCCCCTAATCAAAGAATTCAGTCATCTTTACATACTTTTACACAGCGCTCTCTTTTCCCCCATATCAAAGAATTCAGTCATCTTTACATACTTTTACACAGCGCTCTCTTTTCCCCCATATCAAAGAATTCAGTCATCTTTACATACTTTTACACAGCGCTCTCTTTTCCCCCCATATCAAAGAATTCAGTCATCTTTACATACTTTTACACAGCGCTCTCTTTTCCCCCCTAATCAAAGAATTCAGTCATCTTTACATACTTTTACACAAGCTGAACTAAAACAAAGCAACTTTTCGTATAATACAATCTTAGCCTATCCGAACTTCCACATACCCATCAAATATGATTGCACACACTGCAATATTTTGGCTAATCACGCACAGCAACAATACCATGACCAACATACCAATAGAGAGAATAACTTTGGCAGACATACCCATCAAAAGTGATGCACACATAACAAGACCAACAAACCAATCAAATGCGATTACACACATAACAAAGTAAAACAATACCCTGGCTAGTGTACCACACACACACCCCCCAAAAAATTTTTTTTTAAAATCGTGATTACGATATAACAGCAATAATTCTAGAATAAGGAAATAACACACCGTCAAAGCCGATAGCCAACCAACTAAACCAATCACTAGCGCACTTTTGAAAAGAAGAAAGTATTATTATCAAGCTACTTGACGAGGTCAAGATGGCTGAAGGGTATGTAAAATACCAAAACACGGTTCTCGACTTCTGTTAGACCAAGCATCAACTTTCATTTCATGTCTTAAGATCGAAACTCAAGTAGCTTATTTTATCAGAAATAAAATCAACTATGCAAGAGTCACTTTACTTTATTTTTTAAAATAACATTTAAATAATAATACCCACACGGGGAGGGGGGGGGGGGGTTAAGTGAACATACTGACCTTATTTTCAAATGTTACCGACTGTATCGTATTCACTAACTCCTACTTTAAATTCCAAATGGGGTCAAGTATTGCTACGCCATCTTGGCTTTCTACCGAAGCAACTCAGTTAAATGGTGCACCCCACTCCTAGGAAGAAAAGTAAAAGAATTATAAATAGATAAATAAAATACTGATAGTAGAGTTGTAGACTTTTATATATATAAAAAAATGCTATCAATGCTTTGTCATTTGATACCTTTTGTTTTGAGGAATTAATACACTGTGTTATCATTAGATACCTTTTGTTTTGAGGAATTAATACACTGTGTTATCATTTGATACCTTTTGTTTTGAGGAATTAATATAATGTTTTACTATCTACTGTAATATAATCAATTTTTGTGATATGCATTTTGCTCCTCTAGTGCAAAAACATTTTCCAAATATTTTTATTCCCAACCCAGACTACAACTTGCTGATTGAAAACATGATGGTGGTTTTGTTGACTGGTAACTTCTTTCTTTCCATGTCCAGAGTAACGAAACAGAACAAACGGTAAAAGTAGTTCTTTTCTTTCATTTAAAATTAAATCAATTTTGGATCTAGCTGGTTTGAATCAGTTAAATCCCAGAGAAAATTTAAAAAAATCTGAAGTTTAAGTCGCCAGCCCCCCCCCCCTCCCCTTCAGAAAGAAGGAATATTTTCACTCATGTGCGTGCGATTTGGCCCCATTCTACTCAATCTGTCATCTATCCTCAAACAGCAATCCAGTTTGAGAAAACATCCTCTACAAGTACAATACATCAGCTGCGTGTCCAGTAGCCCCCATATTACTAATATATAATATTAACTACCTGGAGAACACAAATTCAAACCTTGATTCTGCATGTCTAGTAGCCCCAATATTACTAATATATAATATTAACCACCTGGAGAACACAAATTCAAACCTTGATTCTGCATGTCTAGTAGCCCCAATATTACTAATATATAATATTAACTACCTGGAGAACACAAATTCAAACCTTGATTCTGCATGTCTAGTAGCCCCAATATTACTAATATATAATATTAACTACCTGGAGAACACAAATTCAAACCTTGATTCTGCGTGTCTAGTAGCCCCAATATTACTAATATATAATTTTAACTACCTGGAGAACACAAATTCAAACCTTGATTCTGCGTGTCTAGTAGCCCCAATATTACTAATATATAATTTTAACTACCTGGAGAACACAAATTCAAACCTTGATTCTCGCAGCTACCTGTGCTCAGTTACTTTTTACAGATGACAGCTTGGCTACAGCAATGTAGTATGTAAATAATATTGTAGTGACTGCAATTATTTAGTCTTATCAAAGAAGTGATCTTAACCTATTATTAAGTTAATTATTAACATCCCCAGTTCATCCATTAGACTCTCTTTATTCTATTCACTATGTTACTATGTATACATTTCTCAGCGTGACTGGTCGGCGAGCATTTACTTGGAGTGAATATCTCACTGTGTGGTGTAACATTTTGGACGGCCTTGGATGGTGCCAAACTGATAGATGCGACAAAAGCGAAAGTTGCAGACGATAACATTTACTGTTCTATTCACCCACCAATACAAGAAGTCGGTTTGCATTTGTAAGGAAATCCATTATCGTCTTGCTGAGCTCAAAATCAGAACATTTCAACATCTTAAGTGTTGCACTAGTACACTTGGCGATTTGTTTAACTCAGACTTGCACGTCACCCAGTCCAAACACAATACACTTTTTCTCCATACAAAGGTCATTCTACCCATTAAAGTCACTCTACTCACTATCAAGGCACACTTAGCAACCTGCACAAAATAAAGCTATAAGAACTGCAAAAACTTCAAATAAATATCAAGGCCCACACTTAGCAACCTGCACAAATTAAAGCTATAAGAACTGCAAAACTTCAATAAATATCAAGGCCCACACTTTCCAACCTGCACAAAATGAAGCTATAAGAACTCTTACACTTTAATAATTATACCCGCATGTACAAACATCAGCACATCACACACATGCACACTAGCACAGAATATCTATGTGTTATTGTTTTGTCTACTGTCTCGAATTGTTCACCTTAGCAGACATCCGGTAATATAAACACTTGCTTGCATTAAAGATGGTCGCTTCTTTACGCTGACTGTGCGAGCCTCGTACTAGACAGTTTTCAAAGATGACATTTTGGAAATAGGTCTATGCAATTATACTAATATCAATAAAACGCACACACTAGCTAAATAAGATGACATTTTGGAAATAGGTCTATGCAATTATACTACTATCAATAAAACGCACACACTAGCTAAATAAGATGACATTTTGGAAATAGGTCTATGCAATTATACTAATATCAATAAAACGCACACACTAGCTAAATAAGATGACATTTTGGAAATAGGTCTATGCAATTATACTAATATCAATAAAACGCACACACTAGCTAAATAAGATGACATTTTGGAAATAGGTCTATGCAATTATACTAATATCAATAAAACGCACACACTAGCTAAATAAGATGACATTTTGGAAATAGGTCTATGCAATTATACTAATATCAATAAAACGCACACACTAGCTAAATAAGATGACATTTTGGAAATAGGTCTATGCAATTATACTACTATCAATAAAACGCACACACTAGCTAAATAAGATGACATTTTGGAAATAGGTCTATGCAATTATAGTACTATCAATAAAACGCACACACTGGCTAAATAAGATGACATTTTGGAAATAGGTCTATGCAATTATACTAATATCAATAAAACGCACACACTAGCTAAATAAATATTACGTTTGTTAATGCAAATATAATACAAACAACCGCCACTACCAGCACCACTTTAAGACGAGTTCTTCTGGTAACCTGTTTCCTCCTTTAGCCCAATCAATCAAATAATCTATCAATCAATCAAGGTGTCTATGCAGCCAGGTACACATTAAAGTTTAAGTTAATGAGAACTTCAAAAGTCTGAATATATTTTCAATGGAACCAACGTTACAGAGGACTTTACAGTTGAGTAATATTTGAAATGCATAATACTAGAAGTAGATATCTGACAATTTTAACACAAATGTAGACATGAGAAATTATGAGTATAAGCTAGATTTGCAGAAGTTGGGATAGGTGCCATAACAGTTCAAGTTAGATATGTGAGTTTGGAACAGTATATAGCAGCTTAGATCCGTGGCATTTTAGTGTCAGTTAAATTTGTGACAGCTTAAATGTGCAACGATTTTATTATATATATTGGACCATTTAGACATGCAACAATTATAGCATATTTTAATTATGGGACCATTTAGACATGCAACAATTATAGCATATTTTAATTATGGGACCATTTAGACATGCAACAATTATAGCATATTTTAATTATGGGACCATTTAGACATGCAACAATTATAGCATATTTTAATTATGGGATCGTCATACATGCAACAATTATAGCATATTTTAATTATGGGACCATTTAGACATGCAACAATTATAGCATATTTTAATTATGGGATCGTCATACATGCAACAATTATAGCATATTTTAATTATGGGATCGTCATACATGCAAATATTATAGCATATTTTAAGTATAAGACCTTCACACATGCAATATTTTTAGCATACATCCAATATGCGACCGTTAGATATGCAACAATTTTAGCATACATCAAATAAGCACAGTTGAGATATATAGCAATTTGAGTGTATGTTACATATGAGACAGGTGATATGTAGCAATTTGAGTGTATGTTACATATGAGACAGGTGAGATATGTAGCAATTTGAGTGTATGTTACATATGGGACAGGTGAGATATGTAGCAATTTGAGTGTTAAATATGCAACAGTAGAGAGATACGCAGCTTTATGAGTATACATTATGTATATAACAGTTAAGATATGGAGTCATTTTAGGTACGGGTAGAATACAGTATGATTGTTTCAACTGAAGAGATTTCTTTCTTCATCTCATAATTTATTAATTCTGAGATTTTGCACACGAAACTGACATCCTGTAATTTTATAGATAATGATGTAGCAAGTGTTTCTGCACTCGATACTGAAGTACCTGAAAAAATGCCCCTCTCACATGGACGTCAAGGAGTGACATTTCAACAGTCTCTTCACTACGGTAAACTGAGCTGGACAATGGAAACAATAGCCGCGCCCCCCTCCTCCCATTCCGTCCCCACTCCCATGGGAGAATGTTGCACGAGACTGCACAAATCTTTCGACAAACGGTCCGTCAGCTCGTGGCTGTTGTCACTCGACACTTTCAAGTTCTGGGACTTTCCAGTGGGTAATTAAAGTCCTAGTAAGCGTGGGATTTGGTTGTCATGATGACAGAAGGAATAAATACTCGACTCCTCAAGTGTCTGCCGCTTCTTGCACATGTGTAGTAAATACCAGCCACATAGACACAGAATCCCTAGACAATTACTAACATTTAAATTTTGAAGACCCACAGCATTGCAACTTTTTCTCCAACTAAAACACATGTTACAAAAATAACGCACTGCTTTAATGAACAGTAAGTTGATGTAAAGTGATGTATTGATGAAGGAACAAACAATAAGTTGTGACATTAACGCACGATAATGCATTGTTAAGTGAACAAGCAGTTACCGAATATTACATAAGCAGAAAATAACGTGTTGATGAATGGACAAGGAAAACATAAATGTAAATTGCAGAAACATGCACGAATGTTTGTTTATCTATGTGTTGAAGGGGATTGATTGTAATGAACAGTATTGTTTAAAACTAAAATGAAAGGTCCATAATTCGATCACATATTGTTTAGTTTTTTAATTTTAACTGTGAGAAGATAAAACGTGCGCTACGCATGCTAACACCCCCCCCCCCCTCCTTCGTATTTGAAAACTGTAAAGAATGAACTGCTGGTCGCTGTCCAGACAAGCAATCAAAACATCTCGCCCCTTCACCACCCCAACCTCCAGCAGCACTGTCTTTCCTTTACAGAAATTAAATATTTTCCTAGATGAATGCATCTGTCTGCAAAATCAGCGAGAAACATGCATTATGCAAATACATTCAGACAACACTAAGTAAATTAAATGTACTTAGCTAAATGCTGCAAGTCCAAATCTAATGTTGCCAGTCTGATAACTGACTGTTCATGCAATACATTACAAATAAATGTAGGCCTACTTAACTGTTTAGGCAATACAATCCTACTTAATTAACAGTTCAGACAACACCATGCAAATTAAATGTAACCTATTTAACCCACAGTTCAGGCAATACAGTGCAATTTAAATGTAACCTATTTAAACCACAGTTCAGGCAATACAGTGCAATTTAAATGTGGTGATATTTAACTAACTGTTCAGGCAATACACTACTATTTAGCTGACTGTTCAGGCAATAAAAATTATAATACAAATTCAATATAGCCTACTTAACTGGCAATACAATCCTAATTAACTAACTGTTAGACTATACAATGCAAATGAAATGTAACCCATTTAACTGACTGTTCAGTGCAAATTAAATGTATTGATATTACTAAATGTTCAGGCAATACACTACTACTTAGCTGACTGTTCAGGCAATATAATATAAATTAAATATAGCCTACTTAGCTGACTGTTCAGGAATACAATGCAAATTAAATGTATTTCATTCAAAAATATGCAAGTGACCATTCAGGCAATATAAAAGCCCCTAAGTAAGATTTTGCTGTTAATTATAATTATGTATAGATTTGAAAATAATTTTTTTAAATTGTTTGTGTGTATGTGTGTGTGTGTGTGTGTGTGTGTGTGTGTGTGTGTGTGTGTGTGTGTGTGTGTGTGTGTGTGTGTTGTGGGTTGGTTCTTTTAACAGGAGTGCACAAACTTCTGAGGCCAGAGAGCCAAATTTCCGATTAATAGTGCATGGAGGGCCGCAAGTAGGATTGCACATGGATGGCTCAAAACAAAAACAAAAAAACACAAATAATGAAATAATGTGCTCCGGAGGCCGCACAGAGCCCTGTCTCAGGCCGCATGCGGCCCGCGGTTTGTGCACCTCTGTTTTAAGATATCACTGTTAACTTAGTCCGTCTTTAAACAAGTTATCACTCTTTGAGTCCACACGAAAGTTCTAGAAATAAACTTAATAATAATATATCACACTCAAACTATTTCACTTTTTAAGCCAACCTCTTTAAAAGTATGTTAAATAAATTACAGTGGATTAAATAAATGACAAGAATCAGTTAGAGGCATATTTTGTTTGCCAATGCACGGAACCCAAGTAAATTCTTTTTACTAAACAAACTCTTACATGTTCAACGAGATCACATTGGATCTCCTCCATAGTGAATACAGTTTTCACAAGGTGAACACATACAGAGAAAATCTAACAGTTTTCAAAAGGTAAACTCATACAGACAAAATCTAACAGTTTTCACAAGGTAAACACACACAGAGACAAAATCTACAAAATCTAACAGTTTTCTGTAGGTAAACTCACCCAGACAAAATCTAACAGTTTTCAGAAGGTAAACTCACATAGCTAGACAAAACCTAACAATTATAACAAGGTAAGCTCATCTTGACAAAATCTAACAGTTTTCAGAAGGTAAACCCACCCAGACAAAATCTAAGTTTTCAGAAGGCGCAGACACACACACACAAAAATTAATGCAACTTACCTCACTGCAAGGTTACATCCAACATTGAACGCATTATAGTCACTATAAAAATGAAAGACATTTTTTGATTGAACGCATTATAGTCACTACTAAAAATGAAAGACATTTTTTGATTGAACGCATTATAGTCACTATAAAAATGAAAGACATTTTTTGATTGAACGCATTATAGTCACTATAAAAATGAAAGACATTTTTTGATTGAACGCATTATAGTCACTATAAAAATGAAAGACATTTTTTGATTGAACGCATTATAGTCACTATAAAAATGAAAGACATTTTTTGATTGAACGCATTATAGTCACTATAAAAATGAAAGACATTCACCACGTGCGGCGAGACTAACCACTACAATGAAATACACTGCACGTGGTCAATAGATATCTAATGCAAAACCGCTGTTATGAAAGACAGTTACAACGTGTGGTCAAAACATACCTACTGCGGAGCCACTCTAATGAAAGATATTTAACCAAATGTGGCCTTAAATATCTAGAACGGAGCCACTAAAATGAAAGACATTTTTACCACATGTGGCCTTAGTAATGCGGAGCGACAATGAAAGACATTACATTTCGTTTATTGATTACGGTCTCTGGCACTCGCTCGGAGGTCCGACTTTCACCTCAGAACGTGCCAGCCATCGTTTTATCGTAAACACCACCACAGACGAGTATTGCGTAAACACAAACGTAAACATGCCATCAGAAAAGGGAGACCAATCACGCGCTCAGTTCTAAAAGGGCCGGCTCTTGCGCAACAGGAGCGACACTATCCTATGCGAAGCATTATGATCGACTTGGCCACTAGAATCTAAGGACAGCTGTCAGTGACTGACGCACAGGTCAGGGGCTAGCCTTGGTCAGGGGAAAAAATGTCTTATACGCACAGTCAGCGATTAGAGTCGGTCGCTATTCGAACGGTCTCGAGAGGCCCGGAGAAGAAATAAGGGACGGAAAGAGAAGAGGAGGGGAGGAATCACAGAGTCAGCAACACTCCCCTCCCACCTTTACCGTCCATTCGAGGTCAATGATGATTTATCTTTCGATGATACTTCACATGAATAGCTCTCTGCTATCCATACTGTGTCAAGCATGCGCGCACACATACATCGCACGTACACACTCCACATATTTAATTTTGCTTCGTGTATTCGACACCAAAAGTAACGACTACATAATTATAAACACACACATATTTCATTTTGCTTGACGCCACACATCGTCTACAGAAGAGCTCCGGTTTGACACCAAACGATTACGTAATTATAAACACACGCTTGTACTTCAGTCGAATAGAATCTTTCTTTACCATTGTGAGACAAACTCGACTTGCTGTTCGCTTTGTGGCACCCCAGTCTCGCATATTTATCTTATTATCCAGAAAGGATTTACTAACTTTATTACAAGTCACCATAATCTCTTTTAATTAGATTTATTAGTTAGAGATACGTTAGAAATCCTATGATATTCAAGAGCAAAATCCGTTAGAATCTATCAAAACAAAGGCTGTTGTAAATACATATATATGCATGCGCTCAACATATAGAAATGTTAAATAAAAATAAATGTAAAAAACTACGGTTAAAAAGAATCGGAATACTGTGAAAAAATTACTAAATAATACACGGGGTCTGAGGTTTCAGTAGATTCACACACAGGCGGTTTGACTGATTGATTTTAACGCCCACTTCCTACCAGTGGTGATTTCGTGAAGTGTACATTCATTGAAATCCCGCCTACCTCACACCCAGTCGCTATTCACTTCCGCTGCTAACGATTGCTAAACAAAAGACTCGCGCACAATAATTAAAACAGATTGTTTCAGCACCACGCGAGACATATACTGGAGTTTCCTCATTAAAAGACGTGACCACGGTATACTTACTAACTTAGACATATTTGATTCACTCAAATTGGGTAGATTTAACGCTATGTTGCGTTGAATAGCGTCAATGATCATTAAAAAAAAAAACACAACCTAGTTCCTCATGCAGTATTATAACCGTAATTATAGTTTTTAGCTAAAACGTGACCAGGGTAAAATAAAATTAATATTTATATTTTTTAAAGTTATTTACTTGCTTCTAATATAACAATGTAAGTAAATCGGTTTAAAATAAATAATTCGAGAAAGTAAAAAAAAAATGACGAACCTTTTGTTGTTTAACGTTTCTGGCATCATAATATCAAGTAATAAAAACTACTGCATACTATTAAACACTTGATTCAGTCACTAAGGGAGGCTCTAATGCCAAACTACACTTGACTACTATTGTCATCAAAGTGTTGTTTACCCTGCCTCTTAAGGGAAGTAACTCTGCGCAGATATCAGAGTTAACTTTCCATTTGGGATTTCTACGAATGCGTAGATATGGAGAATTTATTTTCATGAAACGATAGCATACATCTACGTCAACACAAACAAATACAAACACCGGCGCTCATGCAACTGGAGTGGTGGTGGTGCTTAATGGAAATAATTGTAAAACATTTATATTTTAGTCACATGGTTTCTTTTTCCTCAATGAAACACCTTGATGAAACGTTCATACATGCAATAACTGACCTCTGGTAGACTCTGGCGATCCGGGTGGGCGTTACATCGAAATCCCGGATACATTTCTGTAGTTGATCGGGTACAAGTTTAAAGCGCTCGACGTACTTCACATTCAAAGGACTGAAAAATAAAGTTCTATAAAGGGTGCCCAGGAAACTATAAAATCGTGTTAGGAGCGTAACTGAAGATATGATGCGAATGATAAAGTCGTAATTCCTAGGCTAAAACGAATCCGCACCGTTCCTTGCTTTGACACCATACGCCATTTTGAAACGCTGATTGGAGTTAAGGTTTCCGGGTCACCCCTTGATCTAAGTTCTGTACCGTACTCCAATTCTCTCGCCTTGCCTCTCGACTGTTTACCCGCATACAGGTCAAGCATCCAATATAGCAGAGAGCCAGCAAGCGTGAACAATAAAAGTATACAGCAGCCAGGTTGACAAACGGAAGCCGGTCAAGTACGCGCATTCAAAGATCCTGTAGACAGTGGTCAAGCAACCGTGGTATCCAAAGTTGGCTGGCTGCCAGTTGGCCTGCCTATTCAACGCCCGTTATAGCTCACAGGTGATACAGGCAGCCAAAGAAACTGGGAGTTTGTAGTTGACCTTTCGCCGACCTCTAACCCCAGCATCTGGACCCTAGGCAAGACCCGCTTTATTGCGCAGCTTCTCTGTTCATCTGAATGAAAGCGGGCAGACAGTTGTTGGTTGCGTGCGCCCGCTAAAACTTTGCCGTGCCATGGCGAATTCAGACGTGCTAACTATAATGTAAGGAGTTGGGTACGTGTGCACGACAGCAAAGTAAATATAGAAATAAAAGTTGTCATTAATTAGGCATCGCATGATGTATGTCTGTTAGCGGGTCGCCGCAGTTCGACTGCCTTCGCTGAAGCTTTGTTTTATTTCAAATTATAATGAACATTTTTTAATGCAAATTCAGTAGTTACAACATTAAGCTTGCAGTTTGTCTTTAAAAAAAAAATTTTAATGCAAAAACAGAACACTAAGCTTGCAGCTTAAGTTGTCTTCAAATTATTAATGAAGACTTTAAATGCAAATTTAATAGCTAGAACACTAAGCTTACAGCTTAATCTATCGTCAAATTATAAAGAAAAAATGTTCAATATGCAAATTCAATAGTTAGAACATTAAGCTTGCAGCTTCATCTGTTTCAAGTTATGAAGTAAATGTTCGAATGCAAATTCAACAAATGGAAAAATATAATTAAACACTCTAAATTTGCACTTGACCTTGCAGAGTTGCCAAGAAAGGCGTGCAACTCCCCCTCCCCCCCCCCCCCGCCAGCTATTTCGAACTTGAAACGAAGAAAAGTGAATGCACGAGATACTTTAATACGTACGTAACACTTGACTTCTAGTCATTAAAATTAATACGTACGTAACACTTGACTTCTAGTCGTTAAAATTAAAGCACATTTTCGTAGATGCAATTAAATTTAAATTTTGAAAAATTCACTATGTCGTTTCTTTTCTCGTCCCTCCCATCAAGTAAATAAATTACTTTACAAATAATAATAAACAAATTTAAATTTATTTTTTAAGAAGAAATATCAGTCATAATACCGTATAATAAGATACACATGTTGGGTGAATATAGAGGAAGTCTGACGGAAAAGGGATAGCTAGGCGGGTAGATAGATAATACACTAATACCTACTTAGAGTAATTAACCTGATATAAAATAGTTGGCTGTGCCTTTAAGTAATCTTGTGTAATAATACAATTCTGGCATTCATTAAATCTGATGCAATAAAATAATATTGTGACATTCAATAATATATATTATAAAAGTGTTAACATTCAGTAATCTTACGTGATGTAATAAAAATGTCACAAGGAAAAGTGATATTAAAATTAAACTGTGCCATACTGTACGATAAGTACGACCAGACCGAATAATACAGTTCCAATATCTTATTTGAGTTTTATTTTTAACGTGTCAAAACTAATAAATTATATCTGACAACCTTCTATTTAATATATCGGAGCGCTACAACATGCATTAGGACGATTAGGTGACTCACTGAATCTCCTTGTCTTTTAACAAGCCCTGAAAACCGTGACCATACCTGATAGATCACTAAGCTGCGTCTCCACCAATTTCTTGATCTCTACTTGAGATTCAGTAGTGCCACTTCTAGTCGCAATGGGAGAGTTTACAAATAGGGATTTCGAAGTAAATATTGCCGCTGTAGCGAACACGAGTCAAAAGGAGTCAGCGTCTTTCAGCGACAAGTGTGAAAGTAAAAGAAATGTAATTTATAAAAAATGCGGTGTGTACAATAGGACACTTTGCACGCTTAGCGCAACAAAAAAATTACATAAAATTGTGCCATTTCAAAGGATATGCTGTATAAGAAAGTGTGTTAAGCCATGTTCAAATTGTGTTGTTAGGGTTACTTTAAATCTTTAGCATTACCACAGTGATACTTAGGGCATAATGCTCTTCCTCAAATAAGGTATGTGTGACAGATATCAGCGTGCTTCTGAATGGTTAGAGGAGTGATTTGATTTAATCTCAATTAGCAGCCGAATGAACAATACATGTGAATATATATCTTTCTTTTTTTAAAAAAAATAGGCAATATCATATAAACCTCAGTCTACAATATATCTAGATTATTACAGCATTAATCTGGGGCACTAAAATATACTAGATCTACTACAGCAGTAATCTGGGGCACTAAAATATACTAGATCCACTACAGCAGTAATCTGGGGCACTAAAATATACTAGATATACTACAGCAGTAATCTGGGGCACTAAAATATACTAGATCCACTACATCAGTAATCTGGGGCACTAAAATATACTAGATCTACTACAGCAATCTGGGGTATTAAAATATACTAGATCTACTACAGCAGAAATCTGGGGCACTAAAATACTAGATCTACTACAGCAGTAATCTGGGCACTAAAATACTAGATCTACTACAGCAGAAAACAGACAACTACGTCTCAGAGTTGATACAACAGAAAACTGAGAATGTACCTATTGCAGGACAGTATACATTAATTTAGCTACCAATCCCTCATCACCAACAACAACACCCAGTACAGCAACAACCTGTATCATGCGGTAATTGATATTAATTTGGAAATGTGCCCAGCATTGGGGAGAGTGGCTTGTTACGATAATTAAACAATAAACAAGCGCAGATGTCCATTTGTAAGAGGTCTTTCGAGAAATCTTTTTAACCTGACTCTTCTGTGTCAATTTTTCTTCAACCTATATGTCTTTTACACAATTTGTACATTCACTTTACTTAAGCTCCTCTTTTGTAAATATATATATTGTGTTGTGCAATTATTCAGTTTTGTTGTTGTTATTATTGCTATTTAACAAACAAAGTTTAATAATACTTTAGATGCTAAAACATCGCTACTCACGTATGAAACAGATTTATGATAAAACTGCATTTGTAACAATATAAAAGCAACGATTTTGTTGACCTGTTTGCCAATAACTAATACAATCCTTTTTGTCCCGACATGAAAGGAATTCAAAATCAGTTCTAATAAGGCAATTGTTGCCATCAGTCTAGTCTAAAGACTGCTTGAAAACCACTTCTAATAAGGCAATTGTTGCCATCAGTCTAGTCTTTAAAGTCTGCTTGAAAACCACTTCTAATAAGGCAATTGTTGCCATCAGTCTAGTCTTTAAAGTCTGCTTGAAAACCACTTCTAATAAGGCAATTGTTGCCATCAGTCTAGTCTAAAGTCTGCTTGAAAACCACTTCTAATAAGGCAATTGTTGCCATCAGTCTAGTCTAAAGACTGCTTGAAAATCAAAATCAGTTCTAAGAAGGCAATTGTTGCCATCAGTCTAGTCTAAAGTCTGCTTGAAAATCAACGACCAGTGCTGGCTGCATTGCTGCGCAATTTAATAATGCATACTTTGGGAACCCATTCCAATTCAGAAGTGTCCGGGCCATGAACATGAATTACGCCACGCTCTCTTGCATGCACCAATACTTCATAATGGCTGCATTCTACAGCTTCTCAATAATAAATATAAGTTTTGCGATTTCTATGGCAGGCTTTCTAGTGACTGTATTTAAGCTAATCATACAAGCAAATAAACTCAAAATAACTTTCTAATTAGGAAAAAATCTGAAAATCTCTCTCTTTCTTGCTTAAGGAGAGAAAGTGAGAGTGTGTGTGTGTGTGTGTGTGTGTGTGTGTGTGTGTGTGTGTGTGTGTGTGTGTGTGTGTGTGTGTGTGAAAGTTCCATACTCGAGAGTTGTCTAACATACATTTTAAATAAAACTTTGCAGTCAAGGACAGTATAGTGGAAAGTTTCTCAATAGTTTGTCTGAATTATTATAAGTAGTAGACAGATTCTAAATACTCTTAGTATTTTACGCTTCTGAAATGCATCGCATAGTTTCATTTCAGCAACACATTTTTTTCTTAAATATAATGTATTCTTTCAGATCTCTAACTACTCTAGTTTCTGAAATACATTGCATACTTCAATTTGTGAAATACATCACACACTTTAATTTGTGAAATACATGTATACTTTAATTTGTGAAATACATCACACACTTTAATTTGTGAAATACATCGTATACTTTAATTTGTGAAATACATCGCAAACTACAATTTGTGAAATACATCACAGACTTTAATTTGTGAAATAAATCACAGACTTTAATTTGTGAAAAACATCACAGACTTTAATGTGTGAAATACATCACATACTTTAATTTGTGAAACACACAGTATACTACAATTTGTGAAATACATCGCAAACTTTAATTTGTGAAATTCATCACATACTTTAATTTGTGAAATACATCGTATACTTTAATTTGTGAAATACATCGCAAACTACAATTTGTGAAATACAACGCAGACTTTAATTTGTGAAACACATAGTATACTACAATTTGTGAAATACATCGCAAACTACAATTTGTGAAATACATCGCAAACTACAATTTGTGAAATACAACGCAGACTTTAATTTGTGAAATTCATCACATACTTCCCGCCCTCGATCCCAGTTTCTAAATCTGCTACAGGTTTTAGTTTACCTCAGTTTCTAAAATACTTCGTATATCAATGATTCACAGTGAAGAGTTATTTACAGCTTCAGTGTAACTGATATTTCGGTGAATTGAACCATTTGCCTAAGAGTTATCCAGTGCGATCCACTGGATGAAGTCAATATTGAACTAAACGACTGTGTGTTTGCTTTTTTCCAGAGTGTAACTCAGTATAAAAGGCAACTTCCGTCAGTCTTCGAATGAATAGCTTCAGAGATGACAAAATCGACTACTGTCAATTTCTTCCAAAATTCTCAAACCAAACCTCTGAAGGAATGTACTGTGCACTCCACGTTAAGTTAACGTAAACGCTGTTAAAGCAGTTAATAAGTTTTGTAAAAGAGAACAACAAAAAAATAAACGAAGCAATCGTAATGTTTATTGAAATGGCAGCTTAATGGTGGAATACCTTAATGGTGGAATAACTTAATGGTGGAATACCTTAATGGTGGAATAACTTAATGGTGGAATAACTTAATGGTGGAATAACTTAACAGCAAACTGTAAACGATACCGGAATTCTTACGACGTTTCTGGTTTCAGCATTTTCTGAAGGAATGGAAGTCTTCAGACCTAGAAGAATCTTAAAACACTTGTCTGAATAAAAAAAACTCTGGAAAACTTCGTAAACGTGTATATACGCGCGTTATCCAATTCCTAGCATGCCTATAAAAATCTGCACGACTGTACGAACACAACACAGTTAAAAGTCTGCACGCCATATAATGCTGTGCGAACACAATATGACAACACATTTACAAGTCTGCATGTTATGCAAAACTGCACGAACACAACATGACACATTTACAAGTCTGCACGCCATGCAATACTATACAACATGACACAACATAGTTAAAAGTCTGCACGCCATGCAATGTTGTATGAACACAACATAACACAGTTAAAGTCTGCAATCCATGCAATATTGTACAACAATACACAACACAGTTAAAAGTCTGCACGCCATGCAATGCTGTACCAACACAACACAGTTACAAGTCTGCACGCCATGCAATACTGCACGAACACAACATGACACAACACAGTTAAAAGTCTGCAAGCCATGCAATGCTGTATACCATGACACAACACAGCTAACAGTCTGCACGTCATGCAATGCTGTACACCATGACACAACACAGCTAACAGTCTGCACGTCATGCAATGCTGTACACCATGACACAACACAGTTAACAGTCTGCACGTCATGCAATGCTGTACACCATGACACAACACAGTTAAAGTCTGCAAGCTATGCAATACTGTGCATCTCTCAAGCCACTTAGTAGTTACGTTTGTTAAAAATCTAAATGACGGCTCTCTTCAACACCATTTCCACCTTTTCGAAGTTAGTAACTTGTAAGAGCGTTAGCAGGTGGGAAAAGGTAGAATGTTAGTGTAATGAAGTCTATTTTTAACCATATAAGTATATCTTGTCTGTATATGTAAATGTAATGAAGTCTATTTTTAACCATATAATTATATCTTGTCTGTATATGTAATGTATCAAAGTCTCGCTTAACACAAGGAAATTGTCTACACATGAATTTGAATTGTAATACAAAGCCTTTGTTTAACGTATATTTGTTGGTTGATGTATTTCTGCTTAATCTTTACGTCCTCGATCGACGACAGGATAATCATATATCTCCATTGATAATGTATGCATAACCCACGGCGTCTTCGCAATGTAATAAATTCTTTGCTGAACCAGGAAACTTGACTATCTAGGTCCCTAATGTAATAAACTTGATTTTAGATCACAAGTTCACTTCGGTTATAAGGTTACTGGATGGGTTCAAAGACTTGCCCGAATACTCAGCTTAACATCATGGCACCAAGTGTACTAGTTATTGGATAAGGCTTTGCTGAAACTTACAATCATTGAACTTAATCAATACAGCTAACTGAAGACACGCCTCAAAGCTTTGCGATATTTATTATTTTTCTTTCGCAACGTTCAAGAATGCTTTCAAACTTCAAAGAGATCTCGGCAAGCAATATAACATAAGAAAGATTATCAGGGTTCCTGCCACAAGTCTAAAATGATTTTTCAGACATTTTCTAGACTAATTTTTAAATTCCAGACATATACTGTGAAAAGTGAATAGCAACGCACTAAATTCTCAGGAAAAAATTATAGGCAAGATTCTGATGATACGTTATGTATAAATTTAAAAGACATTTAAAAGTAATTTAAGAAAAATAATTACCTGCAAAATCTGAACATGAACTTTCTACAGACTGATTGATAGCACCCAAATTAAAATCACACCTAATGTGTTAAAAAATATATGCAAATTTGCAATGTAACTAAGATCACACAAAAGTATACCATGTACAAATATAAAAGTCAATGAAAATGAATCAGTTGACAAGCACGGAAAGTTGTAAATTCTAGTAGAGTTTGAAAGCTGAACTTGAAAATATCGAATATTTTTTTTATAAAAAAACTAACTTCAAAATCATGTTCAGCGCACCCGATTATAGTTTATTTGTTCAATGGGTCATGCATAATATTGTCGCGATTTAAAAATGTTTGACTTTGTTTACGTTCACATTTTGGGGACAAAATACGGAAATGGATGACCTTGATTAACCTCGTCCGTGCGCACAATTTTAAAGCAACAAGTTTGCTTTTACTGTTGGATGATCGGCAATTGAGATTTTTACCAAGAAAATATTGAAGAGAGTGACAGTACAATGTACAATAGTACGCGAGCGACGTCACTGAAAATATTGAAGAGTGTCACAGTCTGATAAAAATGTCCGACTTGGTGACCTACTTGTTTGTTTACTTCAAATATTGAGATTTGAAACCCTTGTCCCCTTTGTTCAAAGCTCTCCTCTTTCGAGACGCTTCTAGAACAGGTCAAGATGTTATGTAACTTTAGGTCCATTGTCCAGGTTCTCGAACCAACTACATACTTCGCGATCAGTCACGTGATATGCTTTATGCTTTTCTATAAATATGGGTGCACGTTCCGTTCCCTTACTGCGAGAACACAATTAGCTACTTCCACTGGCTAACTCGGGTCATGCGACAGCCGACGAGCAGATGAGAATCAAGATACACTTCGACTTCTCATAAAGGTACCATTTTATCTGATAGTATTTTGTATATCTTGATTAAGTATGTATTTGTGCTATGTATTATATTATTTCCATATACGCTTGAGCACGGTCCAGAGAAATGACTGAAAAACCTATAAGTTATGGAATATAAATTTATTGTAACTCTTTTTCCATTTGTAACTTTAATTTATATTGTTTAATTCACTAAGAGCCAGAATGCCTGTGCTCGATATGAATTCTCATGTAATTCAATTATTGCGTGTAATTTTAATTGTAAATTGTGAAGCGCTTTGCTGGTTTGAATTACCCCTTTTGTATGAACATTAATTTAACGTTGTAACTATTTTTATGATTCATACGTCATGCTGTTAAATGAAAACATGGTGAGACGATTACATTTTTTCTAAATCTAATTGTAAAACGACGCGAGGTCGAATCTCTAATTCAGCGCATTTTTACTGGGACGTGCTTTAGTAGGAACGTGTTAACTGAAATTACATTAGAACACGTTACTTCTTCAGGTCGGCTTTGCTTTGCCTTGGCTTTGGCTTGCTTTGCCTTTGTCTTGGGTTTGTCTTGGGCTTGTCTTGGGCTTGGCTTTACCTTTGCCTTTGCCTTGTTCCGTCTGGTATGAACTGGTTGAGCTCTAAGTGTGAGTTCTACATCGAGAGTCCACGCCACTGAAATTCAAGTTCACTAGCTACATAAAAGGGACACCTTTTTCCTGTGCGACACGTGCGTCGTCGCTAGAGTGAGACTGTGAAATAGACTGGCTGACTGAATAAAGAGACCAGGCAGATACAGACAATTATAGCTGAGTATTCCTCAGTGTATATTCAAATATCATAAGACAATCAATTGGCTATTCGTTGGTTAAAGACAATAAGCACGTACATGCAAAGAATCGAGAAAGAGACTATTCGCGCTCGTATTTGATTATTGTTAACTTGTTAAAACTTTATTAAATCTTATTTTCTTTGTTAAAACCTCTTAGTAGTTAATTCTTATGCATAATAGACCTATAGATTTTCTTAGATTGAATGGGGGCGGATGAGCTGAATGAAATTAACGAATGCATATTAATTTAGAGGAATTAACGGTTTTCAATCTAGCTAAAGTTCGCAGTTTATCAGTTTGTAAATTTGTCGTCTGTACTACAAGACACACTTTTAACTAGTCAAATGGTAAATTGAGCAACCAGTCTGCATAGGATATGAGAGAAGGAATTAATTATATTTAAAGTCCTTAATTATTCTAGGGCAGGGTCTATAAACAAATACTGGAAACGTAGCAAAGAGAGTGACAGTATAATGTACACTAACTAACGCGAGCGACGTCACTGAAAATATTGAAGAGAGTGACAGTAAAATGTATACTAACGCGAGCGACGTCACTAAAACGTCGGTCATGGAAAATGAACAATTTTCGTGCTAATGGAACTAATTATCTTCGGAAGTCATAAAAGAAATATTTCCAGCTTGTAGAGGACGTGTATGCCTGCAACATATCCAAATTTAGTTACAATGGGACCAACGGTTCCCGAGTTATGACGTACAACTTTGAAAATAAAAGTATCCTGATTGCAGGAATTAGCTAAAACAAATATCTCCGGAATTAACAAAGACATTTGGAATTTGTCTTTCGTTTCTTTTATAGAATATATTCAGTTTGATGCGTGCCAATTTTGGTGGCTGTCTGGCGTGTAGATATTCAAATACGAATGGTAAGAAATTTCACGAAAATAGTGTATTTCGTTTCATGGCTAAGTGTATATTTATTTGTTGGTGAGGTAACATTTTTGTTTTCAAAGCTATCCTAAAACCATTCGGAAGAGGTGTGTATGGCATCGATACAAGTAAATTTCTCAAGTATTAAATTTTGGAAATTGGTGGAGTTACTAATTTTTTTAATTAGTATTTCTTTTAAATTGTAAATGTTTACAAACTAATTTCAGAATCGTGCTCAGAACACGTTATTATAGTTTATTCGTTCATACTCCATATGTAATATTGCCGAGATTTAAGAAAATCAACTTTGTATTTTCGGACATTTGGGGGCAAAAATGTGGACTTGTCTACAGTGTGCTACATCGTAGTGACGTCTGCCTGCCTGACGTCTGAGAGCACCCTGACGTCTGTTGTAAAATGAGAGGATTCCACTAGTCGTACTGGACACAAAGGTAACAAACTGGTAAATCCTTTCTCTATATCCACTCATAAATTTGTCTCTATGGTGATTTCATTTTTCTTACTCCATTTGTATTAATTTCTTATACTGTGTCGTATTTATTTACGAAGTGAGAAAATTGAACAACGAACTGTAGGAATTGGGAAACTATGCAACGAAGTGTGAAGAACAAGGCATTCAATATTTCTTTGAGGATAGGTTACATGTTAAGTATGCAAGAAATTGATTAACTAATTTAGAATATCATCGTTCAACTATCATCGCCTGTCGTGTGCTTTTAAGAGCACGAAATTGCGTTTGTGACTAACTACTTAAAAATCTATTTCATATGTTCAATTTTAGTTTGTATTTTATTTTGTTTAAAATATTTTTTTTATTATTATTATTAACACTTTTCAATTTGAAAAGACTGTATGTTGATTGGTGGGTGGGGCGAATGATTATTTATTTCTAAAGCCGGACAGCTACCATATCTTTAGTTAAGTGTGTAGCGACCAGACCAATGTGGGCAATAGTGAAGCGGATAATGCAAAAATTGACATTGGTTGTTTGAATCCGGTAATTCTCAGAGCAGTTAATGTTATTGTTCATTTAAATGGCAGTGAGACTTGACCAAGATTTCTCAACCGCAGTTATAAAAGTCCTTAAAGGTCAGATTATAGGGATTAATTACTCTATTAATCCCATTTATTACAGTATATAACTGACCCTAAGTAGCGCATACATGTGTTCAATATTAAGTGGTAAGTGTATAGAATAAACATTTTTGTGTGCAATATCTTATGCCTCTTTTTTCTCCCAATTATAACCAATTTTTGTATTAGTTGTGTAAATCCTCCAAAAGAGCTTTAGTATATTTTTTCAAGTTTCGTAGCTTCCATAAACTGCAAACCTTAAAGAATTATTAATGTCTAAATAGGTTTTTGTCTTCAATCAGTTTTCTATCAATGAAAACAAAAAAAAGAAAAAAAAGTCACATAAAAACAAACTTTCAAATTAATAAAAGCTGCATACACAGGGGGAAAGGGGTGGGGAAGGGGGAAGAAACCTAAACAAATTAAACAGTTATACCGGTAAAAAATCACTGAATTAAAATAGCTACAATCAAGGACAATAAAACAATAATAAACAATAAAAAGTATACCATATTATGCAATAATTTACTTATAATTCACAGATATTATTTCAGCTGAAATGACTGATAGTCCCATCACAAGAAAAAGTAGCCAATGACTATCCTGAACACAAAGGTGACACAATACAACTCCCAATGACTATCCTGAACACAAAGGTGACACAATACAACTCCCAATGACTATCCTGAACACAAAGGTGACACAATACAACTACCAATGACTATCCTGAACACAAAGGTGACACAATACAACTCCCAATGACTATCCTGAACACAAAGGTGACACAATACAACTCCCAATGACTAGCACTGTGATCACAAGATAAAGTAAACATTAAGTATGAATGTTGTATCGACATAACTCCTTGCAAGACTGGCCCCTTAAGTGGCAGTGAGCTTGTCCGTTTATTCTTTAGGAAGAATAAGCTGCACAGTGCGTGACATACCAATGCGTGCGTCACGGCTCAGCGTGGTCGTTGACAATTCAATAACCAACAGCAGTTGTGGGCGACTTATGCGCACACAAGCTGTCAGATACCAATCACACAATCGTGCATTAAAACTCAGACATAATTCTTTCTTGTGTGCTGAAATATTTTTGCTCATTAATAAATAAATGCACATATTTTATTCACATTCAAACTAGCAAAGAGCAGAAAAGCGAGCACATACTGTAAATAATGTAACCTTCAGAAACACCCTAATTTAGTCTTCGTCGAACCACAAAGTTGCTTTTGATGCTAAAAATACGTTACATTCAGATTCTAAACTTAAAAATTTACAGTTAAAAAACAAAACGATCGGAAAAGCAGCAAGAAAATGTAACACACACACACACACACACACACACACACACACACACACACACACACACACACACACACACACACACACACACACACACACACACACACACACACAAAAGCCTTGAAAGAATTCATTCTTTTATATTTTTCTCACGTGTGAAAGGTTAGTTTCACTTTTAAAAAATGCGTAATAAACTTAAGACGCTATGTAAAAAAAAATAAAAATACGGATAAAAATAACAGACACAAGACGCACAATTCCTTAGTCAAGAAATTGTATAATAGAACAATCAATCTTAAAGTGTAGGAAATATAAGTCAAGAAATTGTATAATAGAGCAATCAATCTTAAAGTGTAGGAAATAAAGTCAAGAAATTGTATAATAGAGCAATCAATCTTAAAGTGTAGGAAATAAAGTCAAGAAATTGTATAATAGAACAATCAATCTTAAAGTGTAGGAAATATAAGCGTACACAAATAACGGGATTCTGGTGAAAATGAAGGACGTTCATGCTATAGATCTGGCAGAAAGAAAAATGGTTTAATACAATGGCAAACATTTAAAATTAAATATAATTTTTGTTTTTACAATGTATTAATAAAATCTTGTACCAGACGAAAAGCTCGGTACGTGAAAAAAAAACGTATTGAAATTAAAAGAAATTAGTTATAAAGTCTTGCTTCAATGACCTCATACTCTACTCGTTGAAACATCCGGTCTTTTGCCATCCAGAAAATAAGGTGTGCCGATCTGTAAAGTTTAATCGCCACTATGCATGCCACTATAGACATGAGAGTCTCGTAGTCAGGTTTCGAAAGCAAAATGCAGACAGCGGAAAGGCGACTATTTTTCAGATCAAACAGATCTACTTTCGCTTCAGGAAAAAAAAGATCCAAATTAATATACATTTTCAAAACTGTGTTATTGGTACTTTCCTGTTCAAAATTGCTACTTTAAATCCAAACTAATATACATTTTCAAAACTGTGTTATTGGTACTTTCCTGTTCAAAATTGCTACTTTAAATCCAAACTAATATACATTTTCAAAACTGTGTTATTGGTACTTTCCTGTTCAAAAATGCTACTTTAAATCCAAACTAATATACATTTTCAAAACTGTGTTATTGGTACTTTCCTGTTCAAAACTGCTACTTTAAATCCAAACTAATATACATTTTCAAAACTGTGTTATTGGTACTTTCCTGTTCAAAATTGCTACTTTAAATCCAAACTAATATACATTTTCAAAACTGTGTTATTGGTACTTTCCTGTTCAAAATTGCTACTTTAAATCCAAACTAATATACATTTTCAAAACTGTGTTATTGGTACTTTCCTGTTCAAAATTGCTACTTTAAATCCAAACTAATATACATTTTCAAAACTGTGTTATTGGTACTTTCCTGTTCAAAATTGCTACTTTAAATCCAAACTAATATACATTTTCAAAACTGTGTTATCGGTACTTTCCTGTTCAAAATTGCTACTTTAAATCCAAACTAATATACATTTTCAAAACTGTGTTATTGGTACTTTCCTGTTCAAAATTGCTACTTTAAATCCAAACTAATATACATTTTCAAAACTGTGTTATTGGTACTTTCCTGTTCAAAATTGCTACTTTAAATCCAAACTAATATACATTTTCAAAACTGTGTTATCGGTACTTTCCTGTTCAAAATTGCTACTTTAAATCCAAACTAATATACATTTTCAAAACTGTGTTATTGGTACTTTCCTGTTCAAAATTGCTACTTTAAATCCAAACTAATATACATTTTCAAAACTGTGTTATTGGTACTTTCCTGTTCAAAACTGCTACTTTAAATCCAAACTAATATACATTTTCAAAACTGTGTTATTGGTACTTTCCTGTTCAAAATTGCTACTTTAAATCCAAACTAATATACATTTTCAAAACTGTGTTATTGGTACTTTCCTGTTCAAAATTGCTACTTTAAATCCAAACTAATATACATTTTCAAAACTGTGTTATTGGTACTTTCCTGTTCAAAATTGCTACTTTAAATCCAAACTAATATACATTTTCAAAACTGTGTTATCGGTACTTTCCTGTTCAAAATTGCTACTTTAAATCCAAACTAATATACATTTTCAAAACTGTGTTATTGGTACTTTCCTGTTCAAAATTGCTACTTTAAATCCAAACTAATATACATTTTCAAAACTGTGTTATTGGTACTTTCCTGTTCAAAATTGCTACTTTAAATCCAAACTAATATACATTTTCAAAACTGTGTTATCGGTACTTTCCTGTTCAAAATTGCTACTTTAAATCCAAACTAATATACATTTTCAAAACTGTGTTATTGGTACTTTCCTGTTCAAAATTGCTACTTTAAATCCAAACTAATATACATTTTCAAAACTGTGTTATTGGTACTTTCCTGTTCAAAATTGCTACTTTAAATCCAAACTTAGAGCGCGACGCTCTGAAACAGATTTCTAACAGATTAAAAAATTATTTTAAGGAGCATAAACATAATGACTTTATTTTAAACAGATTTCTAACAGATTAAAAAATTATTTTAAGGAGCATAAACATAATGACTTTATTTTAAACAGATTTCTAACAGATTAAAAAATTATTTTAAGGAGCATAAACATAATGACTTTATTTTAAACAGATTTCTAACAGATTAAAAAATTATTTTAAGGAGCATAAACATAATGACTTTATTTTAAACAGATTTCTAACAGATTAAAAAATTATTTTAAGGAGCATAAACATAATGACTTTATTTTAAACAGGTGTGCTTATGTTACTCAAATATTTTTTATGAACTGCGTATGATTTAAACAGAACATTTTTCGTGACTAAACAGGGCTTTCAGGACTAAAACTACTTTCGTCTCAAAATGGAATCTGATAAACTGGACTACTTTCGTCATCAAAATGGAATCTGATAAACTGGACTACTTTCGTCATCAAAATGGAATCTGATAAACTGGACTACTTTCGTCATCAAAATGGAATCTGATAAACTGGACTACTTTCGACATAAAAATGGAATCTGATAAACTGGACTACTTTCGTCATCAAAATGGAATCTGATAAACTGGACTACTTTTGTCATCAAAATGGAATCTGATAAACTGGACTACTTTCGACATCAAAATGGAATCTGATAAACTGGACTACTTTCGTCATCAAAATGGAATCTGATAAACTGGACTACTTTCGTCATCAAAATGGAATCTGATAAACTGGACTACTTTCGTGATTAAAACATAAGTACTTCGTGATCAAAAGAGAACTACTTTAATGATTAATCAGAACGTCTTTCTTAAATAAAAGGATATATATACTTTCGCGATTAAAAAGAGATTTGCTTTCGTAAAGAAAACGTAATTATGTTTAAAACAAGAGTAAACGCCGCAAGTTTGGAAACAGCCTTTACCTAAAATTGCTAAGGAAAAGAAGCGGTACAAGGCAGCGAACCAAAGCGACAGTGGAAAGAATAAAATTCGAGTGGGTTCGAACAAGAAGAGCAAATAAACTCTATTTTTGTTCAATAAGACATACAGACACTAAAGGTCAATAAGACACATACAGACACTAAGGTCAATAAGACACATACAGACACTAAAGGTCAATAAGACACATACAGACACTAAAGGTCAATAAGACACATACAGACACTTAAGGTCAATAAGACACATACAGACACTTAAGGCCCATAAGAAACACAAAGTTCCTCGAGAGGGCAATGCATACCTTACCTGTCACACCCAAAGATCAGCTTATTAATTAATCACAACCGCTCAGCTCTATGATCCTCATGAGAATATCACTTGTTAAACATTTTTCCCAAGCCAGTTTGAAGAGAGGCACCACATGCATAATCACCTATGAAATAATAGCCTGAAAGACTAAACTCTTCACTTAGAAGGAAAATAAAAACCAAACATCGATCGGTCAACATTTAAAATCAAAATCTGTCTGCTACGACCATTTTGCACACCGCACTAAGCTGGTATGATAGCCTCCCCTGCCTGAACAGCTCCGGTCAGTGAACTCAGCCTCGAAGACTACAATCAAAAGCCAGAACGCGGCCGTTTTTGCCAGGACTGAGCTGCGGGTCCGGCAAGCGTACCTGGACTCTAAGTCTGGGTCAACGGCCTAAGAAAGAAAGAAGCTGAGCTCATTAGGCCTTCAATTTTGCTGGCGTCAGCTACGCACGAAATCAGCGTTTGTTGGAGTACCCCATAACTAAAATCACATGTAGCAGTCGTCCTAATTTTTGCTGACAGCAGTTAACAGCCTGCATGGAGACGACAGGTAGTCCTTTATGCAAAGGCATTTTAAAAATGTAGTACTCCGAAAACTTCTGGTTCTAAGCGATATAAATTCAATAATTTTTGGTTTACTATGCCCTCTCTCTATCTCTCACTCACACACACATTGGGAAGAAATATAAGAAAGAAGCGATCTATTGTACTGATATCGTACTAAGTGGAAATGTATACAGTGTGATAAAGAAAGAAGCGATCTATTGTACTGATATCATACTAAGAAGAAATGTATACAGTGTGATAAAGAAAGAAGCGATCTACTGTGCTGATGAAAATATATACAGTGTGATAAAGAAAGAAGCGATATACTGTACTGATGGAAATATATACAGTGTGATAAAGAAAGAAGCGATATACTGTACTGAGGGAAATATATACAGTGTGATAAAGAAAGAAGCGATGTACTGTACTGATGAAAATATATACAGTGTGATAAAGAAAGAAGCGATATACTATAGTGATGAAATTATATACAGTGTGATAAAGAAAGAAGCGATATACTGTATTGATATCATACTAAGTAGAAATATATACAGTGTGATAAAGGGGACAAGCTATAACACAGAAGGTAGGAAACTAGCATTTTGCTCAAATTTATGAAATCCAGTTCGAGGTGAAAGATTTACGAGTGAACTTTTAATCGCTCCTTAGTTAAAAAAGTAGGGCCCTGAAATCTATTTCATCTATATACTAGTATATAGTATATGCCTAGGCCACACACGATACGTTCCCTTGGCAACTGAAAATCAGAAAATAGGCAAATAGGCAATGCATTCTAGGCAAATAGAAAATCCATCAGAAACACACACACACGCGCGCACATTAGAACTCTATGTCTTCCTTCCTAGTATAAAAATACATCCATCTCTACATCTATCTTGACACAAGGCACTCGTCTGCAAAACTCACCGAAAATAGGACGGTGATGTAAAACATAACTTGAACAGAATCGGGTAACATTAGGGGTGGCTTAAGATTTCTACAGCTAAATAATAATGGTTTCAAATTTGTTAAGAAATAGTCTTCATCTATTTGCTTTAATGTTATACTTTTAAAGACATGTTTATTTTACAATTATATTACTGATACGTATGAGAGTGAAAGATGAAGACTTTGTAAAATATCTAGACATACAGGATTGATCAAAATGTCGGCGCTTAAATCTGGAAAATTTCGGAGAAACTCCATCATTCCCAGCTAAATTCAAAATAAATATTTACCAAGCACTGAAAGAGGCTGAGAAACCTGACCGTACTTTTGAAGTGAGCGCTAAAAATACAATACCCTACTATCCCGAGGTTATTCAAGATGCCGTTGTGACAGCATTACCACCGACCCAAGTCACTGTTGCTTTCTGCCCTCAGTATCGACCAATCGCGTCACTGTAGAAAACGTTTGCTTTCTGCCCTCAGTAACGACCAATCCGCGTCACTGTAGAAAACGTTTGCTTTCTGCCCTCAGTATCGACCAATCGCGTCACTGTAGAAAACTTTTGCTTTCTGCCCTCATTATCGACCAATCCCATTAAAGAGCAGCAATGAAGCCCCCGAACCTATTGGAAGCGATCTTTTTAAAGAACTATTAGATAAACATTATTATAGTAAATATATTTTGAAGTCACTCTGTACGATTGAAAAATAGTTTACAAATGAAATCTATGAAAGAGACCCTTTTATTTATTTACGCCTATGCCATACTCCTACATACAACTCCCTGTAAGAATATCAGTTTATACCATTATCATACATACAATTCGGTGTAAGAATATCATTTTATACCATTATCATACATACAACTCCGTGTATCATTTTATACCATTATCATACATTCATCTCCAAGTAAGTATATAATTTTATGTGTTAGACTTGTATTCATAGTCAATGTGAGATCTAGTTTCAACAGTTGATTGGCAGTAAACCTAATACTACTTTAATAGATAGTGCTCTGAGAAAATAAATCACTGGATATTATTTAGAAACGAGTTCTACTGCCAAATACATGTTTGATTGGCTTGGATTATTAAGATAACTGCTAGAACAGCTGACTGATCTTGTCTCAATAGAGGTTCCTTCAACCAACAAGGGCAAGTGTGGGAATGAACAGAATGTGGACCAATAAGTCTCCTGAAAACTGAATTAATCAAATAATTGATGACAACTATAGAGACTAGTTTCATGTAGTATCAATAAATTTCACTTAAGAAAGGACAGCTTTGACTATTCAATATTGATTGCAATGTTGTTTGAACCACTTTTATACTGCTTTGATGAATAAACTACAAGAAAACCTGTTTAAGAAAAGTTTAAATTAAATAAATAATCGTTACTGTTAATCTACTGTACACATGGGTGTGAATAACCACCAGCTGAATACCAAGTTATGGACTGGCTGTCCGTATAAAAAGGAAAATTATTATATCACAAACCATTTAGTAATTATAAAAAATCTAAAATGATAGATCTTTTCAATAATGTTCACTATTTTTTAAAGACAATAGTTTTAAAAGTGTGCTGGCAGGAGAATGTTACAGTGTGTATATATAAATGTAGTTGTGCTTCATTATATATATGTCACTCATCAGTAGTATTTATCAATATAAATGAAATGAAGTTTTAAAAATACATGCTTTGACAATATTCAAAAATATAAAATAAGCATTGGGGTGGAATAAATTCTCTCTCTCGCTCAATCAGATATATATCACGCAAACGCAAACCATACGTATACCTTGCATTCTGTGGGAAAAGCATTTCTTCAGGAACACCATGTACAAATATATTTATGAAATTGGTTTATTCATTAAATTGTTTGTTCTTTGCAAGCTACATTCACACTAACATTATACATATATGTGCAAAGCCTGCCCAAGTGTAAACAATTGTTGATTTCTTAAGAAGACTAAGCTACTGCAAGGTACTGTCATTCACACACACTCTACATGAATGTATGAGTACAGAAATACTATTTGACCCATTGTGCACAGACTACTGCAAAGTACAGGCACTCAAATCTGTTTCATTTCCCTTATTTTTCCTGACTATTATCAACTTAAGTAATGGTCCGTGTAATTATGGGTTTTCAGTCATCCTTAATACTTAAGAGAATTCTACTGCAGTGCAAAGAAATTCGCCCTTCAGAAATTGATCAGAACGTATGGCAATCTACGTAAATATTTCTTTCAATTTAACAATGTAAATTTAATATGATGATTATATTTTTCAAAAATTGTTGTCTCCAAATTATACTTCTAAGATAAACTTTTCTTCTCAAATAATTTATGCTTCTAAATTGATAGATACTTCAATGCAGAGTGAAAACTTTGTTTGTAGGGAGAACTCGGTAGTTGACTAAATCGTTGTGGTTTTGGTGACAGCTAAGTAATTGACTTAAAGTCGGTATTTGTAGTGACATTTCGGTAGTTTTGACTAGAAGTCGGTGTTTGTAGTGACATTTCGGTAGTTTTGACTAGAAGTCGGTGTTTGTAGTGACAGTATGGTAGTTGATTTAAAGTCGGTGTTTGAAGTGGCAACTCAGTAGTTGGCTTAAAGTCGGTGTTTGTGGTGATAACTCGGTAGTTGACTAAATTTTTGTGGTTTTGGTGACCGCTCGGTAGTTGACTTAAAGTCGGTGTTTGTAGTGACAACTCGGTACTTAAAGTCGGTGTTTGTAGTGCAGCTCGGTAGTTGATTTAAAATCGGTGTTTGTAGTGATAGCTCGGTAGTTGATTTAAAGTCGGTGTTTGTAGTGATAGCTCGGTAGTTGATGTTTGTAGTGATAGCTCGGCAGTTGATTTAAAGTCGGTGTTTGTAGTGATAGCTCGGTAGTTGATTTAAAGTCGGTGTTTGTAGTGATAGCTCGGTAGTTGATTTAAAGTCGGTGTTTGTAGTGATAGCTCGGCAGTTGATTTAAAGTCGGTGTTTGTAGTGATAGCTGATTTATAGTCGGTGTTTGTAGTGATAGCTCGGCAGTTGATTTAAAGTCGGTGTTTGTAGTGATAGCTCGGCAGTTGATTTAAAGTCGGTGTTTGTAGTGATAGCTCGGCAGTTGATTTAAAGTCGGTGTTTGTAGTGATAGCTCGGTAGTTGATGTTTGTAGTGATAGCTCGGTAGATTTGACTAAAACGTCGTGTTTGTAGTGACGACTCGGTAGAAGACTAAAATTTCTTCTTTGAAAATGTGTTAAATAACCTATAATGTAATAAAATTTTCTTGTTTAAGTGTTCGTAAGTTTGAATATGAGCTTATCTAAATGCCCCAGTGTTGAGTGTAAACAAAACTAGTTTTAAGTGTTTGTATAAATAATCTGTAATGTAATAAACTGTTCTTCTTAAATGTTTGAAAATGTGTATTAAATAACTGTAATGTAATAAGCAGAGAAAGTTGAAAACATTAAAATGCAAAACACTCTGATTCCATGTAAAGGTTCATTTTATTTTTCAATGTTATGAATCTTATCATAAGTGTTTTGCTACAGCCACTTACAGCACTTAATGAATCGTTTGTTAACAGTTTCAAAAATTAAACATCGGAAAAATACATCCTGTAACTGTAACTGAAAAGGATTCAACTCTTAGCAGGTGTCCTTTGTATACTGTAAAGCGGTTTATGAATATGCAGCATTATAATTGTGTAATTAGATTAAAAAAACTATAGTTGTTTAGTGAAATAGGTTTTTGGGTGAGGCTAACCTTATAAATACTTAGTCATTTCCCTTGCATATAAGTGGGCTAAACTCTATAACATTGTTTTTGTCTCTATGCCTAAACATCATTGAGTTGTTTTTTAATAAAGGCTGTATGCAACAAGACCACACTAATCAGTAGACATGGTACTGCATTTGGTCACAGAGCGTGACAACGGCTGTATGCAACAAGACCGCACTAATTAGTAGACACAGTACTGCATTTGGTCACAGAGCGTGACTGTATGCAACAAGACCGCACTAATAAGTTGACACAGTACTGCATTTGGTCACAGAGCGTGACTGTATGCAACAAGACCGCACTAATTAGTAGACACAGTACTGCATTTGGTCACAGAGCGTGACTGTATGCAACAAGACCGCACTAATAAGTTGACACAGTACTGCATTTGGTCACAGAGCGTGACGTGGCGAAAAAAAGTTACTGGCACTGATGCAGGCCATCTCTCTCCCCCAACCCCACCCAGAATCAACAACAGTCGTCAGACACGAATGAAACTGCTTAGACGACAATCATGAAAGTGAGACGACCGAGCCGAAGAGAAGGTCAGACAGCTTTGTGACAGGCACGTGATCAATAAATTACGGTTTCGAATTCACATAACATTCATTTTCACCCAAGAATGAAAGTCCGGGCCCCATTAAAAAAGAAAAAGCCACTGTAAAAAGGTTACACTAATATTAGAAAAATAAATTTAAACTACTACTCAACCTAACAAAAACAATCCTGCAGGGAGAGTGTAAAAGAAAAGCGAGAACAGGAAGAAACAGAACGCAAATAATATCAGAACTCTTGCACTTAAAAAAAAATAATAATAAAAGATAAAAGAACCGCCAGCAGCTTCCCAGCACGATTCAAAGTGAGGACGAAAACAAAACATCCACTGCACAGTATCACAACTTGACCGGCTTCACGTTTAGTACACTAGGTTCAAAAGTTACTAAAACAAAACATCCACTGCACAGTATCACAACTTGACCGGCTTCACGTTTAGTACACTAGGTTCAAAAGTTACTAAAACAAAACATCCACTGCACAGTATCACAACTTGACCGGCTTCACGTTTAGTACACTAGGTTCAAAAGTTACTAAAACAAAATATTTAGGCCAACACCCTGAAATGAATGAATAAGTCAACTAACCAAAACGAAACTTAATATTAATCACACGGTCGTAATCGGTCAGTCGGCCAGGGTGATATTAGAATGCAATGTGAAGCAGCAAACCATAGGTTCTGTTTCAAATGAACGTGATTTGAATTATTTATTTTCAGCCTGTTTTGCTTTAGACAGTTCCCAATCAGTAAGGCATCAGCCCCAAGCGCGCGCGCGCACACACACACACACACACACACACACACACAAACACTTCTTTTCAAGAAAATAGCTGACAAAACGCGAAACTTCCTTGCAAACACGATTTGCGTCATCTCACTCCTGACGCAGTTTTTCAAGGGAGATTACACTGACGTCAGTTCTGACTGATGACAAGAGAGGGCAAAGAAACAGAATGTTTACAAAACAAAGAAACAAATTCAGCGTGCGTGCGTGCGTGCGTGCGTGCGTGCGTGCGTGTGTGCATGTGGTTTTATGTCAGTCATGGTAGTTTCATCCAAACTCTGCTTTGCATGTATCTCAATTGTCATTTATTGATTTAACAATCCTGGACATGAAGATCATTAATACCAAAATAACTGGCATCACAAGTTTTAATGTGCATATTTTTGCTAGGTCCTTAGAAAATATTTAAAATGTTTAACAGATTAAGCTTTTATGAAGTTACTGGTTTCAATATCATCATTATTATGATCATCAGTGCAGATAACCACAACAAATTTCATTATTATCTGATAATAAACAGTCAAAGAATGACCATAATGAATTGTAAAAATGCTCTGTACATATATGCTGGAAAGACAGAGAACAATACACCACAAGAATACACAGTGGATGCAAAATAATAAAAATAATAATAACAAAACAGCTGCAACACACACAAGCATAACATCTCAATGGATCAATTTAAATTATGTGTTCTACTATTTCCCTGCCCATACATTAACGAGATAATTCCGTGTTTGAACTTTAAAGTCTTGTGCTTCCAAACTGTGATTATAATTTATAAATAGTTTAAACACCTCTGAAGTTATTCACCCTCAAACACATGCAGATTCTATTATTTAAACAACAAACTATCTTTTAAAATAATTTACGCACATCTCAATATTAAAAATTTATTAGTATAAACTTGTTGTTTTTCAAAAGACTGAGTTTCGCATCTAATCAGGTAGTTTGAAATTAATAAAGACAATGAATAAGAAAACTTGCTCTTACATGGTCTTAACAATTAAAACAGAATTGACAATATGTTTACAATAATGAATTCATTCAGTAAACTAAGTGTACAACCAACAAATGCTATAATAAGTGATATATTTCTTCTTAATATCCATTATAGCATTTGTTGGTTGTACACTTAGTTTACTGAATGAATTCATTATTGTAAACATATTGTCAATTCTGTTTTCATTGTTAAGACCATGTAAGAGCAAGTTTTCTTATTCGTTGTCTTTATCAGAAAAATTATCTGATAATATATGTCTTTATCAGTCCAATCAGAAAAAAAAAAACAACTAATGTATTTCCATCTGCTAACATTTCCAATAACAGTAACATCAAACACTATAACTATTAGTATTACTATTAGACATTCACAATATTTTGCAAATTAAATTTGTTTTGTTGTCAGCTTAATTTAAAAAGATGTACACAATATGTAAAAACTAGCAATGTCTGACTTTTCAAAACAGGTTTTTAATTCAAGCCAAAAAAATTGATTTAATCAAAATTAAACCTCAATACTCATTTAAATAGGTCATAAAGTAAACCCCAGTTTTATAAGCTAGTCTTAAATCTTATGGAGATCAATTTAATGGACTTAAAATTTACCGACTCATAACTTCATTTTTGCACATTCTGCCCCAATGACAGTCTACAGTTTTAATTAAATAGCTTTATTTATAACTTAATGCTAGCTAAATAAGCAGAGATAACAATTATTTTAACTGAAAAATCTACTAATAAAACAAAATGTAGAGTTTAAATAACTTACCTTTGCCCATGGCTGGACTTGTAACACCAGAATTTGAACAGTTGTCAGATTGCTGACCATGCATGTCGCAATCAACTAAATTGTTTCACATGATCTTGGCAGATCATCTAAATCAGACCATCGCTTCCACCACCAAAGAACGTCCACTGTTAAAGACAGTCAGATGCAAGAAAATAAATAAATAAATACAAAACAATAATAAAAAGAATCACAGCTTCTTTTTCACAATAAAATTCTGACAAATCTATCAGTACTAGCAGAAACAGACAAGAAAAATCTAGATAAGCTGAGAAAGTTTTTTTTTTAAATTATCACTATTATTTAATAAAAATTTTAATATTATTTATGAAATAACTAAGTGATTATTATACAATGCCACTTTATTAAATTATTTTAATTAGTGTATATACACAATGAAATAAAAATGCAAATCAGCATTTCATGAAATCAATCAATGAATCAACCAATTCAGCACAGAATTATTCTCTGCAATAACAACATATTGCAGAACAGTGACAATTGGTCTCCACAAAATACAGTTAAAGTTTCCTAAGTTATGGCCTACTACCATACTTTAATGAAGCTCTCCCTCTCTTGTCCCTTCCCCACCCTCTCATCCATTTCTACACATATGCACAGGATAGAGGCATTGATTTCATTTTAATTAAGTAGGTGGAACAGCAAATTCCCCCAGTCCTTGTAACAATACAATTAGTTCTCCATCTGCTACCCACATATCTATGGTAACATGAAGTAGGAAGAGGTCTTTGACCAACAAACTGATAGTGATAGTAAGAAAGAAGTGGTAAAATAATTGCTACGAGTAAATGAAGACTGGTTCTGATGAGAGCAGTAACAATTATTAAATTAGGAAGAAGATAGATTTCCATTTACATGGTAAAAATTACTAAAAAAGTAAAATAAAATGTGTGTAAGCAATAGCAATTATTAAATTAGAATGGAAATAGGCTCTTCAGATAGTTACTAAATTAGAGTGATGACACATTCTCAGGCAAGCAGTAATAATTATTAAACTGGAACAAAGACAGGTGCTTGTGTAGAAGTATTAATTACTAAAACAAAATGAAGACAGGTTCATGTCTAAGCAAATGCAAATTAGTACTGTTTACTTATTAAAATTAAAGACAATTTGCTTACAGAGACAATAAACACACTAAGTTACTATCATCTCTCAAACAATATGAATACTGAATGTATTTGAGATAGTTCATATAGCAAACATCAAATCCACAAAAATGGGAAAGACGCAAACACCATTCCATCAACACACACACACACATGCACACACACACACATCGATCATCATCATCACCCTTTAATCCATTCTCTGGAGCAAATCACATAAATGAGAGTTTGGGTTGAAAATAATAATTCTTGTCAGTGTGATATACATAAGCATTCCCCCCTCCCACCCAAAAGACCACTTGCTGATACAGTAAAAAATAAAGTTTGAACAAATACTGGAGCAAAGCTTCAGACAGAATACAAAAATACTTCTGTTCTACAAACACAATCAAACCTATAAAGGTCAAGTAACTAAAAACATACGTTGAAAACAAAATAACAGAGTCACTCATCTCTATCATCTGGCAGATATATGGGCACTCTAAACTCTAAACATTTTTCCACAACATTAAACTTAAAGATAAACATTTACTGTAATACAGTATTTCCATAGGTGGAAACCTCTTACCAAAGGAGAAGATACATTTTACATTACATTACATTCTATATTCTATATTTAGTGAGCCAACATCTGCCCACTTTCTTCTCCATAGGTTATCAATATGTGTAAAAAGGTATATAAATTTAATGAAAAATTTATTAAGTTAACAATCAAATATACATATAGCAAATACAATTAAATAAAAGATTACTTGACATCAATATTTCCAATCACATTCAAATATTTCAGTACAGTCTTAAATCCTAACAAATATTTCAACAGATTAGTGTCAATATAGATCAATAAATCACAGGATAGTTCTTATCAGAGAGCAGAAATGGAGTTATAGAGATTATAGTGATAATAGTTTGTAAGTAACCTTGTCTAGGCAAAGACCCAAGAGTCTTTCTTGCACTTTCATAACAAACACACAAGTTTATTGTTGCAAGGGAATTGTCAGTTTCAGGTGTTTCTCTTATACATTGTATAATACTGATGAGCTGCTATTCTCTCAAGGCTCTGTCCATAGTAGCTCCCTCAAGCAGAACAACAATGTAGCAATTTCCAATAATTTCCTTGTACCAGAAATTCCATTATGTAGTCAGCACACTTTGCCACCATACATGAGTGCAGTGTATCCTTACACACTGGGGATAGAAACTTCTTGAGTCTACCATGGTTGTAGCAGTTTATAAATCCTTAAACTGGGAGATTCGGGTAAAAAAAAAAAGGCTACTTGTTCCCTGTAAAATATAATCAGGGAACAAACACTAAGTTTCGAGTTTATTCATCCCTAACTCCATTCTTTCTTCCATTTAACTTTTCAAGTCTCAAATTACAGTTTCCTGCAACAGTATTTATTAGCCCAATACATGCATACAGCATAATAAATACAATATATCAGTTTTATGGACGTATTCACTAGAAACAATGTCAAGTGTTTAGCATACTACATTCGAGCATCTTAGTTCACAATTTGTAGAAATAATAGTCTACTCACATAATACATCTTTAATAAAACCCAAATATAACATATCAATAGCAAAATATTTTAAAGTCCATTCTCTCTCATTGTCTCAATCAGTCAGTTAATTCACCATTAAGCTAACGGCCACATTTCATGACCAGACTTCTTGCCACACCAAATTCAAAGTGATTAGACAGCAGAATTCTTTACAGTAAATAAACTTTATTATCTCAGCCTGTTGGCTGATCTTGATCTTGTAAATCTTAACCATTGGATAATAAAAACTAATCATCCACCTAAAACCAGTTTACATAATATCAGCAAGTCTAGCATATTTTTTACCTTGAGTTATTTACTTCCAACTTTGACAATTAAAATATAACTATAAGCACTAGCAGTGCCCAAGATCGGATTTAACAACTTATATAACAATTAAGTTTGGAAACAGGGATAAGCAAATTTTCTCTGCCACAGTATTAAAACAGTACAATTATAGATTTTAGTTTTACTCACACATCAATCATAGTTACTAATTCCAAATTACAATGTATGTAATCAGTTCACCTTGAATCAAATCACTACAACACTTACCAGATTTTCACATGTAGCTGCAAGTGTTTTGAGTGGAATTCCCTCATATAACGAAAGAGAATCATTGGATTATTACTTCAGACTATGAAAACAAACGATAGAAATTACTTCACTAACAAATACCATTACCAAGATAAAAGTTATCAGAACAAAGTCATCAACGGCAATTTTGCTACACTGGAGTCACTTTCCAGGATGGGAACTCAGGCGCTGGAATGACGTCACAGTCTTGTAGACTTAGATCTGCCACAGTCAGTAGATTAGAACATCCCAATCAAGCCAGGGACAAATCAGTTAAAACAGAACGGCCACACAGGCAACCAGCTACAAAAACTGGCAGCTACAAAACGAGCAGCCGAAAATAAAAACACTGCAACATAAATAATTGCAAAGCCTAGTGTCCAGTCAATTGCTCTATTAATAAATACTAAGTTTGGCATAAGCCTCTGAAAGAACGAAATGTTAACTTGTTCAAGAATAAAACATAGCATATAAATTATAACATCCTAATAAAACCTAACCATTCATACAATACAAAGACGCTTTTACCTATTTCAGCCAGGGTTTTGCTCATGCATATATCACCCAGTATGTTGGGAAGGACTCTTCTCCAGTTGTCAACCTCAGACAATTTCAGGAACAAGTGATGAATTTCGTTTATGACCTCACTTCTGAGTCAACATGACGCAATACGTACATGTCATTCAATTTACAATACTCAATTTAGATGCAACAATGAAAATTTATATAAAATATATATAGGAAAATTCCCCATCATACAACAATAACGTTTCAAAAAGAATTTTTTCTTCTTCACAACATATCAAGTTCCAACACACAACACCTTAAACAACTCAAATCTCATATTAAAATAATATACTCCACTACATCAACTGCTATTCTTCTCCAAAACTATTTTTTCTCCCCCCCCCTCCCCTCTTCCAACTGCTTTTTTCTCTTTTCTCTTATTCTTTTTCAAAAAAACTACCCACATAATAACAATAATGCTACACGTCATCACTCCTTGGCCTCATTGCTTATTACTTACACATTGTTTATCCCCTACATAATGAAATAATTTAGACAAAATAAGCTAAATGCACCAGGATAGTTGTGATAGTTGTATAAATTACAGATTTTCCTTTGACTTTAGGACACATGAACTTGAACAGAACAAAAAAGCCCCAATGAACTTAAATACAATATGATAGCAATTGATCTCTAGAAAAAATATATTTAAATAATAAGAATATTATGTCGGTCTATCACTAAACTGTAAAAAGTGTAAATGAAACATTATAATTGTGAAACAAAAAGATGTTATTTTATTGCTAGACATATAGAATATAGCTTAAATAAATCTGATGTCACACTTGAACTTTGACAACAAAAAAAATAGGTAACTTAAAATGTTAAATACAAAATGATGAAGGCTCAAGGCTGTTTCAAGTACACTATAATGAAAATATAACTTTAATACAATAAAAATTTCAATGCTGATCTAAAATAAAGTTTAATTAATTTTAAATACATAAACAGTTTATCCCCAGAAATATATGTATATAAAATGAAATTTACATTTCTTTTCATACCACACTATGACCATCCTGCCCCTGCCACTCTCTATCTAATTCAAACTCCAGCAGAACTTTGTCTGCCAAAATAAAGTTTAAACATTAGTACTATTATTATTGTTGCAAGTGTTATTGTTAAAGTAATACCAGTGGTCTTTCATGAAGAATTGACCAATTTCCTACCGTGAACTAATCACAACTGCAAGTGAGTTGTGGATATATTTGTGGATCCCCAAATGAAACAATAAATAAATGACTACCCCAATTGAAAATATTATATACTGTTTTAGATGCAATTTAAGATGTACTCAACACTCTACAAATTTGAATTTAAACAATATACTACTTTTGTTTTACCTATCAATTCAATCTGAATGTGATTACTCTCCACAACTTTTGACCTATTGTGTATGTATATTAGTTATTACATGGTAATACACTGTATTTCTAATTTTGTAATAATGCATCTCCACAAGATAATATAATTGTAACAAGGATTAACTTTACATCTAAAAAAGGTAAAATGCTCCATTCTTATTTTTATATATATACAGTTTCTGTATTTTTTGAGAAGTTGTATTTCTTTCAATTTTTGTTACCAATATGTTTGTTGTTAAATTTACAATTTATAATATACATTATTATGAAAAACAAAAATGATAAGTATAATAATATGAACAGTAAATCAATGCCTTTTACCTCAGACTGGCCAATTTCAAAAGATTTGAATAAAAACCATCAAATACTCCAAAACTTAAAACTTTTAGTAAAAGTACAAATTATTTGAGTTATTTTTTAAAAAATTATATTTGCTTACATCATTATGAATTATAAATGATTAATTAAAACGTGACTGCCACCATTTACAAGAATTGATAGAATATAATCATAATGGGAGCATGACATGACAACATGCTGTGTCTACTGACAATTTGTCTGTGATAAACAAATCAAATTCATTATTAAGAACTTCTAATTTCAACATCAACCATTCAATCTGGCTGACTTTACAAAGACTGTTCACTGGGCACTGTTTTATTTACCTGTTCAAAGTCACTGTGACCTTGACCTGTCTTTATATGCTTTTTCTTTACCTTTTCTCTTTTTTTTGGATATCTACTAGCTGCTTTTTCTTTTAGTTTTGATGTACACAGGTTTACAATAGTTTATTATCTCCACTCTGAACAAACTTTACAGTGAAAAATATGAAAGTCTCAGGCAAGCATATTCTGTAATTAGTGAGGAAAATATCTAGAACAATGTTTAGTAGTTCAATTATTATTACTTTCTGCATAACTTAACCAGTCACCATAATTCTTTAGACTTGAAAATATATATATATATATATATAATATGCTGTCATAAAATGGATCTGTTATTATATATATATGCTGTCATAAAATGGATCTGTTATTAAATGGATTTATAAAATGTAACTTAAACTTAACTTGTCCGTGGTAACCAGTAGTAAAAGGCATTAGATATTCAAATGTCATAATTGGCACATCAACCCAAATGCAACAATGTATAACTTTTTAACATGACATGATAGTTGATGACTTAAACTGTCAGAGAAAAAAATAAAAATCATGACATAAGACATATTTACTATCCAGTTTAGACACATAACTTGTACACACCCAGAAATACATGTAATACATTTTTACACTTTACAATTCACACACTTGACAATACAGTATATATTAATTATTATATATTATTATGATCAAACACTACACCAGTGGTTCCCAAACTTTTTTGATTCATGGTGCCCTTGCTAAATCCGGATTTTCGTGGCTCTCCGTGTCAAATTTTAACAAGTGCACTTTGCGAAATAGCGGCAGCCAATGACTTTTTTTGTAGGGATCATTAGGTAAAATAAATAAAACATATTTTACTTTTCTAGATAAGGAATAAAACTTTAATGTCACTACAGTAAAGTGTTAAACTAAATGAAAATGAGCTGATTCAACTAATTACATTACAATTATTAGTGGGATGGATAAGCCTCTTGATTGCTGCACATTTTCTCAAATCATGGAATTAAACTGGACACAGCCACCCTCAGTTCATTCTCCACTTTGATTTTTGAGTGATACTCATTCATCACAGCAAGTGCTGAAAACCCAGGTTCACACAAATAAGAAGTCACAAATGAGATTAAAACTCTCTGAACTTTACAAACAGGATTGGATATTCAAAAATTATTCATCTTTGACTGACATCCAAAATTAATGTTAATTCCATGCTGCTAAATTTTGTTTTCACATATTGTCAAAAGACAACAATAAGATTCTCTTTCTTCTACAACAATAAATTCAGATGGAGCAGTAGCATTAAATGGATTCTGAATCTATGCAAATTTATTGATATTATCATTTTGGAAATATTTCTCAAAACAGATAATAAGCTGTGATAAGTGTTCTTCAAAAATGGATTCCATATCTCAAGAGAAATCAACTCTATTGGAGGTAAAAAATTGTTGCAACAAGTGGAAACATTCTTTGCCTCTGTCTTCATTCATTTTTCTTTTCCATAGCTTTAGAAGTTTTATAAAAGCTGAAATGCTATCTATTGACTTCAAAAGGTTCATGTTGCTTCTCTGCATGGATAGATTCAGAGCACTGGGCCTCTCAAATTGTCACATAAATATGCTAGTTTTTATCAAAAATGTCAAATAAATATGCTAGTTTTTATCAAAAATGTCAAATAAATATGCTAGTTTTTATCAAAAATGTCAAATAAATATGCTAGTTTTATCAAAAACTCTTCATTCACAAAGTGTTCAGTATACTTGTGTTCCTCCTCTGTAAGAAAAATATAAATTTGTGGTCACAGTTCAAATGTACAAGATAATACATTACCACATGAAAGCCATTGCGAAGTGCAGTAGTACAACAAAGACGTGAGTTCAAATCCCATATCCTCACATAGTTTTTTGAAAAATCTTGCCTTCAGCGGCTGAGTTTTTGTAAAGTTTACTACATTCACTACATATTTTAAGACCTGGTTCAATGCAGGACTCAAAATCGAATGCTTTGACGCAAGTGCTTCTCTGTGAATAATGCAGTGGGTCCATAGTGTTTCAGGGGCTTTGCATCGAATAAAAGCTTGCAATCCTCCATAACAGACGGACATAGAATGAGCACCATCAGTACAGACACCAACACACTCCAAACTGTTTTCGGATATAAAAGTATCAAGGATCTTGAACAAGTCTTGAGCCATGGCACTAGCAGTGATATTTTTACCAGACAAGAAGATCTTCTACAATGTTATTGTCATCTATAAACCATACATCAGGGGTCTCAAACATGCGGCCCGCGTGACGATATTTTGTGGCCCCCACTTGATATCAAAGTTTAGTGATAGTGCGGCCCGCACGTTTTTCTCACGCAGCTTGGGAGTTTTATAGTTTTTGTCACTTGTGGGCTACCATCGGTGACTTTCTTTCCCAAGCCTGTTACATATTGCTACTGTTTAGCAAAGTTCAAAAGCATCCAGATCTAGCAAGCTAATTCTATATAGATTATAGACCCTACAGGTCTACCCACAGATGAGTTGTTCGGAAAAAACAGCATTTTCATGTCGAAAAAGCAGGTGAAGTGTTTAGCAAAGAAGAAAAATAGTAGACTGAAAGAACAGAAAAGGAAGAACAGAAAAATAACCAAGGTAAGTTGGCTTAGCAAGGGACAGTTCTTGAAGAGGTTTTATGAGTTGAGAGCTGAAGTGAAAACCTTCATGGAGAAGGATGGGATGGCTGTTCCTGTACTAAGTGATCCCAAATGGCTCATGGACTTAGCTTTTCTTGTTGACATCATAGAAGAGCTGAATGTACTGAACAAGAAATTACAAGGCCAGGGGCAGCTTGTCAGCGCAACATTTGACAATGTCAGAGCATTTTCCACAAAACTTGTGTTATGGAAAGCCCAGCTTTTTCAGACAAACCTCTGCCATTTCCCAGCTTGTAAGGCACTCATGGATTGTGCCACACCATTCAGTGGTGAGAAGTATGTTGATGCCATTGTAAAGCTGCATGAAGAATTTGATCACAGGTTTGCAGAATTCAAGAAACACAGAACCACCTTTCAAATATTTGCTGACCCCTTCTCCTTCGATGTGGAAGATTCCCCTTCTGTGCTTCAAATGGAGCTAATTGACATACATTGTAATTCTGAACTCAAAGCCAAGTTCAGGGAGGTGAGTGGAAAAGCAGAAAAGCTTGGGCAGTTTTTAAGAGAATTGCCCCTTACCTTCCCTGAGCTTTCCAGGATGTTCAAGCGGACCAAGTGCCTTTTGGGGAGCACCTATCTGTGTGTAAAGCTCCTCTCCACCATGAACTTTAATAAGTCAAAATTCAGGTCCAAACTTACTGAGGGTCTCAGTGGCTTCCTCCCTGAAGCCAAATGTGTCTGAGCTATGTAAGAGGAAGCGTTGCCAGGTCTCTGGCAGTAGGGAATAATGATGCGGCCCAGCTTCACCCAGACTCTACTTCCAGCGGCCCCCAGGTAAAATGAGTTTGAGACCCCTGCCATACATAGAAAATCAAGTGAGCATCAGCATTACTATCTGTGGCCTCAACCAGCTGCAAGCAAAATTCCTTTCCTTTCAATTTTTCATTGATTTAATTGATCATTGAGGTCCTCTGTTATAAGCAGTATTCTACAGATGATGCCGTGATGGTGTTATTGGACAAAGGCACTTTTGATAGTACTTTTTTAGTAGCTTCCCAGCAGACTCACCAATCATAAGGTTCCCCATATCTACAGCAGACTCACCAATCATAAGGTTCCCCATATCTACAGCAGACTCACCAATCATAAGGTTCCCCATATCTACAGCAGACTCACCAATCATAAGGTTCCCCATATCTACAGCAGACTCACCAATCATAAGGTTCCCCATATCTACACTACAGCAGAGTCACTGATCATAAGGTTTACCATATCTATATCTATAACACTCTCACCGATCATAAGGTTCACCATACCTACAGCAGCAGGCAGAATGAGTTCTTCTGCGATTGTATGGGGCTTCTTACATTTTGCGACTCTATGTGCTACCTTGTAAGATGTTTTTATTGTTAGCAAAGCATTGCTTGGTATTGAATTTGAAGCCTGCTTATAAAAACTACCCTTTTGTTAACTCTTTTAGCTTCCTTGCTGAGATTTACTAACTGCGCTGGGATGGGTGGTTTCTAAATAGCATTTCAACTTATTTGGCAGCATGCACTCCCAAATGTTTAATATAGATTATACTTATAGAATATAGACATCAGCGAACTAAAATAAAATTATGAAAAAGTTTGTAATAATTCGCGGTGCCCCTGGGAGGAAGCTGCGGCTCCCCAGGGCGCTGCGGTGAACACTTTGGGAACCATGGCACTACACAATAAAATGCAAAAATCAGTTTGGTTTGATACTTTTTCAAAGAGTTTACAATAACACTTAACAGTGTTATCCACATTTGATGTTTAAGAAAAAAAATGGTAGATTTAATATAAAGAAATGCACAATTCTAAATTTGTTCTGTTCACTTAATTTATTTTTAAATTATTTTAATGACTATAATCTGTACCAATATTTGAACAGTACTTTAATCAGTTAAATTATCAAATATTTTACAGATATATTATGCTGACACTATAGTATATATAGTATAGCAGAAGTTTGAACAATTAACTTAGCCTCCTACTTAAACTATATACTACTACTTTACTACTATTAATACTTATTTGTGACTTATAAGTTATAATATATCATTATATGTGATTCCATAATATTAATAAGCACCAAAAATTTTTAAAAAAGAAGAAAATGCAAAAAATAAAGACAATCTATATTAACAATAATATTATCCAGAAAGCGGTACAATTGATTTAGTTTACTGAATTATATTATAGTAATCAGTGTATAGGAATAAAAGGTTTGGGAGGTAATAATACTAATATATTATGATAGTGCTATTTTACAAAAGAGTTAATAGCCATATTATTGAAAGCATATTTGTCTTACTCTTAGTTTAAAATTATGATAACAATATACAAGAACTTGTCCTGTTTAAAAAAAATGATTTAAGATGAAAAAAATTATGAAAGATTTCTTTTCACTAGGCCTATAGTAAATAAAAATGTCCAATATAAGGGCAATATAAAAATGAAAGAATGAAATATAATATCTTTGCTATTTTCAATTCCAAGTGGATATAAGTTCAGTGCTGTGAAACTAAGTCGCAAACAGTATTGTCACCTTGACCTCTGGATTATTTTTTTTTGGGGGGTCCTAAAAAAAAATGTAACCCAATTTCACGTAGGCCTACCTCTATTTTTCGTTTTACACGAATATATGTACATGATAAGCACGTTTTCATGGTGTGTTAAAACGAAGATATGTCAAAAGTCTAACAATATTATTAATCGCAAGCATTTCCTTTAAACTGAAATGAAACGACACGACATATACTAAACGTAGCGAATGCAAACAGCCACAAACAAGATTAACGTTCTACTAAGCTTATCTGTGTAGAGCACCGACATGCCTAAAACTATCTCAAGAATATTAAATTACACCTGCAGCCCTTGCCGCGTCTAGGTAATGTTATCAAAACAGTCGCCAACTTCTATTACCTGTTAAACATTGTTTCTCTACCAAGCACATGCTGTCCTTTTCGACTCATATCAATGTATTGTGGACTTTGTAACAATTACAAAGTGCGAAATGCCTGTTGTTTACCATCTTAAAAAGTGGGGACCCTGCTGTCAAAACATATCAACAAACCACCCAGTGTCCCACTTTTTCAGCTGATATTTGTTCGACAACATAAAAGAGATGTTTTATATCACATACCTATTCTTAATCTTCTTTAGAATCCGTTGACGTTGTTTCACTAATATCCAGTTTTAGGATCTTCGATAACTTTATGTATACAAGGTATTTGCTCGGCTACGTCTCCACAGTAGTCGATTAATGGCGGCTTATGGTCTTCCTTTTGGTTTGGCCTTGACCTTTTGTATCGACTGCCACCACAAGCACGATTAATTTGACTATTCCGCTATGTTTGACCCACACTAGTTTGACCCTTTATATATGCTTCTACGACATGTATGTATAAATGTAGTCGAATATCCCGTGTATTTATTTGTTTCGAGAGAGTGAAAATTACTCTAAAGGTGCAGAATAACAAGAGACCGAAAACGTGCAATGATGGGTTGCTTAGGAATGGGAGACACTTTATATGGTGAGTTCATGGTGACTTGGTCATCCTAACATTTTACAGTATGTTGTGTATAACTATAAGTCAACGATTCGGGTATAAATAAACATATATTATATTGGCTTTCCTTTGGCATACAGCGTATCATACTTTGGGGAAACACTTCAAACCTCTTTTGTACAATCTGTCACATGGACCATTACCACAGAAATGTTACATGCTTGCAGAGCCCCTCTCCTTCCAGCACTAATAAATGGGGGGGGGGGGGAGTCATGTACATGTATAATTGCTATATGCACTGAATTTAAGAAATTTATACAGGACATGAGTAGACTGAGCTTTTTCAGTTTTTGAGTTTTTGTATTAATAAGCATATTTTTAAATAATATTTTTTTTCAAGCAATAAGCTCCCACTGCAGTATCCATCCTTATTGAGGTTGGGGTCAGGTTGAAATAGGCCTATTACTCTATCTAATAAGAAAGTTGTATGAAAAAATTTCTAGAATCCCTTCTTATCATTTATCATACTTTTCCCAACTTCTTCCACCTCCTTGTGTGACAATACTTAATATATAAATGTGTGTGAATACTAGAAGAAAATGTAAGAATAAAGTAGCAAACTAAAAATCCTGAACAACACACGCACTTAAAAAATAAATTAAACAATAAATACAAAAATTTTAAATAAAATATATTAAAAATGTATATTAGAACTGCAACTTCCATTTGTTTTAAATGGAAGATTACAATAAAATTAAAATAACAGAGTTATTTGCATACAATAGAAACATAAGAGCCCTCTCACAGTGATATTCAACACTAAATTACAAGACTTGACAAACTGACAATATCTCAAGCGAAGATCTCACTGTGAGCAAAATGCCACAAGGATGATTACATCGTGGAGAATATCTATTCACAGTACCATGTTATGTGCACATGGAAATTAGGAAGACAAAATGATATTCAACAAAATTAAATAGCTTCTTTATTTCCTATTCCGTGTAGGGTCTACCATTATTGTATTCCAACTATACAAATGCATCTTGCACATATCTTTCAGGTCGAGGTACTTAACCATTCATTATCAATATCATCGATAGTAGGGGTTACATTTCCCTGCATGAAACCATCTGATATTGAAATTGGCCATTAAGTACAAATACAACACTCAAGTGTGACAACTTTTGTATAGATTACTTTAAAAAAAACATTGATTAATGGCTGCAGTAATGAAAAGCAAGCCTTAATTCTAACACTTGTTGTTGATTAAAATAAGGGCATTTGAATGAATTTAAAAGTATGCATTTTAAATTACTATGTTTAACTTAGTACTCCAGCTTTGTTTAAAAATAAAATTCTCAAACTTTAGGAAATTAAATCTTATTTAAGTTATATGTCATTTATGTGACAACTGATGAGTAAATGCAACTGTGGGTGTGACATGGTGGGCAAATGCAGCTATGAATGTGTGACACAATGCCACCTAATTAATGGTTTAGATTATTTTTAATCATACATAACTAATTACAAGTGACAATAATCTTAATTTATGTTATTAATAATCCTCAAAAAGACACCACTCATCTCTCTCACTTGCTGGATATGTGGTGCTGTAAACATTTTCTCTCTTCCACAACATTAAAGACATACAATATTTCAGTAGGTGGAAAACTTTTTACCAAAAGAAGACAAATCCGTCTTTAATCTATATTTAGTGAGCCCCCTCCCCATCCACCCACTGTCTCTCCAACATATGGTTATCAATATGTGTAAGAAGGTCAATAAATTTATTAAATCAACAATCAAATATACATGTAACAAATACAATGTAAAGGTTATTTGATATCAAAATTTCCACAAACCACATTTAAATAATTTCAATGTTTTGATAGTCGTATATCCTAACAATTCAACAGATTAGTGTCAATATAAATCACAGGATAGTTCTTATCAGAGAACAGAAATGGAGTTATAGAGATTATATTGATAATAGTTTGTACATAACCTTGTCAAGACGATGCCACAATAGTTTTTCACATGCTTTCTTAATAGATTCACATGTTATTGTAGAGATCATCTTCCCAGATGAAGCTCCTGGCCGAGGTTGGGAAGCAGAAAACTTAGTATGGGGTGAGAAGAAGGATGGCTAATCTTAGTAGGTCATGTATGTCAGGTGAAAGCTTGTACTCTTGTAGCCTTCAGTCAAAGCTCAGACAGAAGCCAGGCACAGAGCCCCAACTCAGGTGAGAGGTACAGGTGTAAAACCTCTGGTTTGTTGTATAGGTGTTGACAGTTCAGCAAAGGAATCACTTTGAAAGAGTTAGTTTTTGTGTGTCTTGTTCTTTGTGTTAAAATGTAATGCCTAGGCTGCTGTATGTTATATAATTACCTCATTAATAAATTCTATTAAAACTGTACAGTGTATACTGCTGATATCCCATTAGATTATTATTTATTTATTCCAACCTGTCCTCTTTCTGAAATTGGCATGGTTGGAGCCCAATATGAAACAAACTACTGCAATTAAGAACAAATAAATTGACAATGCATTACATTAATATCTTAATTTAAAAATGCATATATACCGATACTTCATTGAGCTTATTCAATTACAAATAGTTTTATGTTCTACAGCAGAAATATTTAAAATTTAATATTCTATTCATTGCTAGCTATGGGATTCATATTTACAGTAACTCTGTAAACAGATACTTTCGTTTTCTTCAGCTGACGAGTGACAGAAGTCGGAGTTACACTACAAAGGCCCGACATTTCTAATATCCGTCGGTACACTGACTTCCGGTTTAACTAATCGTTAAATGACCTAAAGACCAACTAAAGAGGAATATAGGTTAACCGAACAAATGGATTCAGTGAAGGATTTAGATGTTATGATTATGTATATAACATTTCAAGTCATGGTCCCTTTAGATATTGCAGTATACGCGGTGAAAACGTGTTTCTGCGAGATTTTTGTTGTTACCAATGTACGCAAAATGATGGCGACACAGAAAGACCAAAAGGTCACTCTTTTACATTGAAGATGTGACACTTGACACAAGGAAACCTAGCTCTGCACGAATGTCTTGTGCTATTGCTGACCTTGACTGCACGCGGAACACAGAAACAACCATGATTGGACTATAGCCCAGAGCATTTTAGCCACTGTGTGTCGTCGCGTGGCGATTTCGTGCATTATCGAGAGCTTTATACCACTTTTAACCCTAAAATAATTACATTTATAAATGTTGCTGGCTACTCAAATTTGCCAGGTTGTTTAGGAATGTTGAATTAACGAAATATCTGGATTTTATAGAATTGGATTCCTGTTCACTTAGTTTTAACCTTTGTTCATCTCATGCTTTCTAAATGCTCAGACAGATGTCTGCTAGTGCTTCACTTAAAATTAAATCTAAATTATTATGTTCCGGGTATGTGAAGTTCGGCTAAGTTCAACCATACTTAATGTTAACTTTGATTTAGTTCATCCGCACTTAATGTTAACTTTGATTTAGTTCATCCGCACTTAATGTTAACTTTGATTTAGTTCATCCGCACTTAATGTTAACTTTGATTAAGTTAGTCCGCACTTCATGTTAACTTTTGACTAATTTCGTCTGCTCTATGATCGTGTAAAAAGGTACAGAAGCCTGCCTGTTATCGCGCTTGTCAATTGACTTTGCGTTTCATGCAATTAACATTCGTAATACTTCAATGAACTGAGACAATGGACGTCGAGAGAGAGAGTTTGTTTGCTTTTATGTTGTTTATCTTTGTTTACCTTTTTCTTGTTATCTTTGTTTACCTTTTTGGTTATCTTTGTTTACCTTTTTTGTTATCTTTGTTTACCTTTTTTGTTATCTTTGTTTACCTTTTTCTTGTTATCTTTGTTTACTTTTTTTGCTATCTTTGTTTACCTTTTTTGTTATCTTTGTTTACTTTTTTGTTATCTTTGTCTACCTTTTTGGTTATCTTTGTTTACTATTTTTTGCTATCTTTGTCTACCTTTTTGGTTATCTTTGTTTACTTTTTTGTTATCTTTTTTTACCTTTTTGTTATCTTTGTTTACCATTGTTTTGTTATCTTTGTTTACCGTTTTTGTTGTATTTGTTTACCTTTTTTATTATCTTTGTTTACCATTTTTTTGTTTGCTTTTTAAAAAATAACTTTTATGAATCAGCAGAGATTCAGAAACTAAAAAAAAAAAATGGAATTGCATCTAGAATCCTATGTGCCCGATGTAGACGGCAGGTCATGGCGGTTATTTGACCTTTCACCAGGACCAGATAAGAATTTCATGCGTATGCGTTCGTTTTCTGAGAGACATCGTTGTTACTATTTATAGCTATCATTATGCGTTCGTTTTCTGAGAGACATCGTTGTTACTATTTATAGCTATCATTATGCGTTCGTTTTCTGAGAGACATCGTTGTTACTATTTATAGCTATCATTATGCATTCGTTTTCTGAGAGACATCGTTGTTACTATTTATAGCTATCATTGCGGAGCTCTTACACTGGACAACTTAAAAATGTAAATTTTAACTTTAAAAAAATAAAAATTAAAGGCTATTTTGCGGTAATTTAATATCAGATTGATTATCTCACTCAACTGCTCTCGTGTGTTTCAGAAAAAAATTGAATCTTTAGTTTCTGTTGTAATTCATGGAGCAGAAAATGACATTGCTTTTCTCCTTTCGATAGCTTTTCAGTGTTCTAATAACGTTGCTGCCCTTCCTGGCGATATTATTAGCGAACCTGGTGTGCGCATGCGTAACACACGGATACTGACTCCAGCACCATAGATGGAGTGCAAACCTCATAAACATTTTCACTCAAAATTGCCTACTCATATGCTTTTCGTGCTCAGTCAGTTTTATGTATACAAACTACGCTTGACACTTGGCGACAAGAAATTTCATATTTTATTTCTTTAATGGCAAAATTCAGAATTTCTTTTTTTATTATAATTGCTTATTTGGGAATTCAGTTTGGTTATTAAGTGCTTTTTCTTATATGCACACAAGTAAAATATATACAAGAGTAAATCATTAAAAACAATTTGACCAAATGATTTGTATGCAGCAACTGACATTAAAACTGTTGATTTGACTGAGTTGTATATAGTAACAAACATTAAAACTAATAACTGAGGTGTTTACAGTAATGTGTCAAACCTTGATAATTTGGTTGATTGAAGTACATAGAGCAACTGATTTAAAACTGCCAATTTGGCCGAGTGAGTTGTTTATAGTATCTTACATTAAAACTACTAATTGAGTTGCATATAATAACTGACATCAAAACTACTAATTTGACTGATTGAGTTATAAATAGTAACTGATATTAAAACTAACAATTTGACTGATTGAGTTATAAATAGTAACTGATATTAAAACTAACGATTTGACTGATGTAGTTGTATATAATAATTATATAATTGACATTAAAGATACTAATTTCACTGACTGCGAAATATTTCAGCTAGACAACAATCGGATGATCTTGAAGCGAGGCTTGCAACCAAAGGGCGCTGTGACTCAGAACACAGATCACAATAAAGTTCAGGGTCAAGGCCAGAATGGTCTCGCATTACAAACATGCACAATGATAAGACAAGAGAAGTGGGGGTGGACATGTCTCCTGTCATGCTGTTACCGTTCCCTCATAAGCTTACTGCCAAACTCGACAACTTGCCAACATTCTCATACACTTGACATAACGGCGCATGAGCCACAGTACAACTGACAAATTTTGTCATCTATCCAGTATCTTAACGTTCATACTCATGCAATTTTGACGCCATCCCCGTCACAAAACACTTATATCACCACTCCAAGGGGCACACTAATCACGTCATAAAGCTCCCCCCCTCCCAGGCTTATAAATAACTGATAAATAATTGCATTTCTTTCCAACACACATGTAGTTAGAAACGACACGCATATAATCATTGAGAATAGCATGTACATATGTGTTCAAGTACATTGAACTTAAAGAAAAATGTCGATAAATGCAGTTTTAGACCTTTGACACAACAGCTTTCTCGTGCTTGCATTAAATAGTTACATTTTAAATGTGTACTAAATTATAGTGTGTGTGTTCCTTCAAATTCGTCATACCCCTAAGCGACGTTCTACTTTTATGTAATATTTTTTTAAAGAATGGCTTTGAACTTTCTTATGAGGCTTTTTAAAAAAAAAAAACGATTCACAATTCAGTGCTTTTAAAATGCACTCTTGCATTTTGATTGATTTATTTGATACCGACATATATAACTTTAATCAACTTTGCCAGAAAATAAGAATTATGGATTCGTTTTGTTGTTCTCATGGCCGGGCAAGCTTACATTCTGAACGCAGGAGTACATTATTCAACCATTTGGAAGGTGACTTAGATGTCAATGTTTAATTATAATTGATAAAATCTTGAGCAGACGAAATATCGAATATCGGAGTACACAGAGCTTGCCGTCAGTAATATTTCAGAACTCTCTGTAATAATTTTAATAAAATTTTACCGGTAGAACTAGAAAATGAAATGTGTGTGTGTGTGTGTGTGTGTGTGTAGTGACAAAGTAAAGGTCGGTAGTTTATCTGTCAGATTATCACAAAGGAATGGCCTTTGAGAGTGCGTGAATGAAAGTAATAAATGTTACTATAAACAAAAATCGGTTATGAAACTATTTCGTTTTTCACCATTTCCGCTCCGCCAAGCCATTTTGTATCGGTGACTTCGGAAAATCGCGAAGCGTTTGATATTATACTACGTTTATAAGCATGCAAATGAATGTAGGTCAAAGTTGAAAAATGTATTCATAATTTCGTCTATTTTGTTTGAATTAGTAAACACATTTAATATTTTTATTTATTTATAAACCTTCGGTAAAATTATTCCAACTAAATATCAATTTTAATCTTTTAAACATTTAAAATAACCTGTGAATTGCGAGTAGCGCTGGAAAGGTTGGGAGGATGTGTGTGTGTGTGCTGAATTCAGTGCTACATAAAATTAAAGAGTTTAGCGCATGCGCGCTTACCGCCGGTCAATGAAATGAAGTATTATAATCAGTTAGCAGCTGAAATGTGTGTATATAACTTTTATTGCTACAACAAATGCAAGATTTATAAATAAATAGGCCCTTTTGTTTCCAGTTTATAGAAATAACTAAACAGAATTTATGTATACATCGGATGATGACCAACTGAAGCAGTATGAGATATATTGTTCAAGTACTGACAGGGAATGTCCACCTCTAATTGTGCAACAGCCAATGACAAGCAAGCTTACATCTTCAGCTTAAAATGTTGCGTCACAAGTTGCCTTGGGAAGATGTGCATGAGGTCTTATAGGCAAAACTTTGTTTTGATACTTTGTAATGACTTTTCAATAACCTTGTGAGGTCTTATAGGCAAAACTTTGTTTTGATACTTTGTAATGACTTTTCAATAACCTTGTGAGGTCTTATAGGCAAAACTTTGTTTTGATACTTTGTAATGACTTTTCAATAACCTTGTGAGGTCTTATAGGCAAAACTTTGTTTTGATACTTTGTAATGACTTTTCAATAACCTTGTGACAGCACGAGCTTCGTCAGTGAAAAATCAAAATAAATATGTACCTTTATGTTACACCAACGCCACTTAGTTAATGAAAATAATTATTATTATTAATTAATCTTTCATAACTAGTTACAAGTGATGAGAATCTTAATTTATTTTATTAATGATCTCCAACAGACACCACTTGTCTCTCTCACTTGGCGGATATACGGGCACTATAAATGTTCTCTCTCTCTTCCTCAACATTTAAAGACAAACATATACTGTCATACAATATTCCATAGGTGGAAAACGTACTAAAGGAGAATACAAATCCGTCTTTAATCTATATTTAGCGAGCCCCCATCCACCCACTTTATTCTCCATCATAATATTATCATTATGCGTAAGAAGGTCGATACATTTATGAAATCAACAATCAAATATATTTATGACAAATACAATGAAACAGATTAATTGACGTCGATATTTCCATGAAACCTCATTCGAATAATTTCTATATTTTATGATGAAATCTATCTCTTAAAAAAATACAATTCAACAATAGAGTCAACACAAATCACAGGATAGTCTTATCAGAGAACAAAAAATGGAGTTATTCGAGAAAAACAATTATTATCTTTAACTAACCTGATTTATTGTGTTCTTAAACAGTTCTTCGAACTGTTTCCCACATCACAAATTATAGTTCACTTCAATTTCCAGTGTTTCCTCCTCCCTGTTGAAACAGATTCACTGTAGTTTCTCTTGAAGTCAAACTGGATTTTTTTCCTCCACCGTCCCAGTTCATTCAAGGTGAACAGTAATTGTAGTAATTTCTAGTACTTCCCCAAACTAATTTTTTTTTAATATAGTGAGCACACTTCGCCACCATACATCAAATAGAGTGCAGTGTATCCTCTTTACACTCACACACATAGCGGCAGATGACTCCCGCGTCTCCCAGATCACAATGGCCCCCACAGCCAGTGAACAAGTAGACTCAAACAACACGTGAAAATAGGCAACTGGAAAGGTTGCTTGCTCACTGCAACATATAATTAAGGAGCAAATGATAAGCTTCTAGGAGTTTATCGCTTTATAACTCCATTCTTTCTGGCATTCCAGTCTCAACTTACAGTTTCTTACAACGGTATTCATTAGCTCAATACATGCTCACGGCATAATAAATACAGCATATCTAAACAGTGTTGTTTCTAAAAAAAAACTACATGTGAGCAGCTTAGTTCAAACACTTGTAGAAATAAAAGTCAACTTTAATAGTACATCTCTACATAAAACACGAGTATAACATATCAGTAGAGAAAATGCATGAAAAGTCCATTCTCACTCAGCCAGTCAGCTAACTCACCATCAAGCTAATGGCCTCCTTTCGAAACCGGACTTCTTCTTATCATAATAGTGTTTTGTCCATCATCTCAAATCAGTCTTGTCATAATAGTGCTTTGTCCATCATCTCAAATCAGTCTTGTCATAATAGTGCTTTGTCCATCATCTCAAATCAGTCTTGTCATAATAATGTTCTATCAGTATCTCTTACAATCCTGTAATAATATTGTTCTGAACAGCATCTCAAATCGTAATCTTGTCATAATATTTTCCTGTCCAACATCTCATCTTACAATCCTTTCATAATATTCTGTTAAACATCACTTCTTACAATAATGTTCTGTCCAACATCTCATCCTACAATCCTGTCATAACATTGTTCTGTCCAACATCTCATCCTATGATCATGTAATTGCTCCGAACAACATCTCATCCTACAATCCTGTCATAACATTGTTATGTCCAGCATCTCAAATCGCAGTCCTGTTATAATATTGTTCTGTCCGACATCGCAATCTTGTCATACTTTTGTTCTTTCCAGCATCTCAAATCGCAATCATGTCATAACATTGTTCTGTCCAGCATCTCAAATCGCAATCTTGTCATAATATTGTTCTGTCCAGCATCTCAAATCGCAATCCTGTCATAATATTGTTCTGTCCAACATCGCAATCTTATCATACTTTTGTTCTTTCCAGCATCTCAAATCGCAATCCTGTCAAAATACTTTTCTGTCCAGCATCTCAAATCGCGTTTCTGTCATAATATGTTTTTTCCTAGCATCAGCTCGTAATCCTTTCTTAATACTGTTCTACCCAACACTTCATCCTGCTATTCTGTCCAACGTTTCAACTCACATTCGTTTTATAATAATTCTGTTCTATCCAACATTTCAACCTGCAATCCTGATATAATTCTGTTTTATCCAACATTTCAACCTGCAATCCTGATATAATTCTGTTTTATCCAACATTTCAACCTGCAATCCTGATATAATTCTGTTTTATCCAACATTTCAACCTGCAATCCTGATATAATTCTCTTCTATCCAACATCTCAACCTGCAATCCTGATATAATTCTGTTATATCCAACGTCTCAACCTTCAATTCTTACACAATACTTCCAAACCAACATTTCAACTCACAATCCTTTCAGAAAAATATTGTTCTATCCAATGTTTCAACCTGTAATCCTAACATAATACTGCTCAATCCAACGTCTCAACCTGCAATCGTGACATAATACTTCTCTAACCAACATCTAAACCTGCAATCATGATATAATTCTGTTTTATCCAACATTTCAACCTGCAATCCTGATATAAAACAGTTCTATCCAACCTTTCAAATCACAATCCCGTTATAATAAAACTGTTCTATCCAACATTTCATTTCACAATCCTGTTACAATACTGTTCTACCCAGCATCTCAATCTATAATACTGATCAATATAGTATCTCAACTCGCAATCTTGTCTTAATGGTGTTCTATAAAACTCATCAACTTACAATTCTATTATAATATTGTTCTATCCAGCATCTCAATTTACATCTCATCTCGCTCAACCCATCATCATTCCAGAGTTTTGACAGCTTTATCCGATCGATTTCCAATTACGATCATGCTCAACTTTGACACTTCGACACTTAGAAGAAAATAGCTTGTCACAGTTTCGAAACAAAGTGTGAAGTTGTCAGTACAAATAACCTTGGTTTAAATAAACAAATTCATCTTTTGAAAAATCGCAAGAACCCATACAACGACTCCATATTTTTCGAATTTCAGACAGAAAATAAAACCTTCGGTTGCCTTCGTTTGTTTCTGTTTTCGAATTTAATAACATTTCGGATTTCTTTCTTTTTAAAACTCCTGAATGATCATGTCCATTTTCTTTGTTCAGGGAAATGAATACTATTGAAAAACATGTGATAGCACTCAAGAACAGGGACCGAGCTAGAGGTTTGCGGAGAATAATGAATACCACTGAAATACATACAACAGCACTCAATGTAAACTATTGTAAAGGTTCGAGTTAGTGAATTTCGATTATGGTTGAAATACCAATTTTTAAAAATATATTTTAAAGATATATTTAAAAATAAATATTTTAAAGAAGCCCAGTACTAGTATTACATTTTTTTTTTAAATTAAAAATCCCCATATCTTAAAAGTTTGCCCTAAAATAACGTAAATATATAATAAGAAACTGACGCACCCAAATTTAATTGTAAAAGAAACTCATAACCAACATGACAAAAAGAAAAATGCCTCTTTATGACGTAATAAACAAAACGTTCAACCATAAATGTACATGATAAAAAGAAATATGCACAGTTATGACGTAATAAGATACACCCATAAACGATACATAAAGAAGAACTTGCCTCATTACTGGTTTAATGAGAAAATGATGCATCCATAAATAACTTTTTTTTTTTAAAGTATGCCCGTTGACGTAATAAGAAATCGATCGAAATTGATTCAATTATTATGTCATAGAAAACACTAAAGTACCAAACATGACACGAAGTTTGATGCAACAAACTTGTCGAACTACCAATGACGAGGAAGAAAGTGATGCGCTAGAACTTCGCGCCCAAAGCGAAGTTTACTATGATATTTGATACACACGGAGCTGTTCCGATGAACCGTACATCAGGTTTCATTGTACTTCGAATGTACCGTGTGAATATAGGTCAAAATGCAGAGTTCAAAGTTCAGCCTCCTTGTGAACTGTTACGCACAGACTCTTATAAAAGCTCAAACTCTTAATATAAGTAATAGGTTCACAAATGTGTTACGAAGATAATGATAATATTTTTCAAGATATATAATTTTCACTTCGATGTAATGAGTACAAGTTAGGTACCATTTAGTTAGAAACAATTTCCTTAGTTTACTTTTTTTCAGGTATACATATTCTTTTTAACTGAATGTTTAAGGGCTATTTCTGAATGAATAAGCAAAACCTTTTAAATCCAGATCTAATGTCCCAGCCAGTTATAACCAGGCATTACCTCCCAGCCAGTTAAAGCCAGATGTACAATTACTATATTATTACTCTACTACCCACCATCTAGTACGACTACTAACATCGTTATCCTTTTGCTACGTTATTATTCTATACCCTTTTACTTTTACTATATTATTACTCGACTGTCCAGCATTTAGTGCTACTACTACTAACATCTGTAGTATTTTATTTTATTATATATACTATTATATTTATTAGATTATAACAGCCAGTTATAATTAATCAGGCACGACGACCCAGCTAACCATAACCAGGTTTGACGTCCCAGGGGTCATGCCACCATACTGTAGGCCCAACAATTATATTTATAGCAGTGTGTCAAATCTCTTACGCTTCAATTAAGCGTCATTATTAAGCCTCATTAGCCAGCGAGACACTCAGAATGTTCAACCTGCCTTCATTATACGTGATGTAAGGGGCTTTCATAAATATTATTTTTAAATTCCCAGTTAGCGAGAACGTTATATAATGCTAACGTACGTTCGCCAAAAGTTCTTGATGATGAATAAGTTGACAAAAACAAAATTGATATTTCCCCCGCTCCATTTCAGAAGTGTCGTATGACTTGCATCGTCATTATACCCCAGCATTCTGTTATCATTATACCCCTTTGCTGTTTCTCCATTCTCCACCCGCCTCCTTCACTAATGTATGCACTGTAATTTCACATAAATGAAACAATCGGACACTAAATAGGCTTGACGTCACAGATAATGGGACATGATCATGATGAAGCAAGAAACGTACTGTACATCAATTCACAAGCGTTACTTGATGTATGAACACCAATACAAGTCTTAACAACCACAACTGCTGCACACGTTTAATTAAGAACGACAACTGCTACACACGTTGAACTAAGGACCAGAACTGCGACAAAAGCTTAATTAAGAACCGCAACTGCTGCACACGTTTAATTAAGAACCAAAACTGCGGCAAATGTTTAATTAAGAACCACAACTGCGGCACATTTTTAATTAAGAACCACAACTGCGGCACATGTTTAAGAACCACAACTGCCGCACACGTTTAATTAGGAACCACAAAATGCACGTTTAATTATGAATCACAACTAAACAACATTAAAGACTGATGATTCTCATGTTCTTTTCAAGACAAAATATGGCGGCCCCCATTTCGACAGTAAAAGTAAACTCTGGGTCAGTGACTTTTAAAAATCAAACCACACATTACCCGATATTTAATCTGTGTAGAATTTAGACTTATGAAAAAATAAGAATGTCCCACTCTGGGTTAGACAGGTACATGATCCATCAAATTTGTTCGAGTAAGCAACTTTTAATGATGCCAAACAAAAAATGTACACGTCAGCGAGCTCGTCATGCTTAGGTTTACTGTGACAAATATAATGCACTTAGATCCCTGTGCCCTCATGTGACGTAACTTATAGAATGGGCATGTCGAAATAACCTCTTGTGTAGTGTCACTTCAGAGACAATGCAAAGTTCAGAGGGTCTCAAATTACTATTTAAAATGGCTGCGTTCCCAGTTTAATTTTACTAATAACTCTTGAATAATATAAATGAAGTTGATATGTGATAAATAGAAAGAAAGTAAATACTTTTAAATTTTACATTTAATTTCGTATTAAACACACAGGAAATATATAAAACGTCAATTGAAAACTTAACTGTCCGAAAAAAAAAAATCAGTGATTCCCTACCATAAAGTTGACATCATTTTATGAATAAATGTTTCGGTGTCATGGTTATGTTTTTGAGATGACAATTTTTAGCAAAGATGACTAATGTTCTTTGTCATTCTTGATCATTTTCAGGTTTTATTCACTGTTTGAAAATAATTGTTCGCAGATATGTGTACTACCTAACGATGCTAACATTTTGGCAGCAAACATAAGCATTTCGGCAAAACGGCTTGGTAGCAATGTTCCCTCTAAGGTGCGCGGCCGCTCAGCTCATTAGAAAATGCGGTGCGCAAGTTTTGTCTAACAACCGCCAGTTCCGCGCACAAAGGAAAAATATTAGAGGGGACGTTACTTGGCAGGTAAGAAAAATATCCTGAATAACGACTTATATTTTTCTTTCATGACCGTGTCTCATGGAGTTTCTTGAAATTCCATTGGGATGTTACTTCTTGCCTTGTTAACACCAACGGAAAATGGAGCAAGGGATAAAGAAAAGTCCCCTTCACGTGTCATCAAGTCATCAAGTCTTCTTTCGAAATCACCCATTAACTCTTACGTTGGAGGCATATTGATTGAAATTTAAAAAATGTGCTGTGTGACTTCAGTGGCTAGTCCCGAAGGCTGAGCTTTGCTTTATAGGCCTAAACACAGTCACAATCTGATCTCTTCCCTGAGGTTTTAAATTCAAGTTGTTTAAATGTTCTTTGATGTCAACCATAAATGACAGGTGTTTAATCCATTTGTTATCTTGAAGCTTGACTGGTGACTGCCCTTTACATTTCTAACACCAGTTGAATTTCTTGATGTAGCCAGAATCGCTTCAAAGGATTATGACATGGAAAGCCAGCAAACCTTTGTGTATTAAGGCGGATCTGCAAACTGGCTTCCCATTTCATTAATTTTAAAAAATAATATTTACGGTTTAGTTTACAATTTTCAACACATGCTCCATTTAAAAACTTTTGAGCATACCACTTCTTGATGGTAGTGGTAAAGTACACCATGGCATCTGTCCTGGTAGGCAACAGTCATGTAACTATTCCAAGTCTCGACCATTTCCCTAGCTGATGGGTCAGGGCCAATTGTGCTCCATCTTGGGACTAGAACTCTCACCAAGACGTTCTTCCATCGATTCGCCTGCAGTAGAGGTGTGAAACCTCATCGACTGATGTCAAGTCTTATTTAATTTTAAAGTCTTAACGCTCAACAAGTTCTTACCCATTTAGCTCGAATTCCATTTGAAATGGTGAGTCCACAGTGAAGGATTTGAAAGTTAGAAACATTATTTGACTTTTCGATTGTTGGATTTGAAATTTGTTGTCATTTAAAATCAGATTGCTTTGTTGTCTCTTAATGCTTAGTATTGTTTATATCCTTCAGTCAGATGGGTGGATGAGTAGGGCTTTCTGAGTTATTTAACCACAGTAACTGAACCATTACTATTTGTACTCTTCAGTATATATTAGTTTTTTTTAGTCTAGTTCTTTATGGCAGTTGACTTAGTATTTTAGTTTTTTTAGTCTAGTTCTTTAATGGCAGTTGACTTAGTATTTTAGTTTTTTTAGTATACTTCTTTTTGGCAGTTGACTTCGTATTTTTGTTTAATTTGTGGGTTAGAAGGGCTGCGAACAACAGCCCTTTGTTCACAGCATTCCTGCTTCTTTTGAAACTTATTTTATTCATTCTTTAATTCTTTTCATAAACAATTTTTATTGTCTAGTTTTCTTTCTTTACCTCACATAATCCGTAAGTGTTAGTTGCTTACATTTTCTAAAAACGCACTGTCAACAGTACTATCGTTAAGCGACGGGTAATATATGACGGTATTTATACCCAGTGTAAGTATTTATACTCAGTGTAAGAAGTATTTATACCCAGTGTAAGTACTTAAAGTATTTATACTTCAATATGAGCAACGAATGCCTTTCACTCTATCGATTTTGTGTATTGCCAACCTGATAGGGAAAAACATTATCACAGTGACAATACTATTTATATCTTGTAGTACGTGTGTTAATCCCTGCAATATCTTACAATTATCTTTTAAATAAATACATACGATATAAATCAATATCTAACTAAACTTCAAAGCATGCTGATATTGTTATGATATTAATATTCTCTTTCCATGAATACTTAAGAGGTAATTTTTCAAAGGCTCTCTTTGTAGAGTAATAACATTTTTTTCTACCGTTATCTAAACGAAAATATTTCAGTATTTTCTAAAATAATATTGATATAAAAAGAATTTCGAAACGAAGGTGCATTGATCCCCAAAGTGATCGGATATTATCATCTCTAACAGCTCCTGGCTTAGGTTTATTATATAAGAGCCGAGACAATCACTCGACTCGATTTTTGGGACTACACAGAGCGGACGCCGAAGGTCAACCTTTAGTCACGTAGCACACAAGGATATGACGACAGCGATGTTTCAAAGTCAAGAGCAAGAGACCCTTGTTACACATAGACATAACAGATACCTACGTGCGCACGTCAGCCACTAGGGCAGGGTTCTTAACCTCGGGTCCACGGACTCCCAAGAGATTCACGATGGGCTTCAGGGGTTCCGTCAAAGTAAAATATTCGCTAGATTTTTATATTCTGCTTATGTGCATTTTTCTAGGGAGAAGTCCATAGCTTTCACCAGATTTTCAAAGGGGTCCATGACTCAAAAATGTTTAAGAACCACACCAGTCCATGAAACTTGAAATTCTGTAACAGCATTCATGTATCTCTAGCGTACACAGAACAGATAGGACAAATCAGATTTCCGTACAAGAACTATGGACGCGGCAAAGGATGATCCAGAAGGAATGATTTTGTTGGAACCTGATATGACTTGGTCTTTTCATGCAGCGTAAGGAGGGGTGATGGGGAGTTATACCTAAAAGACGTTCGATCCAACCACACGACATTGAACGAGTCTAAGTTTGGGACACCTGGCTCAGGTGTAGACATTTCTGTACAATCACCTAAATTGACGGTGTCCTTACTTGTTACGACTACTATTCATGACGTCACTGCGGTCAGATTTATTTGGAGTTGTCAGACAGGGGTCGTCTTGTTACAGATTTGTTCCTTTACCAAATATGAGGATGGCAGCTTTGTCGAACATCTTTCACATATTTAAAAATTGTCTTGTTTATCTTCACTGCGAATAGAATCGTGTACATTGTAAGATTTACTGATACAGCCCACGGTTCTTGCCAAGAGACTTTGTAACCTGTCTCTATGTATAGGAAGTAACAGAAGAAAAGAATTTCATACAGCTGCCAATGAAAGTGTATCTAGTCATTTGATGAAGGTGATGAAAGTGTAGCTAGTCATTCGATGAAAGTGTAGCTAGTCGTTTGATGATGTTACTAATCATTTGATGAAGGTGTATCTAGTCATTTGATGAAAGTGTAGCTAGTCGTTTGATGATGTTACTAATCATTTGATGAAGGTGTATCTAGTCATTTGATGAAGGTGATGAAAGTGTAGCTAGTCATTTAATGAATGTGAAGAAAGTGTAGCTAGTCATTCGATGAAAGTGTAGCTAGTCGTTTGATGAAGGTGTAGCTAGTCATTTGATGGTGTACTAGTGATTCTGCCGGCTCTTTCAAGGAAGAGGATTAGTCAGCTGACTTTGAACCTATTCTTGGCATCCTTTGTCTGGATCTGAGTGACGTGCAGGGGTATCATTATCTAGTGAATTGGACTGTGTAAAATGAGTGTTGGGTTGTTGCACTTCGTATGATGATGGATTTTTAATCCACCCGAAGGGTAAAAGTGACATAAATTCAAAAGCACAGGGCCATTGAATCGACTGTTCGAAGTTGAAGTTTCCTCGACTAAAATTGTTCACGCCACAATCATCGCAAGACCACACCCATTTAGATGGATATTATGACCACATGTTTCTGTAACGTACACGATCGAAAATTATCAGTTTATTGTTCCAGTATAACTGTCTGTAAAATATACCATCACAATACAAACACAGAAAGGAAAGGTTTCTTTGTCATTTAAAACTGTTGAGTGAAAGTAAATCATTAAAATGACGCACTTGGAAAGTAATAAAAGAATTTTTCACGTTTATTTCGCCCGAGAAGAAAACAAGACGAGGAAACAAATGCCACTTCGAAGACGCCTTTTAAATCACGTGCTAAGTGGCACAAATTATTTTAATGCGTTGTCTCCCTTTGAACGCCTTTTAATCCAAGTGCAAAGTGGCACACAAATTTCTTTAAGCGTTGTCTCCCTTTGAACGCCTTTTAAGTCACTTGTTAAGTGGCATACATGCCACTTGTGTCTTGTGCAAGCACTTTTTAAAGCGTCGTCTTCCTTGTTTATAATATGCCTTTCTAAAGCATCTTCTCCCTTGGTTATAATATTCATTTCTTAAACATCATCTACCTTGTTTATAATGTTAGTACTGATCACTTATCTGACCCCACAGTCTCGTAATCTTATTTCCTGTCGTTTTTTTTTTTTGTCTTTACTAAAACATTACTTGTTTGAAAGACTTTTCTTTTTTTATCAACATTTGTCTTGTACACTTGCAATATTCTGCGTGGAGAAATAAATGATTTATTGCACCTAATGAATTATGGAATCAGTGACGTTGAGAATGTGTGATTATTCTACTTATTTCCTGAGCACTCTGTGTGTGTGTGTGTGTGAGAGAGAGAGAGAGAGAGAGAGAGAGAGAGAGAGAGAGAGAGAGAGAGAGAGAGAACCATTCCGAGCGCCGGTTGACCACAACGCTATGTATGCTTGTTTATACGCATAAACGTCTCTCAGAGAGACGTGGTTCTTCGAACATCGATAAAGCAATATTTAATATGTCCGTTTATCTTCAGACGACGAGCTAATGGTATGGAAACTGTCGAAGTTTGGCACTCATAACACGTCTGTGCTTGTACGGTTTACCACCTCTCGCAATGTAGACGGAAGTAGTAGGCATAGGCACTGCTCTCGTTCACATGGTCAAGGTCACTTATCGTGGTGCAGATTTTTGGGCTGACTCCAAAACGTCTGTAGTAGAGGCACTGTCTTGTTTGCTTCAGGCTTAGTGATTTCGCCAACCATTGACATAGTTGTTTGCTGCAGGCTTAGTGATTTCGCAAACCATTGACTTAGTTGTTTGCTGCAGGCTTAGTGATTTCGCAAACCATTGACTTAGTTGTGCACTTGTATTCGGCAACACACTTGGTTCGGATTAGGGATATATTGTTTATAGAGTTAGGGTCATATTGTTTATAGAGTTAGGGTTTTTATTTTAATAGGATTAATTTTATTATGTTTATAGGGTTAGTTTTCTCGTTTATACTTAAACTTAAAGAATAAATAAATTAAGCTGAAACGTACATCGGCTCTATGCTTGTTAGAATGGGCTTGTTGGCTCTATGCTTGTTAGAATGGGCTTGTTGGCTCTATGCTTGTTAGAATGGGCTTGTTGGCTCTATGCTTGTTAGAATGGGCTTGTTGGCTTTATGATGCACATTTGATTGGTTAGAAAATGGGCCGGCTATTAATCTTATTTGCTGCAAACGTTGTCTGGTCAGGAGAAAAGGGACTGCTGATAGTGTTCGCTGATTGGCGATTTAAAAAAAAAAAAGCGCTATTTTCACCCGTCTCTGGCACCCTCTGACTTTGAGATTTGAAAGATTTTAAACCATTGACCTTGCTACACTCGTCACCATCCTTGACATTTTGAAGTCGTCCGAAATGAGAATGAGATGGCGACCAGTGCTGGTAACCATGTGTCGATACCGGCCAGCAACGATTTTACGTTAAGTCTTCATCACTCAATATTATCTAAATATAATACAAGAATGTCTTCTAACCTATTGACAATTAAACAACATCATTTTACATGATAATAATACAACTATAGACAATTGACATTAAGCAGGAACTTTTTATAGAACAAATGAAGAGGAATCCATACAAATGTCCTCAATGCATAGATTTAGGTGTTCTGATAAGGTTCTGATAATGTTCTGATAATGTTTTGAAATTCCAGTCATAGTCACTATCGATATTGACTTATACACAAACGTGCTTAATGACAACACAGAGGATCTAAAAGCCCCTCTTTTATATTGAAGGTAGGATACTTGACAAAAGGGCCGATCTTAACTGCACGCGGAACAAAGAAACAAACTGGACTATAGAAAAGCGTATTATAACCACTTTATGTCGTCATGTGGCGATCTCTTGCGTGTCCACTAGAATAATAACATTAATAAAAGTTGTTGGCTATTTAAATTTTGGCAGGAAGTTTGACACAACTGAAATATCTGGGTTTAAAGAAAAAATAAATATGTATGTTTGAAATGGATTCTTTCTAAACTCTAAATCTTAACCAATGTCTTGTAAGCTTACGTAATGACTATATTTGTGGTTTTAAATGTATACGTACTGATGATATTTACATGGTTCTTGAGTAAGACGTCATTTTACCTGACGGTCTGTCACGTCCGTAACCTTATTGTAATCTTGGCTGTAACTTATGAGAAGGCTCCGAGCTATTATTTGTGTCTGTCATTTTACTGTAACCTTTACTTTCCTCTGACTAACACGGGTGACCGGGCAGATGTGTCCTGGGACTTATTTCGTCTGAGGCAGCGACTGCTTCTTTGGTGCTTCCGCACCCACTCTCTCTCTCTCTCTCTCTCTCTCTCTCTCTCTCTCTCTCTCTCTCTCTCTTCTCTCGTGATCCGTCTCTCTTTCTTCGTCATTTGATACCATAGTTTCTAAAAGCTTCAGAAACTCCCACGTGTGCTGTTGGCTAGGTCATCGTGCCCTTTTGTTATCTTAAGCGATATTTAAAACACACTTTCATATACACGCCGAGAGAACACACACACACGCTCACCGGCAAACTAAGTATTACGATTTAAAAAGAAAAAAAAAAAAGATGTACATTTCCAGGTTGCCTTTTGTTGGAAAACCAATTTCTTGCTTGTCTGGGATATAACCTCTGACTGAGCGGGGGGAAAAGAAAATAATGTTCAGCCAAGCCGAATGCGTTATGACATTTTCTTTTTTTTTTCTTTCTTTTTTTTTTTTTTTTGCGGGGTGGGGTGGGAAGTTCCGTCTTTCTCCTGTTAACACCTGGACACAGGATACTGCACCCTCGCTGTCTTCCAAGATTCCAAATCCGATCTATGGACGAGGGATTTCGTGGACAACAGCATACATCAATGTTGCAGCATCGTCGTCGTGACGTCATTTTCTCAACACTGCAACATTACTTTTTCCCATCAATACTTATTGATTAGTGCAGAAGAAATAATTACTCTGTAAAACAAAATAACATATAACTAATCAGAATAGCAGTACTAAGAAGAATTGACATTTAAGTCTGTAATGCTGTTATTTTAAGGCATTGTCTTCACTAATGTCACGACAGTTATTATAGAAATAACTACTTATTTTATTTTAATTTTATGACCATTACGTCAAAGCGTCGCGATTTAGTTTCCTCACATTGTTGCTGTTCTTGCAGTATATCCTACTTACACAGTTTAGAGTTCCTTCTCAAATAAATACTCACTTTTACTTTGGTAATATAAAATAGAAATCTATATCACCTACGTGTAACTAAAAGACTTTGTAATCACATGTTTAATGCCTGTGCAATAACTAGATCGGCAGTTAAATGTAGACAGAAAAAAATAATGAAATCTAAATACTCTCTTTCCCAACTTGCCGCTAATCACGTCAACAGGTCTTGTACTCCATAAAATGACGACCCTACTTTAGTCATAACTATTACGTCAGTTTTCTTTTTATGGATACAATTTATTTCTTTATTATGCGTCTGGATAAAATCAAATTAAATGTATGTCATCTGTATTCCAGAATAATTTATATTTGAATAATTCGTCAGTGATTTGAACGAAAAAGACGAAGTGTCCATGGCGCGTTAATCAAGCCACCACATCCGTTTGCAAACTAAAAGGAGAAGGAGAGATTAAAATAAGAACGATTAATCTTCCAATTTTTACATTAATGTTGAAACAAAGGCAATTATCGCCTTATTTGGGCTGCTGAAGAGTAATTTATTTGAATATACTTTCAGTATATCCTTCATTTTCCTTAAAGTGTCGCCATACATTGTACCTTTAAATAATGCTTGTAATACGATCAATGGATCAGTCAAAAGAAAGAAAAAGGAAGAGACAAAAAAAAAAAAATAAATAAATAGCGATTGCATGCTGACGACGGGCATACAGATATTAAAATTCAGCACTGAACATCAAAAACCATAAATTTAAATTTTGAAATATTTATTTTTCTTTTATATGTCTGTGTCCCTTAGAGATAAAGATCGATTCAACGAATTACTTTGAATATTTGTTTTAAAAATAATGTTTTGAGGCAATTGCTTGGTCGTTTATTTGCTTTGCTAACTGTGTATAAATAAAAAACTTGGGGTCACACACTGGAGAATGACGGAAACCCTATGATGTCATAAAGCACGGGGAATAGGCCTCCAGGGTTCATTGACAAATGCGCGCCGACAAAAACGCGATGGACAAAAGCGCGACGACGCGTTCTGTCCCTAACTCTAACCCTAACCCCTAATCATAACCCTAATCCTAATCCTAACCCTAACCCTAACCTAACTCTATCGCGCATTTGTAGGGGCGTGCAATTGTCGTTCGCGCATCTGACGGGTCACCGGCCTCCGGTATGCTTCAGGCATCACGCAACATGTTTTTCTTTTATCTAAATATAAATCAAGAAACATAACTCTTATAAACAGTATCCGGAGCCTTTTTTTTTTAAACCATTCATCTCGCTTCGCCCCAAACAGTTAATTTTACTGCGTTATTTTGAGCATCTTTTCTCCGACACGTGGCAATACATCTTCAGATTGTATATTCTGTGATATCGAATCCATGTTGCCATAAGTTTTCTTTCGATCGAACAAACTAACAAATGTGCATTTTTTTTTTTTTTATAAAAGAAAAAGATAGCACTCTAGTTAGAATCGATGTTTAACATGAGAGCAGATCGCACAGATTATCGTAATAAACACAAACACATACAACACACATATAAACACCCCCCCACACACATGTGGTATGTATACCACATACCACTCTTAAATTTATTTCTTGTTTAAAAGATGAATACATCCCATATTTTTGTTGTTAAGTAAAATCCACTCTTAAATTAAGTTTATTTCATGCTTAAAGATACATCCCACACTTCAAACGAAATACATGCCATTTTTGTTTTTAAGTATCTATCTATCTATCTATCTATCTATCTATCTATCTATCTATCTATCTATCTATCTATCTATCTATCTATCTATCTATCTATCTATCTATCTATCTATCTATTTATTTATTTATCTATCTATCTATCTATCCATCCATAAATCCATCCTTCTATCTATCTCTGTTCGTCTAAGTACATATCTGTCAGTTAAGCCACGTACCCTTTGTCACAGCTTATCAGCACTTAAGAGTTCCCAAGAGCTCTCAAAGTACATAGCAGCAGATGAGTAAACGTCCATAAACTGGAATCAATGCTTGCCAGAGATAGCTCTATTCTTAACATAAACAGACAGCAGACATATTGCCTGCCCGGTTCTTCCACAGCAGAAACGAAAGAACGCAATTTATTCGATAATTATAAATAAATTAATATTAATGCATATTACGACAACCTTGTTTACCGTTAAGCTCGCACTGATGAGCGCTGAACGGTGTTTAAGTAAATACTATCAAACAACATATATGAGGCTGAACGCTGTTTAAGTAAATACTATCAAACAACATATATGAGGCTGAACGCTGTTTAAGTAAATACTATCAAACAAGATATATATGAGGCTGAACGCTGTTTAAGTAAATACTATCAAACAAGATATATATGAGGCTGAACGCTGTTTAAGTAAATACTATCAAACAACAGAAATATATGAGGCTGAACGCTGTTTAAGTAAATACTATCAAACAACAGAAATATATGAGGCTGAACGCTGTTTAAGTAAATACTATCAAACAAGAAATATATGAGGCTGAACGCTGTTTAAGTAAATACTATCAAACAAGAAATATATGAGGCTGAACGCTGTTTAAGTAAATACTATCAAACAACAGAAATATATGAGGCTGAACGCTGTTTAAGTAAATACTATCAAACAACAGAAATATATGAGGCTGAACGCTGTTTAAGTAAATACTATCAAACAAGAAATATATGAGGCTGAACGGTGTTTAAGTAAATACTATCAAACAACAGAAATATATGAGGCTGAACGCTGTTTAAGTAAATACTATCAAACAACAGAAATATATGAGGCTGAACGCTGTTTAAGTAAATACTATCAAACAAGAAATATATGAGGCTGAACGCTGTTTAAGTAAATACTATCATACAAGAAATATATGAGGCTGAACGCTGTTTAAGTAAATACAATCAAACAAGAAATATATGAGGCTGAACGGTGTTTAAGTAAATACTATCAAACAAGAAATATATGAGGCTGAACGCTGTTTAAGAAAATACTACCAAACAACAGAAATATATGAGGCTGAACGCTGTTTAAGTAAATACTATCAAACAACAGAAATATATGAGGCTGAACGCTGTTTAAGTAAATACTATCAAACAAGAAATATATGAGGCTGAACGGTGTTTAAGTAAATACTATCAAACAAGAAATATATGAGGCTGAACGGTGTTTAAGTAAATACTATCAAACAACAGAAATATATGAGGCTGAACGCTGTTTAAGTAAATACTATCAAACAACAGAAATATATGAGGCTGAACGCTGTTTAAGTAAATACTATCAAACAAGAAATATATGAGGCTGAACGCTGTTTAAGTAAATACTATCAAACAAGAAATATATGAGGCTGAACGGTGTTTAAGTAAATACTATCAAACAACAGAAATATATGAGGCTGAACGCTGTTTAAGTAAATACTATCAAACAACAGAAATATATGAGGCTGAACGCTGTTTAAGTAAATACTATCAAACAAGAAATATATGAGGCTGAACGGTGTTTAAGTAAATACTATCAAACAACAGAAATATATGAGGCTGAACGCTGTTTAAGTAAATACTATCAAACAACAGAAATATATGAGGCTGAACGCTGTTTAAGTAAATACTATCAAACAAGAAATATATGAGGCTGAACGCTGTTTAAGTAAATACTATCAAACAACAGAAATATATGCTAAGACATATGATAGTTTTCAGATTTTGATTTAAAATTAATGCATAAAAGGGATTAAATACGATCACTGATTAATCTCAGTAAGCGCTCATTACATAGCAAAACAAGTCTGTTTCTCTGTTTAACTGTCTGTCTGTCTGTCCATCTCTCTCTCTCTCACTCACTCTTTGCCTATGGATAGTCTGTGTGCATGTCACAACCGTTAATAATTTACTGTAGTGTAATCAGTCCTCACTAAGTAAAAACTGAACATGTGCGTTTCACGTCATGTTTCATTGTTTCTCTCATTTTTGACGTTCTGTCATTTGAAATTAATAGAAAGTAAATGTCGAAATGTGAAATCTATCCACACACACACACTCATACACTCTCTCTCTCTCTCTCTCTCTCTCTCAGACACACACACACACACACACACATACACACACAACTTTAAATCGCCAGTATCGTGTTTGTGGCACTTCCATTAGTCATACAGAATGAATTAATCTGGATGTTAAGTCCACGTACATATTCGTTAACTTGCAGTGTGGAGTGTCCTTAACTTGCAGAGCGGAGTGTCGTTAATTTGAAGCGTATAGTGTCTGAACTTTAAGTGTGAAATGTCCTTAACTAGAAAAATAAAGCTGAAACCAGAGAATCATTTCTTAATAATAATATGTTGTAATACCATAATCATATTTCAGTTATTTGTATAATTGTAGATGCCTTTCCGTTTAAAAGGCAGATGGATTTTTTTTACGAAGAAAGATAAAAAAAAAAAAATGAATTCCAAGACTTGTAGGCAGTGAAATCCCATGTCTTCTGCAGGATTATTATGTTATGAACTTTTAAATATATTACAAAAGACTGGCTGCTATGGCTTGCTAGTTTGCGTGTGCATTCTATTAATAGATTCAACTCATAGTTTTAAATACATGTAATGTGTACGTTAGCAATACTTAAGGTTTAATTTAATTTGATGGATCAGTTTAAAGTAACAGTTCATATACACTTCATTTGTTCATTCTTCATGAAATAAAACTGATTGGGAGAACCCGACGTTTGCCTTGTTATGGGTTCGGTATCTCCATTGCCTCGAGAGTCGGATGAGACGGTAAGTTGGGTCTCGTGTGCTACGAGAGGCAGACTTGCACCTAGAACACCCACCAAACCGTCACTATCTTTCTTCTCTCCCTTGGCGCTTGCGTCTATCTGCAAGTGAGCAGAATTTGGGAGGGAACATGAAACCCAAATCAAGCAGCAATGAATGGCACTTTTCTCTTCAGTGTCCCTTGACACAGTCATTTAAAAGATGGTAGAACACTCTCAAGAGAATTTTTTTTTTTAGATTATCTGTCATCGCACGGAGGCCTACGAAAATAAAAATAGCAGAAAGCACTTGATGTATATAAAAGAAAAGTTAAATGAATAAATTTTGTTGCCTTGTAATGTACAAACATAGAAACTGGCAAGGATTGTAGTACACAGTTAGTAAACACTTGTACATATATGTTTATCACTTCAGTAGTATGTAGGTTTATAATATGGACTGCAAATAAATTATGTTGTACTGATGTGGGGTACGCAATACACAATTTAAGTTAATTGTAGTGTAACGACGTGGATCATAAAGGAACAGCAAGTTTAGTTATAATGCAGTTACGTAATGCAAACTGCAAGTTAATAATGGCGTTATGACGTGGATCATTAAGGAACAGCAAGTTTAGTTATAATGTAGTTACGTAATGCAAACTTCAAGTTAATAATGGCGTATGAATGTGAGTATATAATAGCAGCTACAAGCTAATTGAGAAAAGTGTTATGTGAAATGATGTTGTGAAGAGATGTGTTATGTGAAGTGAAACTGTGAAGAAATATATTATGTGAAGTGAAACTGTGAAGAGATGTGTTATGTGATGTTGTGACGAGATGTGTTGTATGAAGTGATACTGTGAAGAGATGTATGTGAATTTTTGTGGTGAGGATGTGTTCTATATGAAGTTATGTTGTGAATAGATCTGTTAAGTGAAGTTATGATGTGAAGAGATGTGTTATATTGTATAAAGATATGTTGTGTGAAGTTCTTGTATGGATTGTGTTGTATTGATATAAAGTGTGATGAATATGCGTTGTATATTTTTTATAAAGTTGTATGGAGAAGTGTTATGTGGAGTTATTTTGTCTGGAATTGTATTGTGACGTATTGCATGGACTTGTTCTCTGTGGAGTTGTCTTGTAGGTTGTGTTGCGTTGTGATCTGTATTGTGTTGTGAGCTGTTTTATGGGAGAGTTGTTTTGTGAACTGTGTTAAGGAGGTTGTGATTTGTGTTAAGGGGAATACGCATATCATTTGCATTACGTGCAATTGCGATGTGGGGTTTTGATGCTAGTTATTGTATGTCTAGTGGAGTTTGATAGATGTGAGTTATTGTATGTAGAGTGGAGTTGTGATGTGAGTTATTTTATGCAGAGTTGAGTTTTGATGAGAATTATTGATATGAATTTGAATTAACACCAATTTGTTGAAATGTGTTTTAGGATGTAAGACTGTATAGTATTAAAATTATTTGAACGTGGTTTCATGGAAATATTGATGTCAAGTAAATTTTTCATCGTATTTGTATTATGTATGTCAATTGTTGATATAATTTATTTATTTTTAATTTATTGACCTTCTTACACATATTGATAACCTTATGTTGGAGAAGAAAGTGGGTTGATGGGGGCTTGCTAAATATAGATTAAAAGACAGATTTATCTTCTCCTTTAGTAAGAAGTTTTCCACCTATGGAAATATTGTTTGATGGTAAATATTTGACTTTAATGTTTGACTTTGAAAAAAACGTTTGAAGCAACCGCATATCTGCCAAGTGAGAGAGTCGAGTCGTGTCTGCTGGGGAATTATTAGTAATATAAATTAAGATTCTGATCACTTGTAATTAGTTATATTGGTTAATTAATTAATAAAAATAATAGCAACCATTAACTAGGTGGTGTTGGAGTTACACTATCTATCTATCCATCTAACTCACTATCTATTTATCTCTCTCTCTCTCTCCATCCATCAGTCCATCCATCCACCTGTCCGTCTCACCTCAGTCTGTCTGCTTGTCTGCAGATATTTATCTCATTACACGCGCGCACCCGGAGAGTTATTCGCAAGAATCCACAACTATTTTTTTAAAATCAACCAATGCATTCAAAAACATAATTTTAATATAGAAATTGCCTCCTTAAAAATATACTTAGTGAATCGGTTTGACAAGACCTCAGGAAAAATATCTTTGACAAAGTGACAATACTTTAGGAATAAATATCTTTGGCTAAATGAGAAGTCCTCAGAAAAAAGTATCTTTGTTAAGTGACAAGGCCTTAGGAAAAATTAACTTTGGCTAAGTGATAAAATGTCTGGCTGACAAGCCCTCATAGAAAATATCTTTAGCTAAGTGACACGCCCTAAGGAAAAAATGTCTTTGTCTAAAGGACAAACCTTCAAGGGAAAAATGTCTTAGGTTAAGTGACGAGCCCTCAAGAAAACATATCTTTGGTTAAATGACAAGCCCTCAGGAAAAAATTTTTTGGCTAAGTGACAAGCTCTCGGGAAAAAATGTCTTTGGCTAAGTGACAAGCCCTCAGGAAAAAATGGATAGCTATGTAACAAGTCTTCAGGAAACTAATGTATGGCTATGTGACCTCGGGGTGGTGGTAGGGTAGTGTGGCTATGTGAGAAGCCATGTACACACCGCTTTTCATTCTTTGCGAAATGGCGGTTTCTCAGAGTGTCTTTGAGTGGACCAATCTTCAGGAGGAAGACAATGGGGAGGATATTTCAGTACCGCGAAGTGCAGTTGGTGTGTGTGTGTGGGGGGGGGGGGGGCTTCAACGGTTTGGGCAGCAGTTTGCAGACAGGCTTACAAATCTAACACTGCACTTTTCCTCTTGTGTGGCTCATACCCTGCTAGGGCGACATTGAGACGGGTCGATCAAGATCAAATGTATTTCACAATTTACGTACAAAAGAAAGAAAGAAAGAAAAAGTTGGAACAGTGTAGCCAACACAATAAGTTTAAAAATAAATAATTGCAGAAATTTTCTGACTCGCCCACACTTTTGTGCGTGTGTGCGCGCGCGCGCGTGTGTGTGGCATGTGTGTGCGGGTGTGTGTGGCATGTGTGTGCGTGTGTGTGTGTGTGTGTGTGTGTGTGTGTGTGTGTGTGTGTGTTTATCTGAACGTATAAAGAAATGATGTATCCTCTTCTTACTACCATCTTGCCTGTGTTAGTAATATATATATACAAGACTGCTGAATGGATAGAATGTATACATTACAGTTTCTGGACAGTTTTAAAGAACTTGAGGTTTAACATTTTCTCCTTTTTAACACAATGTTTATGCATAAAACTAGATTATTCCCAAACGAAAAGATCAAGTGTTGTACGGTGTTTTCTTTTTAGGTCATTTGCAAATCGGTTTCTGAAAAACGAAATTGTTGAAATATCGTGCCATGTCGAAAAAGATAAACAAAGAACTGAGAGACATACGTTAGCTGGGTGTGTACATGTGGCCATGTTGATTTTAATTCAGTTATACTGAGTGCGTGCTGGCTTCTTGTCTGACCCCAAACGTCTTTGAGCATTTTTGTTATCGTTATACAAACCCATCACAACACGATAGACAGTATAGTATTTATGGTTTATATTCTAACGATACAAACATCATAATAGCTACTTTGTTTATGGAGAAACAGTAATTCGTTAGAGAAAATGCTACTTCAGAAACGCACTGACTTTGTAATAAATCGAGATTTTACATTCAATCGATTCCACGAGATAAACTTAAAACTTGTAGACGTTTTCAGTTATAAATAAATGAATAAATAAATTAATTAATTTAAAATAAATAAGTGAATGAATGAATGAATAAATAAATATCATACTGCAAACTGCTTCCTTGAATCGCAGTGTTGATATTGCTACACTGCTACTTCTAATCTTTCCACTAATGCTACTTCTATTTCTTCTAATACTATTACTAACACTTCTTTCCCTTCTACTGCGACTACAAGTAACACCTCTAATGTAACTACTACTCCTTTTACTACTTGTGCTACTACCAGCACTTCTCTTTCTCCCACTCTTACTACTACTCCTGTTGCTGCAGTTAAAATGTACTACTTCTAAAATAATAATATTCCTAATAATAGTGATTCTCTCTCTCTCTCTCTCTCTCTCTCTCTCTGTCTCTGTCTCTCTCTCTTTGTTTCTGTCTCTGTCTCTGTCTCTGTCTCTGTCTGTCTGTCTGTCTGTCTGTCTGTCTCTCTCTCTCTCTCTCTCTCTCTCTCTCTCTCTCTCTCTCTCTCTCTCTCTCTCTCTCTCTCTCTCAAAACTTATCACATAATTAGGTTCATCAGTCTATACAATCCTGCATTAAGTGAACATCTTTACATATATTATTTTAATTATAGCTGATGATTTGATGAATTTAGAGAAATATATATTCACAATTTTTTTATTTTTATAACGGTTATCAGAATATGATGCTAAAGGCACAAACAAGAGTTTCCATTTCCTTAATTTAGCAACCCATGGCAGTCAGACCAAATACTAGCCTGCCTAATACTAATATCTCGACATACTGGGATTTATGTATGTACGATGTGCCTAATACTGGAATGATGGTGATTATGTGTGTGTGTGTGTGTGTGTGTGTGTGTGTGTGTGTGTTTGTATGTGTGCGCAAGCGTGTGTGTGTGTGTTTGTATTTGTGCGCAAGCGTGTGTGTTTTTGGAAAACAGATGCATATTTTCGTATGTTTCATTATCTTCTTTTATCTGTTAGTTGTATTAGTTATCATGCAGTTTGTGTGCTGTCATTTGTACGTTGGATATTCCTACATATAAATTATTCTCGAAGATTAATATTGTGAATCTTGCTAAAACCAGTCTATATGGGACAGCAGAAGTCCAGATTAGGTGGATGACATTTATTTAGACCTGAGGTCAAATTATTGAGAGCGCCACATAAGGTATAGGTACATCGACAAACAACTAGGTCAAAGGAAGGGGATACAACTAGGTAGCAAGGACGCATGCACCTATCAGAGAAGAGGTCGGTCAGAAGCATTGATATTCCGATATCTGGACCAGCGAGGTCCGAATTGGCGAGGTCCACTGTGTATCTAAAACTAATGAGATAAACTGTAAATAAGTCTTTGGTTAGTACTATCACGTGAGTGGTTTATAGGGTCCTATACATATAAATATCTCGTACAAATAACCAATGTCTAATTTCAAATAGGCTATGATGTGATGGCCCATAAGGTCACCATTGCTGACGCAATCAGCTATCCTGGTGAATACCGTGTATGTGGTGTGTGTACGCCCATTTGTGTGGGATGTGTGTGTATAACTGTGTAGGCCCGTATATGAGTGTGTATGTCGTATGTGTGCGCGTATAGATTTTTGTATGTCTGTCTATCTGTATGTGTGCGCGCATAGATTTTTGTATGTCTGTCTATCTGTATGTGTGCGCGCATAGATTTTTGTATGTCTGTCTATCTGTATGTGTGCGCGCGTAGATTTTTGTATGTCTGTCTATCTGTATGTGTGCGCGCATAGATTTTTGTATGTCTGTCTATCTGTATGTGTGTGCGTATGTGTTGTAAGTGTTTACGCAATGCTTACTAAACTAAATATCTTATTTAAAATATATTTAAATAGGTGTCCCCAAAAATACAATATATTTAAATACGTGTCCAAACAATACAATATATTTAAATAGGTGTCCCCAAAAATACAATATATTTAAATACGTCTCCAAACGATACAATATCTATAAGTAGGTGTCCAAAAAAATGCAATTGTAACTGGACAATTTACTTTGGAGAACATTAAAATGTACATTGGGTGATTACATTCTGAATTCTATTCTCAAAATATCTGTCTATTTCTAAATAGATAGGGTATTCCCTTTGATTATAGTGTGACTTTTGAAATCTTATTCAAATACGTTATTCTTGAATTTTGAAGATTTACTTTTAATTTGATAATTTTAGTAAACCATTATTTTGTCTAACTTAATGTCTTGATCCAGAAAAATAAAATTTAGAAAAAGTGTAATCAAAGTCATATAATCTCACTAATGTATGGTATACAATAATAGAACAAAGTAATTTTAATATTTCTTTTCTTTGCCTGCTGAAAGAAAAAAATGTTTATCTAATCGGCGAGGAAATTAACATTTAGGATTCAGTATTTAAAAATGTCTACACCACATTTGGCACACAATCAGGTAGGTAGATACAAATAATGATCAGTGTCGTACACACACACACCACACACACACACACACACACACCACATTTGGCACACAATCAGGTAGGTAGATACAAATAATGATCAGTGTCGTACACACACACACACACACACACACACACCGTAGCACATCTCGACACCCTTCAATCGTTATGATTATTTTATTAATTAATAACACATAACTAATTACATGTGATCAAAAATCTTAATTTACAGTTATTAATATTATATAATACTTCTCCCATAAGGCCAATATGTCTCCAACTTGGCGGATTATAAAGGTTTTTTTTTTTGTCGTAAAAGTCTACTCTTTCACAATAATAAGATATACGTTTTACTATTGCATCATGTTCTGCAAGTGAAAACTTCTTTCCAGACAGAATTGCTGACTGTGGATGAATGACTGATAGTTAGGTCTAGGGTGGTGTAGTCCCAAAATAACAGCACGCACATAGAATGTAAGCAGGCAGCCTTTCCCCATAAGTGTTCCAAACAGAAGACAAATTCTGAATATATTTACGCAAGAGCGTTTCAGTAGAAAGATCTCCAGTTCAAAAACCGCTGTAAAAAAATGTACAGTTTCACATAAAGTGTTGTGCCTTTCAATGTTTACTTAGTTTACTGCATTTTACAATCTCCAGAGAGCTATAATGATGTCACTGACGCAGAAGGCTTGCACACTGTCGTAATCATACTGACACAGTGGCTGACGTCATAAAATCATTTAGCACAAGTTATATTCAGAAGTCTTATTAATTAAGACAAGAGTACAAAGTACTTTTATATAGACATTCTCTGTAAATAACTAAACAAAACTTGTACATAAATATTCTCATTAAATAACTAACACAACAATACTTGTACGTAGACATTTTAAACAAATACAGACCACAATACTTGTACATATACATTCTCAGTAAATAACTAAGACAACATTACTTGTACATAGACACTCTCAGTAAATAACTAAAACAACATTACTTGTACATAGACACTCTCAGTAAATAACTAAAACAACATTACTTGTACATAGACACTCTCAGTAAATAACTAAAACAACATTACTTGTACATAGACATTCTCTGTAAATAACTAAGAGAACAATACTTGTACATAGACATGTGTTAGTTAGTTATTTACAGAGAATGTCTATGTACAAGTATTGTTCTCTTAGTTATTTATTGTTGTGTAACAATACTTGTACATAGACATTCTCTGTAAATAACTAACTAACACAACAATACTTGTACATAGACATTCTCAGTAAATAACTAAGACAACAATACTTGTACATATACATTCTCTGTAAATAACTAAGAGAACAATACTTGTACGTAGACATTCTCAACAAATACAGTCCACAATATTTGTACATAGAGACATTCTCAGTAAATGATTAAGACAACAGTACTTGTACATAGACATTCTCAGTAAATGACTAAGACACAGCCACAATATTTGTACATATACATTCTCAGTAAATGATTAAGACAACAGTACTTGTACATAGACATTCTCAGTAAATAACTAAGACAGCCACAATATTTGTACATAGACATTCTCAACAAACACAGTCCATATTACTTGTACATAGACATCTCAGTAAATGATTAAGACAACATTACTTATAAATAGACATTCTCGGTAAATAACTAAGAAACAGCCACACTGTGAAACTGTAAATTGTAAACTGGCAACGAGTCAGTTGTTCTGAGCAAGTGGGCAAAGAAGTCAGTTGTTTTGAGCAAGTGGGCAACGAGTCAGTTGTTCTGAGCAAGTGGGCAAAGAAGTCAGTTGTTTTGAGCAAGTGGACAACGAGTCAGTTGTTCTGAGCAAGTGGGCAAGGAGTCAGTTCTGAGCAAATGGGCATCGAGTCAGTTGTTCTGAGCAAAATTTCATATCAGTAGGTACATTTTTATGTGTGTATATGTCTCTTTAAAGTGTATATGTCTCCTTAAAGTGTAAGCCTATTTAATTAATCACTAATTATTTAACAGCTGTGCATAGGGCAAAACTTGTCGGTTACTAATCTCCTGTCTCTGCCTGGCTTTGAGGTTTTCACGCGGTTTTTTTTTTGTCCAGTAAACCAAAAAAATAAAAAAAGAAAAAGAAAAGAAAATCCTTTTAGTGCACTGAAGACATAAATAAATCTTGGAAAGCACCCTTAAGGAGAAGGTAACTTAAGTGATTCTACGTGAGTGAAACTGGAAAACTAATTGTTGAATCTAATTATAGTTAGTGCTAGGAATGACTGGTTATTTTCTTAAATGTTCTTGTCTTATAATAGTTTTCAATTTCAGCTCCCAGGTGGTAAAATAAAAGTTAAGTAGAGAGACAGTATGTAGTACTTCTTAGTGCACAAACTAATGTGATTTCAGGACTTCTTAGTGCACAAACTAATGTGATTTCAGGACTTCTTAGTGCACAAACTAATGTGATTTCAGGACTTCTGTGCTCGAAACGTAGGCCGAACGATTCGCCAGGGGAAGAGTATTTCAGAGTGTAAAGCCCCAAGTACACGCTGAATATGTCGGTTATATATTGTACAGCAAACTAGTAGTCGGGGTGTTCGCCAAACTAGTAGTCGGGGTGTTCGCCAAACTAGTAGTCGGGGTGTTCTCCAAATTAGTAGTCGGGGTGTTCACCAAATTAGTAGTCGGGGTGTTCTCCAAATTAGTAGTCGGGGTGTTCTTCAAATTAGTAGTCGGGGTGTTCGCCAAACTAGTAGTCGGGGTGTTCACCAAACTAGTAGTCGGGGTGTTCGCCAAACTACACTTATGTGACAGCAAACAGCAGGCTAGCTGAACAAGGAGAGGTGATCTCAGTGACTATTGTATCAAAAGCCAGTACTGCAAACATAACCTCTATTGTAACATACTGAAACAATAAGAGGAAAAATGACTGAAACAATGAATAGAAAAATGACTGAATCAGTGACTGGAACAATGAGTGGGAAAATGACTGAATCAATGACTGGAAAAATGACTGGAAAAATGATTGAAACAATGACCGTGAAATTTCCACAGAAAATAGAAAAGTATGAAGTATGCACACTGTTCAGAGTAGAAAAGAGGTTGAAAGTGGAGAACAAATATGTCACTGGTGAACGATGCCTGCTTCAGTGACACGAAGAGGTGAACAGTAACAGTGCTAGTATTATGAAGTGGTAAACAATGTCTGTCGGTAGCGAGCAATAATTGTATGAAATGCCGAACAATGTCTGTGTCAGCGATAGGAAGTGGTGAACAATGAATGTAAGTGGTGAGCAATAACTGTGTCAGTATCATGAAATGGAGAACAAATGTGTCACTGATGAACAATGTTAGTGATAGGAAGTGGTGAACAATAACTATATCAGTGGCATAAAATTATGATTGCGTCAGTGATCGGACGTGGTGAACGATGATTATGTCATTGACAATAAGGGATGAACAAAAGGTGTTAGTGATAAAAAGTAGTGAACGATGACTGTGTCATTGACAATAAGGGATGAACAAAAGGTGTTAGTGATAAAAAGTAGTGAATAGTGTTAAAATCCTAGTGAACTAAGGCTGTAAGTGACAGGAACTGATGTTATTGTTAAAAAGTGGTGAACGATGACTGTGTCAATAATAATAAGGGATGAACAAAAGGTGTTAGTGATAAAAAGTGGTGAACGATGACTGTGTATTGGTAATAAGGGATGAACAAAAGGTGTTAGTGATAAAAAGTGGTGAACGATGACTGTGTCATTGATAATAAGGGATGAACAAAAGGTGTTAGTGATAAAAAGTAGTGAATAGTGTTAAAATCCTAGTGAACTAAGGCTGTAAGTGACAGGAACTGATGTTATTGTTAAAAAGTTGTGAACGATGACTGTGTCAATAATAATAAGTGGTAAACAATGTGTCGGCAATAAAAGGTGATGAACATTGACTGTAAGTGACATGAAATGGTTAACGGTGAATGTATCATTGCTACGAAGTGGTGAACGATGACTGTGTCATTGATGAGGGGTTCTGAACGACGACTGTGTCATTGATGAGAAGTGGTGAACGATGACTGTGTCATTGATAAGGGGTGGTGAACGGTGACTGTCATGGATAAGAAGTGGTGAACGGTGACTGTGTCATTGACAATAACTGGTGAAAGATGACTGTGTCATTGATAAGAAGTAGAGAACAATGACTGTGTCACTGGTAAGAAGTGATGAACAATGTGTCAAAGATAAGAAATGGTGAACAATGACTGCGTCATTGATAAGAAATGGTGAACGATGACTGTGCCATTGATGAGAAGAGGTGAACGATCCCTCTTTCACACTAACAAAAACAAAATAATAAATAACAACATTGAAGTTAATTGCTCAAAGCATTTAATATAACAGTCACTACTTCGCCTGTGGTCATAATCACGTGACATATGTGTCATATTACCCAGTATCATATTGATTCACCCCCACTCCTTTGCTCTCTAACCAGCAGACTCCTATCAAAAGTCACTTCCTGACGTCAATACCTACCTGTATACTAGTAGGTACGTAAAGTGAAACCCATTTGAAGTTTGAGTAACACGGGGATGACGTTCGGGGTCGCAGGTTAAGTTGCTGCACAAGGATTGTTTTCAGTATACGTTCAGGTAACACGACCGGTTGCAAGTATCAAAATCACAACATCAGCCAGCTCGCTACAAAAGTGTGATTGTCCACTTGTAAGGTCTTTTATTATTTACTTTGTGGAAGGCGGGGCTTGTACATGAAACTGTACACGTCGCTATCAAAATGATAATCTTCATGGTCGACTCCGATTCTAGTGTCTTAAAAAAATTGCGTGGTTTTAATTTTCCTATCAACCATTTCTCAGTATTCTTTTACATCGTGTAGATACGAAACCTTGCCTCTGACCCTATGGCCTACTTCTAGTCTTGTGCCCATAGTAAATAGAGCAGCTCGTGCGACTCCTGCCTGCATTCGTAAAACGCACACACTTTTAACCGTATTGCTAATGTCATTCATACAACGCCTTTCTCACTTTCTGGCGCTCTTCTTACAGTAAATAGAATTTTGGGAAATAAGTCCGGCGTGTTTGTACTCAATTTCCCACTGTCTCGTCGAACGCTCTTCTTGTGACGTATTCACTGGCTTCCTTGCTCTTCATCTATCTTCTTGTGACGTATTCTCTTGTTGTCTTGCTCCTGTTCCATCTTCTTAAGACGTATTCTCTTTTCTCTTCTTGCATCTTCTGGTCACGTAAACACTTGCTTTCTTTGTTTGTCTTCCATCATCTTGTGACGTATTTACTTGCTCTCTGTGTTCCTCTTGCATCTTCTTGTGACGTCTTCACTTGCTTTCTTGCTCCTCTTTCATCTAATGGCGTATTGACCGTATTCACTTGCTCTCTTGCTCCTGTTCCATCTTCTTGTGACATACTCTTTTGCTGTCTTTGTTCCACTTCCATCTTCTTGTGACAGGCGGACGAAATGACGATAATAATAATATAAGACGCTGAGTGGATACAAGTAACTAGGGCATGCCTATAGCGTTTGATTGATTTCGCGTGCACAGCTCACGAACTGCATTAATTGCAGGCGATGAACTGTCATGGCATCAGATGAGAGCTGGAGAAGCAAACTTCGCCACTACTACTACCCCCTCCTTACTCTGGTGACTGTAAAACGCAGACATAAGAAATAGCAAGAAGGGTGCAAGATCCCACCGAACATACACAGGTGACGCAGAATCCATTTTGTGTCAGGGACAGATCGGAGTTTTGTTGTTTGACTTGTCAAGCACTTTTCCAAAAAAGAAATTAAGAGAGAAACGGGGAGGGAGGGAAGGGAATGTGATCACTAACGTAAATCTCATCTCGGTTACAGGCACATGGCAGAATGCTAGAGATAACCGGATTTAGCTGTGTAGCAATTGTTTTCTGGAAAAAGATATACGTTTCCTTGATTGTATTCTGTCAGTTTCATTAGGTCGTTGCTTTTTTACTTTCATCACAGTTTATGAAATCAACTAATCAGATACCAAACAAAAACAATTCTCTTTTAACTTTCTTTTTTTTATAACTGTCTTGTCTTCTCCTTTTGTGTAGATTTTATTTTATCTCGTTAAGTGTAAACATGTTTTTTCTATAACCTCATAGCGAAAAACTGTCATGTATAGACCCCTTTAAAAATAACTTTTATTCCGTGTTTCCTGTTGAACTTTGTTTACGTGCGGAAACTTGTGGTTTAAACTTACTATTAATAGTTACTAATAACTACCTTTTATTTCGGTATTCGTTTAAACATACTATTAATAGTTACTAATAACGCTTAGATACTACCTTTTATTTCAGTATTCGTTTAAACATACCATTAATAGTTACTAATAACGCTTAGATACTACCTTCGAATTTTCGTATTCGTAATGTAAACTAACCGTTCTCCCCTGTAATCAAGGTACAATTAGTTTTTAATGCAAAGGTTTATTATTTGCGGGGCTATATCAGAAACGTACTTAGTCCAAAAACTGAAGCAAACAAACAAAAAACAGCGACTTTTTTTCTATTGCTGTTAAATTCCTGACTATCTCAGTTTCATATTTTTAAAATATAGATTCTAATGTAAATTTCTGAAAATAAATTTAATTATCGTTTGCCTTTTGTTTCATTACTCCTGTTAGCTTGTTTATGTTTCACAACTCTTGTAAGATTACGTAATTGTTGTTTTTTAACTGTAAGCTTACGTAATTGTTGTTTCGTAACTGTAAGCTTAAATATTCGTCGTTTTCTTTTAATTGTGAGCTTACGATTCGTTCATTTTTTATTTGTAAACTTACGTATTCGTTGTTTGTTTAATTGCCAGGTTAAGCATTCGTGCTGAGTTAACTCATGCAATCTTAATATATATATATATATTTCTTATATGTTACTTAGTATCATCTATATTTTAGTAAAATATCTATACGCTAAATGTATGTGTTTCGTTAACATCTATAAGGTTTAATAATTCATGTTACTAAACTCCTACAGTTTTAATGTATTTGTTTCTTAATATATATAAACCAGTGATGTAACTACTGCCCCTGCAAACAGCACTGCTAAGGGGGGAGGGGGGGCCTTTCAACAGAAGACGCCCAATAGTTGTTCCTTCAAAATAAAATAGTATTTGAAATTTGAAAATTTTGCACTTGATTAAGCTTTCGCAAACTGATTCTCTGTGAAACAGAGAGAGAGAGAGAGAGAGAGAGAGAGAGAGAGAGAGAGAGAGAGAAAGAGAGAGAGAGATCATAGGATTTTTACAAAAGGGTTTGGGCATCATTCGAAATAATGCTAATGATAAAAGCTATAAATGTTAGCGTGTATTAACTTTGTGATGTTAATGTTCTTGTTAAGTACCATCCGTAAACCTACTGAACATTACCATACTATATATATGTGTATGTGTGTGTGTTGTGTGTGTGTGTGTGTGTGTGTGTGTGTGTGTGTGTGTGCTTAAAGTGTGCTTAAAGTGCGCTTCTGTAAACCTACTGAACATTACCATAATATATGTGTGTGTGTGTGTGTGTGTGTGTGTGTGTGTGTGCTTAAAGTGTGCTTAAAGTGCGCTTCTGTAAACCTACTGAGCATTACCATAATATATGTGTGTGTGTGTGCTTAAAGTGTGCTTAAAGTGCGCTTCTGTAAACCTACTGAGCATTACCATAATGTGTGTGTGTGTGTGTGTGTGTGTGTGTGTGTGTGTGTCTGTCTGTGTGTGTTTAAAGTGTGCTTCTGTAAGATAAGTATGCTGCGTACCTGTTTCATGACATCTGAAAACTTAAAGTGAAAGAGTATTATTTTCGATTACCAATAGAAACTTGGGTTAACAGTGTTTTAACACAACAGTAATATGTGAATGCAACACTTGTAAAAAGAGTACAAATTTATATTTTAAAAATTATATTGCACGGTACATCGCTTTATTGCCCTTGGTCAAATTGACGTCATGTTTAGCGACACCTACTTCCGACTTGAACGTGAATACCTTACGAATGACGCGGTTAAGGGTACATGTACTTCTCGAGCAAAGTTTAATGCTCACAATCGTAATTCATACTAGTGACAAGATGACAGCCATTTGAATTTGGATTGTTTGATTATTGTTATTTGTAAATATGTACTCGTCCTGTAACCGTGTGCGCTGCACTTTTGAAGCTTTAGAGTATTTGATATTAACTGCTTCCTGCCTGGACGCCTCGACTCGTGTAAGCGTGAATGTTCTTGTTCCAATTTAAGAATTTTCGATTTATGTTTAAATAAACGGTTTGAAGCGAAAGGATACCAGGCACTGATATTTTAAATTATGTTGCATTGTCTTAACCATTATGATTTTGAATTGTGTTAGTTTAAACAAACTTTCCAAGCATGTCTTTGCATTAGATTTTGGAATTGTGATGCAATGCAGCAATGTGTATGTACTCGACTTACTCCACTCATTGTAAAGATTTCTACAAGACTGAAAACAGCCCGCGTTCTGTTAAAATGTATTTGGTATTATATACTAAAATAAACAATGATTAAAATGTTCCAAAGTCATGTTTTTAATTTGATATTAATTTTAAAGTTAAATAGAATACTTTCGTGTGGTTTAGTGCGCTACGTTTCTCTTTGAAAATCTCCGTCTGACTTTTTTTTTTGTTTTTTTTTGTTTTGTGGGAATATATACACATGTGAGTGTGTGTGTGCGTACGAACGCGCTCGTGTGTGTGTGTGTGTGTGTGTGTGTGTGTGTGTGTGTGTGTGTGTGTGTGTGTGTACGTATAAGCCATTGAAAAACTAAGATGATGATGATAATGAACTTAGGGTGATGGCAGCTTCCGACTTAGTCGATTTCGCTATCTGGCACGGGGTGTGTCGCTGTTGTTAGAGTTGTAGATGGTGATAGACAGAGTGGAGGGTGGTTAACAGGAAAGTTGAAGACTGGTGTTGTACTCAATATATGTTCAGGTAACACGGGGCTTGTGCATGAAACTGTACACGTCGCTATCAAAATGATCATCTTCATGGTCGACTCCGATTCTAGTGTCTTAAAAAAATTGCGTGGTTTTAATTTTCCTATCAACCATTTCTCAGTATTCTTTTACATCGTGTAGATACGAAACCTTGCCTCTGACCCCACTGCGGATATTGTGGCTCTCTGTACACCTGCCGTTGGTGGTGTAGGTGTTGTTTCTTCTTTTTTCCTGTGCCTGGGACACTCAAAAAAAAAAAAAAGAAGAAGCAACAACAACAAATGAAAACAACGGAGGATGCACACTCTTTTAAAACTGTTTTGCACCCTCTGAATGAATTAACAGATTTTGTCAGTCTCTGGACTAAATGTGTCCCGAAAAGTGGTTAAATTTTAAGGACGATAAAGTAAGCTAAGACCAGCTAACGGTCCAGACAGGCAAACATCAGACTGATCTTTGAGCTTTTGTCCGCTTGCTCACGTAACTAGCATCGCTATTTAGAATGAAGTTTTAGAAACAACTGGTCTTTCTGACGTCACGATGTGCTGACGTATTTAAAGGCTTTTCTGAGTCATAAATGCATCTGATGTCACTTACTAGGAAATGCTAGGAAGAAAGAAAATCGTCACAATGAATCATCAAGAAAGTAACAAAGTAAAAATATTAAAACACGTTTTTTTTTTCCTTCTCTGATAGGAGGTGCTTAACAAAATGAATTTTAATGATGACAGTGAGTTTCCGAATGTAGATATTTGTGTTTTTTTTTAGATCTTTTGTGTAAACGCGCACATATATGTGCATTTGTGTGTTTGTGCGTGTGCACATCAAATTCTTAGTAAGAGTAAGATGATGGTTTGTTCAAAAGGAAAAAGAAAAGCCCGACACAGACTGCCAGTCACCCGAATGTTCTATTAAATTAAAGACCAACACAACATTTCCTTGGTGAAATAATGTTTACGATTACAAGCATTCTCACAAACACACAGAAATATAAGCATACTTTTAAGGGCTTGAATTTCACTCTGCATCTTTTGGCACAATCAGTGATCTAGCTGTAAGGAACCGTCCAAAGAGTCGTGAGCGAGTAATTTTAATTTTACATGAGTTTTCTATTATGTGTCGTGAGAGTTTGCATACATGCTGCTCAGTCGATAAAGCGTTACTCGATAACGATTGGTCGCTTGGAAAACTGTAGCTGAATTAATGCAAGCGAAGACCGTGATGTATGCTAGAGAGCCATTGATTATCAAGATTGTCGGCACATGCCTGGATAAAGCAGGCAACGCAAATCGTGCGCTCTTTAAGAGGAAAAAAATAGGTAAACAGATGACAGTACAAAGTAATTAACTACCTGGAAACCCAGAGTAACCAGGAAGTAGCCTGCGATTGGCTGGTTTCAGCGATTGACGTAAGAGTAGGTCAATGAGAAAGAATTGTGACTGTGAATGAAACACATGCTAGCGCTTTTAACTGCGTACAATTCTACGAACCCATAACGCGCAGAAACCAGTTGTCACGTAGAAAGCCAATGTTGGCTGAATCTATTTTCTTTTGCATGTAAAATACAATTTGCCTTGCAATGGGAGATCGGTATTTGTCGTTAATAAACATCACGTTCCAAATGACACAGATTATTTGCAGTCTGTTCTGGAATGATATTATTCCAGTCTGGCACACCTAATACTGATGGCGTGCAGTGTTTTGCTACTAGGGAGTGCAAATTGTTTAGAGCAACAGATGGGCACATAATTATACATAATTATAATTTTAGAACATAATATATGAATTAATACGCAAATGAAGACTCGACTAAAAAATGTCCAAAGTAAAAGCAATTAAAAATGAACATAACCAATGAAATACACAATGTTCACTTTTCTACTATCATTAGTAGTAATGGAATGAAGTAACAGAAATAACATTGGTAGTAAACTATCATTAGTAGTAATGGAATATAGTAACAGAAGTAACAACATTGGTAGTAACAACATTGCTGTAAAAACCCTGACAGTTGCATTGTACAGCCTGATACAACAGAATGAATTCATGGCTACAAGTGTGTAGTAGGATCCACACTAATATAAAGGAGCCTTGGTTACTGCAAGCTGCAGCTTGATATAACAAAAACAAATTGCTAATGATGATGATTCAAAAATAAAGTATCCATGACTACCAATAGGATTTGATGCGGCAAAGAAAGTATATGCCTATTTGATGGATAAATGTACTTGCTAGATAATCCTGCGTAAATGCCAGTTTTCTCAATATGCCTATTTGATGGATATATTTACTTGCTAGTTAAGTCTTCATAAATGCCAGTTTTCCCAATATGCCTATTTGATGGATATATTTACTTGCTAGTTAAGTCTTCATAAATGCCAGTTTTCACAATATGCCTATTTGATGGATATATTTACTTGCTAGTTAAGTCTTCATAAATGCCAGTTTTCACAATATGCCTATTTGATGGATATATTTGCTTGCTAGTTAAGTCTTCATAAATGCCAGTTTTCACAATATGTTGCATATCACCAGGTAAGAAACACAATACAGGATGCAAACGAAAAAAGTGGAGTCCTTTTAAAAATCTTTAAAAAAAAGTGTCACAGAAATTGAGGTTTTAGTAGCATGCTAATTTTTATTTTAAAGCTAGATTAGAATTTGATTTCGAATATGATGATACATATTAAAGTAATAGCAGAATATAGACTGTTAACTACAAATTTGTGTCAGAATCAAATGCTCTTAATGTACTGGCATATAGTGAGAGCATGAAGACCAGATGTGAAGTGTGAATTTATTTCCCTCTCATTTAAAAGTTTCTACTTGTACTGCATGCATGTATGTACTGCCAATGCAAAGTGTGAATGTCTACAGTGCATGGAGGTCAGAGTGATTTATACAGCGCCATATACAAGCCATGGCCCTTGTGCACGTGCTTTGCTATTTTCTTTTTTTTTTTTTGGCTACTGGTGAGCTCCCTTATGGGGTAGTATGATGATGTGTAGCCTATCTCGATTCTAGGGCACTAAGGTATGCAACAGAAACGTCCGATCAAAATCAGTCTAGTAGTTTTAAAGTTAGCTGTGGCCAAACAGTCATAACAATTTTATTCTGTCTACAGATAAGCAATGGAAATAAAACTGAGTTGTTCCAGCGGCTTTGTCTGAATAGTCACGGTTGACTGCACAAATACTAAATGTAGGGTGAACTCGTTGCTAAAATTAATCTGAGTTATGCAAGAATCAATGACCTTTAACAATAACTCCCCTTTATTCTGCGATACCATCAGAGTACATAGAGAAACGGTTGTTAAAGTCAGGCAAGATGATATTGCCAGACAAGATGTCGTTATCACAAGGGAAGATGTTATCGGCTTTGGTGTATTGTCATACTCATGCAAGATATTGTTATCGTCACGTAAATTTTATCGCCATGTTATCGCCTATAAGATGTTGCTATACCCAAGCAAGATGTTATCGCCAGACAAAATGGTGTTATCGCCAACATAATGTTGTTATACCTATGTAAGATATTGTTATCGCCTGGACAAATTTTGATAGGAGAAATAACTCATAGAAATAATGACTCGAACTTGTCACGAACATTCAGAGAAATCATGACTCGTACTTTACACAAACACTCAAAGAATTAATGACTCGTAACGTGTCAAGAAACCTCAAAGAATTAATGACTCGTAACGTGTCAAGAAACCTCATAGAATTAATGACTCGTAACGTGTCAAGAAACCTCATAGAATTAATGACTCGTAACGTGTCAAGAAACCTCAAAGAATTAATGACTCGTAACGTGTCAAGAAACCTCAAAGAATTAATGACTCGTAACGTGTCAAGAAACCTCAAAGAATTAATGACTCGTAACGTGTCAAGAAACCTCAAAGAATTAATGACTCGTAACGTGTCAAGAAACCTCATAGAATTAATGACTCGTGATTGTCAGAAAACTCAAAGAAATAATGATTCGTTCTTGTCACGAACACTCAAAGAACTAATGACTCGTACGTGTCACGAACACTCATAGAATTAAGGACTCGTGCTTGTCAGAACACTCAGAGAAATAATGACTCGCTTTTGTCACGAACACTCGTAGAATTAATGACTCATGCCTATCAGAACACAGAAATAATGACTCGTAAAGGTAGCAATCACTTATATAAAGAACAGGAGGAAAAAAACTACGTTTGCTGCCAGGCTAGATATCTAAACAAAAGGGACTCGTCTGTTATTGTAGTCGTCAGAATCGATATACAACATTCCTCAAACCCGCACAGTGTTGTTTATAGAAAGGACGAATGGTTTAGTTCAAACCCACACACAAAGCGCAAGCTACAATACCAAAGGTCGGCGTGACAGGCCTTGATGCTTGAAGGCCAGAAAAATCGTGTTAGTTTCCATGACATTTGTTTGAAACCCTAATAAAGGTATTTCGTTTCCTTGTTTTAAAAATAAAAATAAATCTAATAGATGCTTTCTCATTTTAAAAATTATTTGTTGTTTAAAAATAGCATAAGACTTGTTTGGTCTTGCAAGAATCATACAAAAGTGCCAAGGACGTTAGTTCATTTCTACTTTGAAAGCAACACACACTACTTAACAGCTTATCTTATGGTGTACAGTTAGTTCATTTCTACATTGAAAGCAACACACACTACTTAACAGCTTATCTTATGGTGTACAGTTAGTTCATTTCTACATTGAAAGCAACACACAGCTTATCTTGGGGTGTACAGTTCATTCATTTCTACATTGAAAGCAACACACACTACTTAACAGCTTATCTTATGGTGTACAGTTAGTTCATTTCTACATTGAAAGCAACACACAGCTTATCTTATGGTGTACAGTTAGTTCATTTCTACATTGAAAGCAACACACAGCTTATCTTGTGGTGTACAGTTCATTCATTTCTACATTGAAAGCAACACACAGCTTATCTTGTGGTGTACAGTTAGTTCATTTCTACATTGAAAGCAACACACAGCTTATCTCGTGGTGTACAGTTAGTTCATTTCTACATTGAAAGCAACACACAGCTTATCGCCAGTTTTGCTGGAAATAAAACTATTTTAGTACTCGAGCCTTTTTTCAAACCACGCTTTGTAACTGACGGCCGCCCCCTCCCTCTACCCCAGGTAACAAATGAAATGATGACGTCAACTGCCCTTGAGGTTTAATTAGTACTCTGCATCGCTCTGGGGGGAAGTTCCTTTAAACAGCAAATTGCAGGTGACTTTCTTTCATAAGGTTTACCGACGTGATAGTAGTGTGTTATGGATGTCTGTGTGTTATGCGATGTTAGTTTATTATGTGATGTCTGTGTGTTATGTGATGATAGTGTGTTATGTAATGATAGTGTGTTATGTAATGCCAGTTTATGTTTTTAATTTAATTGATTACAGGAATGCAAAATGGCATGGCGATGTTGTTGTCGAGTAAGAACGAGGTACCGCCCCAGGAATTACGCCAGTCCAGAGCCGGGCATAACGCATTTCAAACTGCCTTAAGATCAGAACACACTAAAATGCACACATATACACACATTCAAACAGGCACGCACACAAACACCCCATGCAGAAATCTATGCATATACGCGTATGTGTGAGAGAGAAATCGGCGGAGGTGGTGGTGGTGGACAAACAACGATGCATTAAATCATATTAAATGATTTTTGTTGTTAGGGAAATTTTGGACTTTCTCAGAGCATATAAGAAACCATTAATTTTTATTGCTACATAATATATATGCTTGTATAATTTAATCGTTTGAAAGGATATACCAGCTGTAACAATGTATCTACATTAAAGACGCCATCTCTGTTAATCAGAACTGTGCCTGATTAGCAATAGACGTGTCCTTTGTGGAAAGTAAATAATAGAGACTGTAAGTGAATTATTTCATTTGTAAATGGAAACAGTCAGTCACAAGGTTTAGAAATTTAAAAATAATTCAACAAATTGTTTGCCTATTGTGAAGATGAGGATAAATGCTAGTCTGTGTAATCTAGTGCCGATTGTGGCGCTGAGAATAAATGCTTTTCTTCATAAGCCATAGCCGGCTGTGGAGATAAGAATATGTGAAGGTTTGCGTAAGCGAATGTCGATTGTAGAGATGAGAATATGTGCTGGTCTGTGTAATCTTTTAAATAGTTTCCAGCTCCTTGTCACCTATTAAAAGATATTAGTTTGTTAAGTTTACTGACAGACAGGAAAGGAAACTTCAAATAAGTTTGTTAACAGACAGGAAAGGGAACGTCACATAAGTTTATTGGCAGGCATGCAGGGGAGAAGTTACAGGTTTATTGGCAGGCATGGAAGGGAGAAGTCACAGGTTTATTGGCAGATATGGAAGGGAGATGTCACAGGTTTATTGGCAGGCAGATATGGAAGGGATATGTCACAGGTTTATTGGCAGATATGGAAGGGAGATGTCACATCTTTATTGGCAGACTGGTATGAGAGACGTCACAGAGTATATAGAGATGATCATAACTTCTGCAGTGACTTTTAAATGTACAGACTTACTAGAATTTACGTCAAAAACGTATACATTGGTTGTATAAAACAGTACTAGAATTTATACGTTAAAAACGTATACATTGGTTATATAAAACAGCACTAGAATTTACCAAAAAACTATAAGCATATACATTGGTTGTATAAGTGTAGAGTTGTACAGCATACACACATAACAGGGAATTTTGCTAAATGTCAACAAATTAAAACAAAGGAAAATACCATGAAGCAACATCGAGAAAAGTACATAAACAAGTAGCTTTGGGAAATAAAACTGACAGAACCATACTTCAATGAAAGACCATACATTACAACAATGAAAGACCATTCATTACAACAATGAGTGAGACAATAGAAAAGTTTGACACCACACACTTGACTAAGCTCCATACCTGTGAATCTCTCCTGTTCCCAAATGTTCTAGATTGATTACACAGTGAATGCCGTTAAAGTAGTGGGGAAAACAAGTACTTATGCCACAAAAACAAAACAAAAACATATACACCTCATCAAAATAGCAGCCAGTTGGCCATGTTTACCTCATACAATTGTTTCCATATCTTTCAAGGAGAGACAAAGGGAGGGAAACACTATGTCTAGTCTGGGCCTATCATCTTTTCAATACAAGGTGAGCACTGAGGACCTCAAGGACGCTCGCTTCCCGTAATCATTATTCACACATGAGAAAGGGAAGACGTTTCTGGAAATTACATTATGTAATTACTTCCGGAGAAACAAATCCTGCAAAGCGTGCCTGGTTCTAGAATTGGTTATATCACAATTATCACAAGTGCATCTGTTGAGAACGATTTGTTTATCCTTCGTCGGGGGAAATTGTGGATACTGGGATGCTCACTACATTAGCAGTACAATCATTCTGATTTACACAGAGACAAAAATAGTTTGTGATTCAGGGTAAAGACAAATAGCATGTTTAAAGAGCCCCAGTAAAAACAAATAACATGTTTAAAGAGCCCCAGTAAAGACAAATAACATGTTTAAAGAGCCCCATTAAAGACAAATAACATGTTTAAAGAGCCCCATTAAAGACAAATAACATGTTTTAAGAGCCCCAGTAAAGACAAATAGCATGTTTAAAGAGCCCCAGTAAAAACAAATAACATGTTTAAAGAGCCCCAGTAAAAACAAATAACATGTTTAAAGAGCCCCAGTAAAGACAAATAACATGTTTAAAGAGCCCCAGTAAAGACAAATAACATGTTTAAAGAGCCCCAGTAACGACAAATAACATGTTTAAAGAGCCCCAGTAAAGACAAATAACATGTTTAAAGAGCCCCATTAAAGACAAATAACATGTTTAAAGAAACCCAGTAAAGACAAATAACATGTTTAAAGAGCCCCAGTAAAGACAAATAACATGTTTAAAGAGCCCCATTAAAGCCAGATGTATACTCTCACCAAGATAATCATGTATCACAAACACCCTGGGTTTCTCTGTTGAGCGTAAATTGGATACATTTATTATGATAAAATTGGTTAAGTGGTACATTTATTATGATAAAATTGGTTAAGTGGTACATTTATTATGATAAAATTGGTTAAGTGAAAATGAATAACTTGTATGAAGGGTTGTTTGACTAAGTGGAGTATAGAGTGGGAGTATGTCTAGTCAACATTAAAGCGTTCTAGCTAAAGGAGGGATAAATAGCGTTTAACTGTGCAATATAGCTCAGATATTCAGACAACTGGAGACGTTCTTGATAGCAGTTGGACAATGGCAAACAAAAAGAAAAATATTTTACTAGGATTTTGTCTTGCAGGTAAATAGTCACAAGGGGTAGTATTATTTTATAGCCAGTGTGTGCTCGTGACAGTTTGAAGACGTCAGTCATTAAGGCCTAGTTCAGGATTGTTGTTCCAGAACAGGGAGTTAAGGAAAATCATTCTGGGGTAGTGACTTGCAGGATATTATTGACGCGTCAGGCAGTACAATAACCGCGGTATCTTGTAGATGGTAGGGGTAATAGTTTGCTTGTGGAGCGGTAACAGTGTACGGTATGCTAGTATAAACAGCGTGCCAAATAACGGTATGCTGGTATAAACAGCGTGCCAAATAACGGTATGCTGGTATAAACAGCGTGCCAAATAACGGTATGCTGGTATAAACAGCGTGCCAAATAACGGTATGCTGGTATAAACAGCGTGCCAAATAACGGTATGCTGGTATAAACAGCGTGCCAAATAACGGTATACTAGTATAAACAGCGTGCCAAATCTGCACAAACTTTATTAGGCAGACAGAATACGAATGCAGTGGTAAAATTATACATATACGAGAGCATGCCCTAAATCTGTACAAACTTGATACCAACGTGTTATTTGACAACCCTCAAGATACATTTCTAGCACTTTCTCATTTAGATACCAACGTGTTATTTGACAACCCTCAAGATACATTTCTGGCACTTTCTCATTTAGATACCAACGTGTTATTTGACAACCCTCAAGATACATTTCTAGCACTTTCTCATTTAGATACCAAGATGTGGCAGTTAAATAGTATGGATAGACACCCCAAGCTACAGCCATAATCACTCATTTTCATTCACCAGTAGGGAACTGAAAGTGAAAAGTGGCAACATTGTTACAAGTTGGATGGTGTCAAAAGCAGATGACTTTATGCATTTACGCATATAGCGATACAGTATACGAAAGGACTAACTACATATAGTGAGCAAAAGAACAGACTATCCAAGAGTACCAAATGTAATAAAACGAAAGGACTAACTACATATAGTGAGCAAAAGAACAGACTATCCAAGAGTACCAAATGTAATAACCATTTATGAAATGATAGCATGAAGTGAAAATTAATGCACACAGTTTTAATGAAACAGCGTGGATTTAATCACTATATTCTGATCCTAAGTATTGAAAGCTTTGCTACACAATAAAGCTATATAGGAAAAGTGATCCTAAGTATTGAAAGCTTTGCTACACAATAAAACTATATAGGAAAAGTGATCAATGTAATTCTGAAATAATATATAAACAGGAATTAATATACACAATACATTACATTATTATTGTTGTATTCTATTCTATTTCAGTTTAAAATTTTACTTAAACCCCAATCATTCAACAGCAAACTGCACAAGACAAACGTGACGTCATCATACGATTGAGTGAGAAATCGATTACCTTTATTGATAAAGGATAAATGAGTTTCAGGTGAGGGATTCGCTCTGCAAGTAGGCCTTAATCTTCGTTCAGGTCAGTCTGACCTTTCCTCTCTCCAAATAGTGTTGTCTTTACTTGTGTTTCTTGGTGTAGTTTGAGAAGCACAGTATCGACTGACTTTAAATAGTGTCTCTTCCCGAGTTGAGAACAGTATTGCCAATTCTTTTTGTTTGTTTGGTAATGTGTGTGGGTGCGTGAATTTCTTTTGAGTCTTTCTTGATATTTGTGTTTTCGTAATGTGGAAACGTCTGATCAATAACGTCTGTCCGTATTCCGATTTCTCTGTTATATTTACGGTGGCAGCATTGCAAGAGTATCACAATTTGCTGCATTCATTACCAGGTCTGAAACAGGAAAGATTTTGTAATCTTTTTTTGTTGTTGTTGTGATTGCTAGTTTTAGCAATACCAACCTTTGATTTTAAAACACGCAGCCATCCTACCGTATGCTATTTATTTCGTACGTTTCTTGTGCGATTTTGGTGTTTTATTTACTAATTTATTTATATACTTGTGATTGACTTGTGATTGACTTACTTGTGATTGATGTAAAAGTACTAAAGTGTTGCCTGTTGGACGACTGTATCGTAACGAACACGACTAGCACGTCATCAATCTTACGAGATGTTTTGTTATTTCAAAAGTAGAAAAAGTAGGTTTTCAACAAATGTCGAGATGTAATGTCATTTGGAAAGTAGATAAAGCAGGTTGTCGACAATTGTCGAGATGTTTTGTCATTTAGAAAGTAGATAAAGCAGGTTGTCGACAATTGCCGAGATGTTTAGTCATTTAGAAAGTAGATAAAGCAGGTTGTTGATCATTGTCTAAACATTATAATATGCTTGAATTCTACTTAGGAAATATCCATGCTTTAAATTTGAACTTCGTTGTATTTTCAATCCCCTATCTAATTCGATTTTATAATGGCAACTCGAGGGTGGAGGGATCGTAAACGAGCGGCAGACGACATTAAGCAAGTAGGGCTTGGACAATCCACACCGATAGTGTGCTAAGCTCATTGATTGAACTCAAGGACGAAAGAAGGGCGCCTTAGATACAAATCGAAAAGATCCTTTAATGTTACTCGAAATGTAGAGAAGAATTTTGGCAGTTTATAGATAAGCTACCAATGTAGTGATTTTGCATTCTTTACCAAACTTTGCAAAAGTAGAGATTTTATAGTTTCATCTCTAACCAAACTTTGCAAAAGTAGAGATTTTATAGTTTTATCTCTAACCAAACTTTGCAAAAGTAGAGATTTTATAGTTTCATCTCTAACCAAACTTTGCAAAAGTAGAGATTTTATAGTTTCATCTCTAACCAAACTTTGCAAAAGTAGAGATTTTATAGTTTCATCTCTAACCAAACTTTGCAAAAGTAGAGATTTTATAGTTTCATCTCTAATCTGTGCCAGAAGTTATGTAATGTTACCCAAATCTATCAATGTAGAGATCGCATTAAATACAATTTAATGTTACCACAAAGATACTAATTAAGTGATTAGGTAATCGAATTTTAAAGTTATCCAAGTGGAGTATATAGACGATTACACCAAACCTGTCGATTTAGAGACTATACAAACACACACACACACACACACACACACACACACACACACAGAGTAAATAGTCCTGCTAGTAAATAGCTATTTTAAAACTTAGAATACATAGCTTGCATTTTACGTGCAAATTACTACTCTTTACTCTTCCTAGAGAAAACTGTATTCTAAACAAAACAACTAGTAAATAGTCCTGCTAGTAATTAGCTACTCTTTACTCTTCACAGAGAAAAACTGTATTCTAAACAAAAAAACTAGTAATCATCATCTCTTGTTCATTTTCAAGTATGGGATGGCACCATTGATTTAATCACAACCATTTATCAAAAATATAATTATAAAATCATTACACATTTTAAATCTTTCATCGTGAATAATATGTAAATGCCAATTCTGAAAAATATCATATTTTTATTTTGCACTATAACGATTTTTAATATAAATAATATCATTCCGTAAAACGGAATTTTTCAAGCTGTGATTAATCAATATCAATATAAAACAAACATCAACGCCTCTGTAATAATAAATAATAAATCGAGGTGAAAATCTCAAAGAGCGAAAATATTTGATACGCCCACGGGGCTTCGAAACTGAGCGGTCATCCTGTGGAGATCAAGTCTCTCGAGAGTTATCTAAGGCTGAGAGCGTCCTGAAACAAAAAGCTTCATGCAGACTCTGGAGAGAAGGAAAACTACATTACCACCACCACCACCACCATCTCTGAATAATTTTAGTGATTTTGGCTTGTTTGCTTTTTGTAAAGTTTTATCATAAAACTTTGTCAATTTCTGCCATAAAACGTTGCCAGTCTCTGCCTAAAGCTTTGCCAGTCATTGTCACAAAAATATGCAGTCGTATTAGTGTATATCTCTAAACGTTTTAAGGCGTTATCATCAAACGTTTTAATACGTTGTCATCAAACTTTCCAGTCTTATTTATCAACATTTGTCAGTGCTTGTTAGTGTATATCAAACGTTAAGAGGTTGTCATCAAATTTTGACAATCTTGGTCATTGTGTGGCCGTTTCACTTGTTTAAAATCTTTGCCACTTCTTGTCTATCTTTAACATTTTTTCCCGCCATTTTAATGGACGAAGTTAAAGAACGTAACAGTGTTAGTAACAGCGTAGATGATTGTTCACATTTCTCACTTAATAATAACTGTCAACAACCATGCACTTCTCAATTAAGAACTAAAACTGAGTTTGAACAGTTAAGAATTGGAGAAAAGATGGCTTATTCAACAATATGTTTATTCCATGAGGTAAAATTCTACAATTGCTCTCTAGGCTGCGGTCACTTGTCTCTGTGAGGTATTTGCGGTGATTGATTTTCCTTAGCAAGTTGATTAGGGTTATCTAGCCGAAAAAGAAAAAAAACACTTTTCTTTTGTCTCACACAATTGGTACTATTGGTCTAGGTTTAAGGCTGTTCAAGGATTTACGACTGGTCCAGATTTTATGGCTGATCAAGGATTTACGGCAGGTCTAGGTTTTATAGCCAATCTAGGTTTTATGGGTGAGCTAGGTTTTTTGGCCGATCTAGATTTTATGGCCGATCTAGGTGTATGGCTGACTTAGGTTTTATGGCCGATCTAGGTGTATGGCTGACTTAGGTTTTATGGCCGATCTAGGTATATGGCTGACTTAGGTTTTATGGCCGATCTATGTATATGGCTGACTTAGGTTTTATGGCCGATCTAGGTGTTTGGCTGATCTAGGTTTTATGTCTGGTTAAGGATTTACGGCTGATCTAGGTTTTATGTCTGGTTAAGGATTTACGGCTGATCTAGGTTTTATGTCTGGTTAAGGATTTACGGCTGGTCAAGGTTTTATGGCTGGTTAAGGTTTTACGGTTGGTCAAGGATGTAAAGCTGGTCTGTGTTTTACGACTGGTTAAGGTTTTACGGCTGGTCAAGGATTTACGGCTGCTCTGGGTTTTTTGGCTGGTTAAGATTTTACGGCTATTCTATGTTTTACGGCTAGTCTATGTTTTATGGCTTGTTAATGATTTAGGGCTGGTCAAGGATTTACAGCCAGTCTATGTTTTATGGCTGGTTAAAGATTTACGACTGGTCTAGGTTTTATGATTGGTTTTGGTTGTACGAATGGTTTTGATGTTAATAGCGTGACACGGCAAATGCGCGATAGGGTTAGGTTAGGGTTAAGGATAGGGATAGGATTAGGGGTTAGGGTTAGAGTTAGGGACAGAACGCGTCGTCGCGCTTTTGTCGGCGCGTTTTTGTCGGCGCGCATTTGTCGGTGCACCGTTAATTAATAGAGAATCTGGTTTTAATATTTGCTTAGTTCTAATACTGGTTTTATATTTCCAATGGTTGTCGTAAAAAGAAGTGATCTTGGTTTTATAAGCGTTCTGGTAGAAACGAGTAGTCTAGACTTTGTTAGTGGTTTAATGTGGTCACGAGACGGATTTGTCACAAGACATATAATAAAAAAAAAAGAAAGAAAACCTGGGTAAAAAAGGAAACACATCATTGACATCACATAATGTAATTGAAGTCAACTGTTGACATTATTACATATTCGACATATGTACATACACATACATAAAGACAACTAATAACCATGAATTGTGCTCTTTAAGAAAGAAAGCTGATGATTGCAAAATAAAATGCATGTTTGGAACAGGGAAATCCAGATATTATTATATTAATTTAACACACTGAATATCAGAAGATTTTGAAAGATTAATGTAATTTAATTCAGCCTATAAATGCAAAGTTATAGATATTTTAGGTCCTGACCACTCGCTAAGATTTATAATTCGTATCTCTTTGGCTGCGCTGTAAAATCACATATTAACTAGGTCACTGGGTCTTAAAGTAAAATGCATTTTCCAAAAAACCACCACGCAGAGTGTTACTTTGAAAACCGATCTTTTCTCTGTGCCAGCGTCTCTGGTACTTCCACAGCTGTTAGAAACTAACACCATGTTATCGACATTCTCGTCTTGCGGCCGCTAAATTCTCTGAGCTAACAAATCCAAAGACAGAAAGCTTAGCTTCCGATCACACTGAGTTCAAAGACATTCCTTGGTTCTTGGTTCAGTCTGCCAGCAGTTCCTTGATCCTGGTGTTCAATCCTCCATGTGCAGACATTCCAATGTGCATTATATGTTGCAGGAGGATTTTGCAAATGAACGACAACAACAACAACAACAATAATTAATAATATTAAATGTTCGCACTAAAGTATATTCATACTGTTCGTGATTTTCTAGAAAATCGCATATCGTATGCCTGTCATTTAAAGCCTCGTTTGTGTGACATACGGGTTCTGATAAACTGTCATTTAAAGCCTCGTTTGTGTGACATACGGGTTCTGATAAACTGTCATTTAAAGCTTCAGTCCTTGTGTTTCTTGGGTTCTGATAAACTGTCATTTAAAGCATCAGTCCTTGTGTTTCTTGGGTTCTGATAAACTGTCATTTAAAGCCTCGTTTGTGTGACATACGGGTTCTGATAAACTGTCATTTAAAGCCTCGTTTGTGTGACATACGGGTTCTGATAAACTGTCATTTAAAGCATCAGTCCTTGTGTTTCTTGGGTTCTGATAAACTGTCATTTAAAGCCTCGTTTGTGTGACATACGGGTTCTGATAAACTGTCATAAAGCTTCAGTCCTTGTGTTTCTTTGGTTCTGATAAACTGTCATTTAAAGCCTCGTTTGTGTGACATACGGGTTCTGATAAACTGTCATTTAAAGCATCAGTCCTTGTGTTTCTTGGGTTCTGATACATCAGTTATTGTGGGTTAGACAGGTGTTGTTGGCATTCTGGTAATGTGATATTTAGATCCTTACGCTTAAAGTTTTTTTTTATATTTTTTTTTTTAGAGTGAACTCAGTCGTTTCTCAAAATAATACATTACATGAATATAAGGTAAATAATGTTTTATATCATATAAACAAAATATTATTTTATATGGATATAAGGTAAAGAAAGTTTTATATCAATATAGCAAAAATACTTTATATGGGTATAAGGTAAAAAAAAAGTTTTACATAATAGACAAAATAATATTTTCCATGGATAAAAGGTAAAGAAATTTTTATAAATAAGATAAATAAAGTATTTTATGAATATAGACAAAATAATACTTTACATGGATATAAGCTAAAGAAAGTTTTATGAATATATAGATAAAATAAAACATTATATAAATAAATTTAAACAAAGTTGTCTTTTTAAATAAATATAGATAAATTAAAACATTTTAAAGAAATATAAGCAAAAGAAACAAAGTTTATTTTTAATAAATAAGAACAAAAAAAAAATATTATTTAAACATATGGTAAAGAAAGTTTATAGAAATATAACAAAAATAAAACTTTATATGAATATAAGCTTTAAAAAGTTTTATATGTACAAAATAAAACATTATATCAATAAACTTAAAGAAAGTTTTATATAAATATAGATAAAATAAAACATATAAATATAAGCAAAAGAAAGATTTATATAAATGTAGACAAAGCAAAACTGTACATAATTATAAATTAAAGAAAGTATTCTATAAATATAGACGAAATAAAACAGTTGTTTTATTTAAATATAGACGAAATAAAAAATTGTATAAATATGCGATAAAAAAGTTTTCTATAAATATAGACGAAATAAAACGGTATATGAGGCTAAATAAAGTGTTACATAAATGTAGACAAAATAAAACAGTTGTTTTATATAAATATAGATGAAATAAAACATTGTATAAAATGAAATAAAGAAAGGTTTGTATAAATATAGATGAAAAAACATAAAAATATAAACTAAAGAAAGCACTACATAAATAGTAATAAAATACATAAAGAAAGTTTTTCTATATAAATATAATGTAGGCGAAATAAAGCATTCTATCAATAAGGACAAAATAAAACTATATAAAGTAGAATAAATAAAGCATTCTGTCAATAAGGACAAAATAAAACTAAATTAAAGTAGAATAAATGAAACGATTGTAAATATTGACTAAAGAAAACATGAAATAATCACAATATAAAGGAAAAAGTGTTTCAGTATGAGGTAAATAAAACAGCATACAGATATAGGCAAAGTAAAAGTAAGTATAATCAATACTTTTGGCACTATTCCAACAGCATACAGATATAGGCAAAGTAAAAGTAAGTATAATCAATACTTTTGGCACTATTCCAAACAGCATAGAAATATAGGCTAAGAAAAAGTAGTATAATCAGTACTTTTGGCACTATTCCAAACAGCATAGAAATATAGGCTAAGAAAAAGTAGTATAATCAGTACTTTTGGCTCTATTCCAAGATGCATTCAAATATATTTCTTCCCACTAAGAGTATCGAGGCTGAATATTGATCTTTGTCAGATTTCTGTTAACTCAGAATGAAAAATCGATCGGTGCTGGTTGCATTTTAAAACTAGAACTGCTTTGGATTAAGGCTTCTCATGACTAGAATCCTGGGCCTCGTTTTAATTAATTTCTTAATAAAAGTTTTTGTTCTTGATGCAGCAAGAATTTTTAATCCATACTTCACTTCTAAGCTCTCAGCCCACGTTCGTGGAATTAATTCCATAGACCTCCATATCGAGCCAGGTTTGCTTCGTGATTTCCGTTTGGTCAATTTTGGTTTTAATTGCCCTCTACGTGACACGATGCCATAATTTAAATTATTTTAAGGATGCCTTCCCGTCCCACGTCACTTGAATAATCTGATTGTTACTTTTCTCAGAGACCAAAACCTTCTCCTTATGCGATACTTACTGCGTATCTCAGAGACATAACACATTTCTTCCTCACATGAGGTCTGCTATGGTTCTCAGGGACATAACACATTTCTTCCTCACATGAGGTCTGCTATGGTTCTCAGGGACATAAGACATTTCTTCCTCACACGAGGTTTGCTATGGTTATCAGGGACATAACACATTTCTTCCTCACACGAGGTTTGCTATGGTTATCAGGGACATTACACATTTCTTCCTCACACGAGGTTTGCTATGGTTCTTAAGACATAACAAATCTCTTCCTCACACGAGGTTTGCTATGGGTCTCAGGGACATAACACATAACAGATTTCTTCCTCACACGAGGTTTGCTATGGGTCTCAGGGACATAACACATAACAGATTTCTTCCTCACACAAGGTTTGCTATGGTTCTTAGGACATAACAAATCTATTCCTTATACATACGGGCACTAATTTACGGGAGATAGCATCCCCACCATAGGTCTATACCCTATGTCCACATAGAAATTGGATACAAGTATGTAATAATCAGGAAGACTTTAATGAAGTGTACAGTCTTATGAAACTCCAAATACTTGACAATAATCACACAAACACAAGATCTTTATAAAAAGCTACTTAAACAAATAAACAAACTAAATATGCATTGCTGGAAGACATTCTAGCTCAACAGAAGTATGGTAATTCATGTAGTCCGTTGGAGCTAGACATCAGCAATTGGAGCCTTTAGCTGTGTCACCAAATACTTTCAGCAGCCAAATGCTTCCCGGTGAAGAAAGTAAATTAATGTGTTCTACTGTTCCACAAAGTCGACAAACCTGTTGTTTGTGTGTTTTTAACAAATTGCATGTTTTAGTGTAGCTGACGTAACATAATACCTCTGATTGCTCTGACGAACAGTTGTCGTCACGTTTGCATAACACTGAGGTTTCAGATAAGTTTAGGTGTTCTGTACAAAATATTTGCTTTGATCTTTCTTTCTTGCTTTCCTGACTTGTCTAAGTCACTACATGTCCTTTTATCCTTTTCTATTCTAGAATATTCCACGTGATGTACTTTGATAGTGCATACGATGTTCTGGACGATTCTCCAGTGTGTGCTCTGTGAACTCTTTGAAGATTCTAGAACAGTTGTATAATGTGCCTAGAAAGGTACATTGGACCGTTATTTAAATAGGAAAGAGAGTGACTTGTTGCAAACCATGTTATTGTGAACATGAACACATGTGATTGTGAACATGAACCCATGTTATTGTGAACATGAACACATGTGATTGTGAACATGAACACATGTAACAGCTGCCATCATTGAAAATGTTTTGTATTTTGTCTTTAATTATCTCTCTAAAACTCCGCTCTCGTTTCTGAGAAATGAATTATATCCATGAACTTGATATATAAATTTACAACCCTATGACGAGCTACACAGCCTATGATGACGAGCTACACAGCCTATGATGCAAGAACGATTCAACTGCCTGTCTGTCATGAGCATAGAATCAGACGTGTTTGAATTTCGATGATATTATCAGACTTTGCTCAGAGCAAAACAAGCGATGTTTATAAGAAAAGTTCCTGACACTGACTGACAATCCCTGTATAGCAAACATTTACTCATTACAATCTCAATTTGTATAACAAATTAACATTAACAACTTTAACGTATATTAAACAAAACTGCTATTTTACACTTGTAGTACACAGATTGCTATGTTAGCTGCGTTAATAGTTTAGTACTATATTAATAAATTTAAACAAATGACACATATGACACATGCAATGCATTACTCTATATATGAGAGTGAGAGATTGAGGCGGAAATCGGGAAACGTTTAAAATTAGGGTTTGTGCCTAGCTCCCCCCAAACTCATTAAAACGTCCCTGGGTACAGGTAAGTGGCGATTAACGAGAGGTTAATGGCCAGTCAGTATGTGACAAAAAGCACCTGTGAGCCGGAAGAACCTTGAAGACAATGACCGTTATGAAGAAAAAAAAACATGATGTAAATCTTACACATTGTTTGTCCCACCTCCACTCTGGTAGATAAATACGTCACAGATATAAATAGCTACGAGAGACTAAAAATAGATGAACTCTTGCTGACCGAACGGTAGCGAGAGAAAAGCACAAATTAAGGCAATAACCTAAAGGATATGGGGAAGCCATTTGGTCGTTGGACTTGCAATATAAGGCAGGTGGAAACACACCGAGTTTATCAGAGATGTGAACACCAAGGAGAGATGAACATGTTCAGGCCAGAAAGTGCTGGACAGCCACAGAGCTATACAAGTTAGTCAAACTAATTATTCAAAGATAGTCAACCGCAAAGCTATAAAAATAAGTCAGTGTCAATCAGCGGTCTAAGGGTGGACAGGGAGAGGTTATAACAGTCATTATCATCAGTGGTCTGGAGATGGACAGCGAGAGGTTATAACAGTCTGTGGTCTGGAGGTGGACAGGAAGAAGTTATAACATTCTGTGCTAATCAGTCCAAAAGGTAGTCAGTCAATGAGTTATCTAGCTCAAAGCTGGACTGCCACAAGCTATTAATGTCAGTGTCAGTCAAGTTAACCAATCATTGATTTTGGTACAGCTGTATAATTCAGTGTTATCAATGGTCCAAAGGCGAAGAGGAGAAGCCACATTAAACATAGTACAATGAGGTCCAAAGGTGATTCACTGATTGATTCCTTCTTCACTTTCAGTTTCAATATTCGTTGATTTTGCGGTCGGGAGCAAATGTGGACAGCCAGGGAGGTATATGTCAGTTGGTTATCGATCAGTGGTCTACAAGTGGACAGTCCAGAGATTTATACGTGAAAGTCAGAGTGCTTCAAAAGATAGCTGACAGTCAAAGTCGATCAGTGAAGAAAAAAATGGATTATCTATGTCTACGCCAGCCTGCGTGTTCAAGACGTGATAATCATAGAGTAATAAATCAGTGCTGGTCAGTGATCCCACACTGGACAGCCAAAACACTATCAGACCCATCGGTGGTTCAAGTGGTCAGCCCAAGAGCTATATATATATATATATACGTTTTGAGAGGTGGCCTCAAAACCAGACAGCGAAAAGTTTTAAATCACACCAACCAGCGATCAAAATATGAACTTTACGGTGGTCTAGTGTCAGGAACGATAACAACCAGCGATCAAAATATGAACTTTACGGTGGTCTAGTGTCAGGAACGATAACAACCAGCGATCAAAATATGAACTTTACGGTGGTCTAGTGTCAGGAACGATAACAACAGTGGGAAGACAAGCACAATGTGTGACTGAAATGGATGCGGGTTTAGCAAGAATTTGCCGATGTGTTAATTGCTTGTCTATATTCGCTGTTTAATATATGTTGTGTAATTCAAGAACTAAAATTCAAGAATTAAAAGTTATGTAACAGGTTTACAATAGACATGTAGCCTCAGAAACCCTTAATAACCTCATCAACTGTTATCACACAGCAACGCGAGCAGCGATTCTCTTCAATTTGGGTTATCACAATGAATTTTTCAATGAAAGTGTAAAGATTTCATGAATTGTAATCACCTCACAGGCTTATTATGATCTATAATGTTGGCATATTTCAGGTGAATATGGAAAGTTGGCCTATTTTAGATTAATAAGAAAAATGGCCTATTTCACATTGAATATGGAAAGTTTCCCTATTTCAGATGAATTTGGAAAGTTTCCTTATTTCAACTGAATAAGGAAATTGGGCCTATTTCAGTTGAATATGGAAAGTTAGCCTATTTCAGATGAATATGGAAAGTTAGTCTATTTCAGATGAATAAAGAAAGTTGGCCTGTTTCAGATAAATATTGAGAGTTAGTCTATTTCAGATGAATAATGAAAGTTGGCCTATTTCAGATGAATATGGAAAGCTGCTTTCTTTTCAGCGGCTGTGGTAACTTAAAGACGCAATTATTGTTTATCATTTGGCTAGATATTCACATAAAACGCTACGCAGACAGCCCAGATTCAGATGGAAATAAAAACAATCTTTTCATCACAAGTTAATGCTCGAATATTAAACCCGTGCAGCGATAACATGATCGATAATTTCGCATCCTAATCCGCAACAATCACAAAAGTGACATTAAAGTTGCAAAGACGTGTCACTGTGTCACAGAGCGTGCTCACTAGGTATATAAAAATGACAGGCAAACAACTTTGAAACTTTGGCGTATGGATAACGTGCAACACATGGTAAGTATGCGGCGACTGTCGTAACAACTAATAAATCTACGCATGAATTTCGTGGCGACAGCGCCTTTAAGCGTTTTATTTTCTTTAGATGCCTGTTTTATTTTAATGGGTATATCCTATCATTACTGCTGTTTTTCTACGAGTTAGAGATTAATGAGTGAATAATTCCCAGTATATACTGAGTAGTTACCATATTATATTTCTTTACTACAAGTCGTATAATAAGTTAGTTGTTATACTACAATTTTTATTTTTCCTCTTAATCATGCGTAATAAACGAGTACTTTTATATGCATTTCTTTCCTTTTCTCTGAGTCGAATCATTCAGTTCGTAGTTTTCAAACGACTTTTGTTTCCTTTTCTACGAGCCAGCGAACGAAAAAGTGGGGGGTTATCAATCTATTTTTGCTTCATTTTCTACGAGCTAGTGTATTATAAGTGAATAATGTTCGCAAATTAATTGTGCGCATGAACTACGAGTGTGCACAAAGTAAAAACCACTACTGTTGAGAGGCTTGTCTTGCATAGGCCGAATTGCGATGACAATAAATGTGTGTGTGTGTGTGTGTGTGTGTGTGTGTGTGTGTGTGTGTGTGTTTGTGTGTGTGTGTGTGTGTATGTGTGTGTGTATGTGTGTGTGTAGTTGTTTCTATATGTTATCTGTATCCCTACAATGTGTACACTTGTTTAATGACTTGTGTGGTAGACATTTTGATAATATAATATTTTGTGTGTGTGTGTAGTTGTTTCTGTGTGTTATCTGTATCCCTACAATATGTAGACTTGTTTAATGACCTTTGTGGTAGACATTTTGATAATATAATATTTTGTGTGTGTGTGTGTGTACTATCTGTATCCCTACAATATGTACACTTGTTTAATGACCTTTGTGGTAGACATTTTGATAATATAATATTTTGTGTGTGTGTGTGTGTACTATCTGTATCCCTACAATATGTACACTTGTTTAATGACCTTTGTGGTAGACATTTTGATAATATAATATTTTGTGAAAATAATCACGCACGTTACATAGGGAACTAGACGGCCCTGTGGTCTAGACGCTGACCTCGTAAGCGAGGGCCCAAACCCTATCCGGTTGAAATGGTCATTGTTATCAAACTCATCAGGAGGAATGTTCTCGAACTGACCGTGCGTATTCACTCAACACACCACGTGGAACATTCAAAATTATCTTCCTGAATTCTTGAGACCAAACTCAATGTTACGTTTCCAGTATTTATTTAAAGACCCTGCTTAGAATAATTAAAAGACTTTAAATATAATTAACTCTTTCTCTCATATCCTATACAGACTGGTTGCTCAATTTACTATTTGACTAATAAAAAGTGTGTCTTGTAGTCAGACGACAAATTTACAAACTAATAAATTGCGAACTTTTAGCTAGATTGAAAACCGTTAAATCCCTCTAAATTAGTATGCACTCGTTATCAACTTTCTGCTCATTCGCCCCCATTCAATCTAAGAAATCTATTGGTCTATTGTGCATAGAAATCAACTACTAAGAGGTATTAACAAAGAAAATAAGATTTAATAAGGTTTTAACAAGTTAACAATAATCAAAATACGATCGCGAATAGTCTATTTCTCTATTCTCTGCGCGTACATGCTTATTCTGTCAACTAATGAACTGCCATCAATTTGTCCTTTAGAGATTTGTACACTGAGTTGCACTTAGCTGGATTGCCTTGTATCAGCCTGGTCTCAATACTCAGTCATGCCGGTCTATTCTCACAGTCCCCCTCTAGCGACGCACGTGGTGCATAAGGAAAGGTGCTCCTCTTTTATGTAGCTAGGGAACTTGAATTTTAGTGGCATGGACCCTCAGAGCAGAATTCTCTCGTAGAACTCAACCAGCTTGTACCAGTAAGCCAAAGCAAGGTAAGGCATGGGTAAGGCAAGGTAAGGCACGAGCCGACCTGTTGACGCAACGTGCTCGGATATAATTTTCAATCTAACACGTTCCTACTAAAGCATGGCTCAGTTAAAATGCGCTGAATAAGAGTTTTCAACCTCGCGTCGTTTTACAATTAGATTTAGAAAAAATATAATCGTCTCACATGTGTTCCATTTAACAGCATGACGTATGAAGCAATAAAAATAGTTACAACGTTAATTTAATGTTCATACAAAGGGGTAATTCAAACCAACAGAGCGCTTCACAATTTACAATTAAAATTATGCGCAATAATTGAATCACATGAAGAATTCCTATCGAGCGCAGCATTCTGGCTCTTAGTGAATTAAACAATATAAATTAAAGTACAAAATGGAAAAAGAGTTACAATAAATTTATATTCCGTAACTTATAGGTTTTTCAGCTATTTCTCTGAACCATGCTCAAGCATATATGGAAATCATATAATACCTAGCACAAATACATACTTAAACAATATATATGCAAAATACTATTAGATAAAATGATACCTTTTATGAGAAGTCGAAGGTTTCTTTGTCTCATCTGCTGCCAGCTGCCCTCATGACCCGAGTTAGCTGATGGAAAAAGCTAATGTGTGCTCGAAGTAAGGAAACGGAAGCGCGCGGTCATATTTATAGAAGAGCATAATGCGTATCACGTGACTGTTCGCGAAGCATGTAGTTGGTTCGAGAACTGGACAATGGACCTAAAGTTACATAACATCTTGACCTGTTCTAGAAGCATCTCGAAAAAGGGAGCTTTGAACAAAGGAGCCAAGGGTTTCAAAATTCAAATTTGAAGTAAACAAGACAAGTGGGTCACCAAGTCGGACATTTTTATCAGACTGTGACACTCAAGGCACAAAATTTCGGTGTATCGGCTCTCGAACGGAATTCACAGGAATCAGCTTTCAGCAACGTTTACTGATAGGTTGACGACAACGAAAGATTCACACACCAACATAATCTAGTAGAGCACGGTAGTGAGCGTAGCCTGACATGACAAAGGTAAAACAAAAAGGTTGCTCCTCTGCAGAAGTCAAATTAAGGCAGCACTAAATTCCAGGCATATTTCATCTCTAAACTCCTTTCTCTCTTACAAACATTCTCAACTTACAAGTCCTGCAACAATTTCATTAGCCCGATACACACACGGCATAAGAAATATACAAGTATAATGTACAACGTAGTCAAAATAATGAACATAGAAATAATGGTACAATTACATAAATCATTCTCTAATGCAAATCATAGATCAATAGCAAACATGTACGAAATATTTCTGAGTCCATTCTTTCTTTATCAGTCAGTTAAATTACCATAAGCTAACGATCGCCTTTATGCCCGGACTCGACTTATGCTCAAATTTAAAGTGATTAGAATAAAGTACTTCTTCAACAAAGAGACTTCCAGTCCATCCCCATTAGATGAAATTATTATGAACATGTGTGAAACTAATTAGTCAGAAAAACTACTCATCCAGTTGGAACTGGTTTGGATTGCATCAGCAATTTCTAGTCTGTCCGCCACATGAGTTGTTCACTTCCAACTTTGACACGTAAAATAACAACATAAGCTGGCCCAAAGTCAGGTCGAGTCAGGTCACTTTGAAATTTAACAATTTATATAACAATTAAGTTTAGAAATAAGGATAGGCAAATTTACTCCAGCACACTATCTATCTATCTATTACTGGCAACCTACCATTGAAATTCACTAGCATCTCAATGCTTTGCAGAGTGTGAAATAAATTACCTTGACATTTAGACAAGTGTATGACTTTGTTTACGTTTACACTAAAGTCTGTAAATTACATTTCCTCACGTGGCTCAGAGTACAGGACGTGAGCAGGGTCGTTGTGTCTATTGCAATAGGTTTAGTATGGAGTGTGCAAATTGAATTACAGAAACCTTTTTGTACTGGTAGATTTTGTTCTTAATTTTAAATGAATTGCTTTTGGAGATTTCTTAAGAACGGCTAGTTCTATATCGTTAGTTTAAGTCACGACTTTAGCAAGGGCTAGCGTGTACCAGAGAGTTGTATAGTATTCAAGTTCTGTCACGACTTTAGCAAGGGCTAGCGTGTACCAGAGAGTTGTATAATATTCAAGTTCTGTCACGACTTTAGCAAGGGCTAGCGTGTACCAGAGAGTTGTATAGTACTCTAGTTATGTCACGACTTTAGGAAGGGCTAGCGTGTACCAGAGAGTTGTACAGTACTCTAGTTATGTCACGACTTTAGGAAGGGCTAGCGTGTACCAGAGAGTTGTATAGTACTCTAGTTATGTCACGACTTTAGGAAGGGCTAGCGTATACCAGAGAGTTGTATAGTACTCTAGTTATGTCACGACTTTAGGAAGGGCTAACGTGTACCAGGTATAGTACTGTAGTTCTGTCACGACTTTAGATCGTCCACATCAGGTTAGGACAAAACATACTTATTCTGTAAGTGATTTTGAGGAAGGCATGCATATATATATATATATATATATATATATCTGTACACACAAAAGATGATAAACATATTTCAGTATATATTTAGAAAGTTGATTAACACATGTAAATAAATACACCACTCGAACGATTATTTATATACGTAGATATATAACTAGAAAGAATTAACATGGATATATAAATAATATATATAAAAAATCATTAACATACGTAGATGTCTTACTAGTAAGTTGGTTAATGCATATAGATATATCCAGAACGTTGATGTATATGCCTAGAGATATAGCTAAAAAGTTAATTATCTTTAGATATTTAAAGTTGATTAATATATCTAGGTATATAGCTACAAAGTTGATGAATATACCTAGCTGCATAGAAAGTTAATTAATGTACATAGATATATAGCTAGAAAGTTGACGAATATACTAATTCTTGTAACTGACTTAAATATCTGTCATGGATATTGAAAAATGTTTCGTCTGTAGCTACTAGCAAGCCAGCTGTATAATAAATTATTTTATAAGAAATTAGAAACATTGATATGTAGCTAGTTAGGTATGCAGTATGAAAAAAAATCACTTCTGTAAATGAGTGGCAGGTTTGCGGCTAGTTGCAATACAACACTTCAGTAAGGCTTTAAGCGTTGATTGATTGATTGATTGATTGATTGATTGATTTGTTGCTTGTTTGATTGGTTGATTTGTTGCTTGTTTGATTGGTTGTTTGATTGCTTGACTGGTTGCTTGTTTGATTGGCTGCTTGTTTGATTGGTTGATTTGTTGCTTGTTTGATTGGTTGTTTGATTGCTTGACTGGTTGCTTGTTTGATTGGTTGCTTGTTTGATTGGTTGATTTGTTGCTTGTTTGATTGGTTGTTTGATTGCTTGACTGGTTGCTTGTTTGATTGGCTGCTTGTTTGATTGGTTGATTTGTTGCTTGTTTGATTGGTTGTTTGATTGCTTGACTGGTTGCTTGTTTGATTGGCTGCTTGTTTGATTGGTTGATTTGTTGCTTGTTTGATTGAGTTTTGTTTATCGTCCACTCTCAAAGCCCGTTGATTTTCGTGGTTATGCCAACACTATTTTTCTCTCTTATAATGCAGAGAAATGTTTTTGTACTGGAATCGAATCCTTCTGCTATTTTGCTTTTGACTTATAATCCAAATACTGTTTGTAACAATGAAAATGTTGTTTTGTAACAGTGAAAATGTTGTTTTGTAACAGTGAAAATGTTTTGTAACAGTGAAAATGTTGTTTTGTAACAGTGAAAATGTTGTTTTGTAACAGTGAAAATGTTTTGTAACAGTGAAAATGTTGTTTTGTAAATTAAATAGAAAATAATAAACTGTCGCAAGTTTTAAAGTCACACTCTTTCATTACCCCACCACTATCACCACTGAGAAACAACAATAAAAAAAACTCAGGGCGTATTAATTACCTGTAAAATATCACGGGATTATTACACATTAAAAATTAAGCTTGCGCTTTCACTAATCTGACACTGAAACCACCCCGCCTCTGACACTGAAACCACCCCGCCGTCTCTGAACTTATTCATTAGCGAAAATATCTGGTTCAAGATTTACCATTACACATCTCCCCCCCACACACACCTCACAAAATCATCAACCATCAACACTTATATTTACCCGATTCCACGACGTCCTCGACCCGGAGGATAGTGAGGAATTTCCAAAGCGTTGTCACAGTTACCTGCAACCTCGGTAACTAATACTGACGTGTGTGCAAACCCATCTCGATGGTCGTCGCGTGACACGGGCAACCCACAGTAATAAAAGGGGCGTAATGTTTCAGATATTTCACGTGAAATCTAACAACATACTTCGCGGTAAATACCTCAAAGCCCCAGCAAACATTCACTTGATAAATGGAAAAGAAAAGCTACAGAATGCGAGGATTATGCTGAAACTTGACACCGCTAAAACATGATATTTTCAAGCTCTTTTTTCCCACAGACTCCTGTTACCAGTCCTACAAGGGAATTTGTAAAAAATATACATAATATCAATCAATATATTTCATGCAAGCGTGGGGTCCTTCACGCATAGTCGGCCAGTCCTTCAGGGCCAGTGAGTAAGAAAAGTCTTTAGAGTCTAGAGAATGGCCTTGCGTGTAGAAAATGGTGACTGGATCCTTGCAGATCTGACACGATGTAGTGTCATCGGCATCGTTGACGTCATTTGCGTCATCAGCGCCGCAGATTTCTGAAGAAGCGTGATGTTGAGAAGTGATATTGTGGCGTCCGTAAGTCTCTGATGGTTTTGCCGTTTTCGGCTCAACTGATCTATACAAGTACTTACCAGTATTTATTTCTTTATATACGCCCACCCCTCCGCCCTCCAACTCTTTCAACATCACTTTTGTATAATACTTTTGTGTTCATCTAGCCCATGACCTGCATGGTACATGGCCAACTAGGTGAAAATGATATTCGATCTTGTAAGGAGACAGAATAAAACACCTTCATGACATATTTAACAAAAGAACAGAATGCACACACACAGGGACAAGTTTAACAACACAACAAAATATTATCAATTGGACAAAGGTCAAAAGGACAAAGGTTACCTCAATTACTGTTAATACTAAGAAGTATTTACAGTTGTTTATGTGAAATTTTAGACTGATGCTATTTGCTTTGAAAACAACAACAAATTTGTCTAGAGCATATTGTACACACACACACACACACACACACACACACACACACACACACACACACACACACACACACACACACACACACACATACACACAACCCAAAAGGGGTAAAAAAAAAGGAAACTAATTAAATTTAAGAAGTATCCTACTTGAACAATGCACATTAATTCTGCAAAAGAATGCCATTCTTGAACTAAAATTGTATTATTAAAATCAAATCCAACACAAAATTGTAAAAACTCACAACAACACTTCTTTTATAATGACTTTCATTTTATTCTTAATATTTTTTGTAATATAGTGACAGCAATGTTTTCTTGCTGTGCAGGCTCGCTGTAGCAAAGTTCAAGGCATTGTGTTATACGCTTTAAAATAGCCCGATGTTCACAGAATCTAACTCGATAAATTTTAAGCCAATCAGAGCTTTGTAAAGAGCAGAATACTGGAAGAAGACAAAAGTTATCCTAGCTAACGAAAAGAAACCAGGCGAAACTAGGCATTTCGTAATGTCAGCGAGTCACCGACAATATGACCAGCAGTTTCTAAACAACTTCTGTCGTGACACTCTTTGAAAGGTCATCGCTCATTAGTCATTTCCGATCAACTGCTTTGTAACACCATTCGTCCACACCTGCTTTGTAACACCATTCGTCCACACCTGTTTTGTAACACCATTCGTCCACACCTGCTTTGTAACACCAGAACCTAGAGGAGTGATGCTCTTTCAAATGTTATTACAGAGCAACCACGAGGTTTTTCTGAAAGCGAAATGTTATATTACAGTGTTATATGATGTAACCACTATTATCAGTTCAGACTCGTTACATTTTTTGGCAGTTCTCTAGAAAAGATAATCAGCAAATTCTCGAACATTTCTGGTTATCGACATTTGCATCCTGCCAAATGTTCATGATCTGAGTACACAATACAAAATAGAACTAGCATTAACGACAGCCTTTTATTTTCTGGAGGTCTCAGTGCATTTTGTGGGTGTGCACGCAGTGGCGTGAATGAAAGTTCTTTTGAGTTTACTTCGAATTCAGATGCTTTCAAAAATAACACCTTAAGGAGTGCTAAAGGTCGGGTTACTCTGACAATTTAACAATTTATATAACAATTTAAATAAAAAAATAGAGACAGGCAAATTTATTCTGTCACACTTTCATTATTACCTTACTGAGTACACTGTACACTTTCATTGTTACTTTACTGAGTAAACTGTACAATTTCTTTGTTACCTTAGTGAGTACACTGTACACTTTCATTGTTACTTTACTGAGTACATTGTACACTTTCTTTGTTACCTTACTGAGTACACTGTATGCTTTCATTGTTACTTTACTCAGTACACTTTTCTTTTTACCTTACTGAGTAACTGTACACTTTCTTTGTTACCTTAGTGAGTACACTGTACACTTTCATTGTTACTTTACTGAGTACATTGTACACTTTCTTTGTTACCTTACTGAGTACACTGTATGCTTTCATTGTTACTTTACTCAGTACACTTTTCTTTGTTACCTTACTGAGTACACTGTACACTTTCATTGTTACTTTACTGAGTACACTTCATTTTACCTTACTGAGTACCCTTTCATTTTTACCTTAATGAGTGTTATATGATGGGGAATTTCCCCATATATTTTATATAAATTTTCATGTTGCAATTTAAATTGAAGCTATTTGTAATTTGAATGACGTCACATTGCATCCTGTTGTTTGGGCAGTGAGGTCCTGAATGAATGGTGACAGATTTACTGACCGGTCGTTAGTACTTGTATCAGATAGGTGAGCGAGAGTTTGTTGTTTAAATTTGCGTGATCAATGGCCGATAAGCATAGCAAGAAATTAATTTACGGTATGTGTATGTATTTTGGGGTATACAATGGGAAGCATTGTTAACTGGATCAATGCCTGTGGTCAGAAGTTGTTAGAAAGTCAAAATCAGATTAGCGCTAAGTAATTGGCCAGATCGAAGGCGTGTCTTACAGACGTGATTTCAAGGGTAATAAATGTGATAGCGAATTTTGCTCTGTACTCATTTTTCCAATCGTCTCTTTGGGTGAGCTTTTCGAGATTTGGGTCCCTCCCTACATTGGGTTGTATTGGAGCAGAAAACCCTTGGCTGGATAAGGTAAAAGCGTCTTTGTGTTATATGAATGGTTAGGTTTTATTATGATGTCTATGCTATGTTTTATTTTGAACATGTTAACATTTCTTTCTTTCAGAGGCCTATGCCAAACTTAGTATTTATTAATAGAGCAATTGACTGGACACTTAGACTCTGCAATTTGTTGTGTTTCAGGGTTTTGGCTTTGGGTTTGGATTTGTTTTTAGTTTTGCTGTGTGAGATTTGAAATCTATTACCCACGTGATGGCATGTCCTATTGAGAGCCTGCCAGAGTGTGTATGTCACTCCAGTGCATCAAGATAAGTGGTGACACTAAAGTGACACAGTGTGGCTAGAACTGAATTGGCACTAATATGAACTATGTTATTTATTTTTCTAAATCTTGTTAACTTTTTCTTTTATTAAATTTCTTGTTATTATTCTTTAAACATAATTCTCTATCGTTTTGTTATCATAGTCTGAAGTGATAATCTAGTGATTACGTCTTGTTCTCTGTTCGTCTATTTATGATCGTCATATATATCTATTCATAAACATCAATTCTCAGCTATAACTGAGTGGGGGCCATGAGCCAACTTGGCGGGTACTTGTATACCTGCGTAACAGTTGCAGATATACATATATAGCCAGTGACCCATACTCTGTATCGGCACTTGTAGATGTCTTGTATCATAACTAATTACTCATATTTGATATAATTCATTATTACAAATTCACCCCAGGGTACAGCGGCGACAATGAATACTGTACACTTTCATTTTACCTAACTGAATATTCATTCATTTTAACTTAGAGTAAACTTTCTTCTTAACTTACTGAGTAGACTTTACACGTTCATTTAACTTACTGAGTAGACTTTACACGTTCATTTAACTTACTGAGTAGACTTTACACGTTCATTTAACTTACTGAGTAGACTTTACACGTTCATTTAACTTACTGAGTAGACTGTACACTTTCATTGTTACCTTACAGAATGAACTGAACACTTTTATTTTAACTTACTGAATACACTTTACGCTTTAATTTAACTTACTGAGTAAACTGTACGCTTTCATTTAACTTACTGAGTAAACTTTACACTTTCATTTAACTTACTGAATACACTTTACACTTTCATTTTAACTTTTTGAGTACACTAACCAATTTAATTTTTACCTCACTGAGTATACTATCATTTTACCTTACTGAGTACACTTTCAATACACCAAAAATAAACCACAAAACACCATTCTCCTTTATTTGGTGTATAGCCACGTCTGTTTCCTGTCATGATATCTGAGCAAAGTAAAACAAATAGTTGTTTTATTTTCTGGGAAACTTAATTTTGTTTATCGAACTCTTTGTTGATTTCATATAAATACTTTCACTTTTGGATATAACACACAACATGACGAACTTAGTCCATTGTGTAATTTCATTTTGCTCAAGATTAGTTTGTTCCATGGAAAAACAGCAAACCAAAGGAAATTACATTATTTTAAAAAGTGGAATTGTTATAATTGGAAGAGAAAATACTAAGATTTTAGTTTCTTTATTTGGAATCAAGTTCTATTTATCTGATTTTGTTGTCTGCCAGCATAAACACACGAGTCACTAATCTACAGTCTTCTTTTTGGGTGAGTGGAAATTTTGTTTGAAAGGTCTGTTAAGTTTTATAAATAGCGGCTCAGAATATTAAATTGTGTTAATTTAAAAGTTTGAAATAGAAAATAAAAGTACTTCTGCTTTCTTTAGCTGACATCGAGTTCTATTTGGTGAACAAGAAATCTGAATTTCCAAATGAGATCAGTACTGGCAAGGTGACAGATTGACAGCTTGTAGTACTTTACTGACTCACTTCTATCAGTACTATATAGACTCGCTGCTTGGTAGTATTATACAGACTCATTGTTTGGTAGTACTATTAGTAATATACAGACTCTCTGCTACAGTATATTATCACTGCTTAGTAATATTATACAGATTCAATGCTTGGTAGTACTTTACAGAGTCACTGCTATCAGTACTTTACAGATTCACTGCTTGATATTTTTATACAGACTTTACTTCTTGGTTGTACTATACAGACTCACTGCTTGGTATTACTTTACAGACTCACTGCTTGATAGTATTACACAGACTCACTGCTTGGTAGTAATCTACAGGCTCACTGCTTGCAGTACTTTATAGACTCACCGCTTGGTAGTATTGTACAGACTCACCTCTTGGTAGTATTATACAGGCTCACTGCTTGCAATACTTTATAGACTCACTGCTTGGGAGTATTATACAGAATTACTGCTTGGTAGTATTATACGGACTCGCTGCTTGCAGTACTTTACAGACTCACTGCTTTGTAGAACTATACACTCACTGCTTGGTAGTACTTTACATACTCACTGCTTGGTAATACTCCACAGGCTCACTGCTTGCAATACTTTATAGACTCACTGCTTGGTATATTTGTACAAGCTCACTGCTTTCTAAAAATAGTGACTGCTTGTCAGCATTATACTGACTCACTGCTTGCAGTACTTTACAGACTCGCTGCTTTGTAGAACTATACACTCACTGCTTTTTGCAGTACTTTACAGACACACTGCTTTGTAGAACTATGCACTCACTGTACTTTACAGACTCACTGCTTTGTAGAACTATGCACTCACTGTACTTTACAGACTCGCTGCTTTGTAGAACTATGCACTAACTATACTTTACAGACTCACTGCTTTGTAGAACTCTACAAACTCACTGTTTGCAGTACTTTATAGACTCATTGCTTGATAGTACTATACAGACTCACTGATTGTTATTACCTAAGCCCTAGTGGGTTGTTAAGTTCCAATCTAAATTTCTATTTTTAGAAAACTCATCTTGCATTACAGTTCCATGATTCAGTAGTGCCTGAAGATTTTTTTTTGGTAAGTAGACAAAGAAATTAACATTTGATCACCTTATAATATTGTGAACGTTGTCATAGTAATCTGAAAGTACATGACAAAATGACTTTACTGCAGTCGACTGCAACGACTGACCCAGTTAAATACTAGTTTTGAGTGAAGATTTGAGACAGAGGCAATGGCCTGAATACCAGTAAGACTGACCCAGTTAAACACTAGCTAAGTGAAGATTTGAGACTAGAGGTATTGGCCTGAATACTCTATACTGCTGCAAAGAGTGACCCAGTTAAACACTAACTGTGAGTGAAGATTTGAGACTAGAGGTATTGGCTTGAATATTCTGTGCTGCTGTACTAAAGTGACAAGGATAGATGGTCCTATCTATCTTGTCACGATATTTTGTGTGTCGAAATCCCTACTTGTTTTGAAATGGAGCATGACACTTCAACGAGGGGCGGTAGTTTCTGCTAAAGTCCAAACAGCAGTCACGTGGCAGCCACGCTTTCAAATTGCTTTATTCTTGACAAGTATTCATACAATTTTTGAAGGAGATTGCGTGCTTGAACTCGAAATTTAAAAACTCTCCCCTGCTTATCTAGAATCTAGTACACTCGAAATGTAACCATCCACCCCTCTAACCACCATACACAACATTATCCGCCACAAACACACACACACACACACACACACACACACACACACACACACACACTCTCTCTCTCTCTCTCTCTCTCTCTCTCTCTCGCACACATACACGAAATAGAGAAAAGAAAACTTGTAAGCGCTGTCATGCAAAAGTTAAGAGTGCATTTTGATTCTCGAGTTATGGTTATTTTTCATCGATTGCATTTATTCCCTTCCTCACGAAAAAGGGAAAAAGGAAAATGAAAAAGGGAAAAAGGAAAAGAAAAGGAAAAGAAAATGAAGAACATTTAGTCTTTCTCTCACTAACGATTCCAGTAGTAATGTGGAAACGACTTACCCTAGTCAGCAAAAGCAATTTTAGAGCAAATCACACTTTAAAGTGACCTTTGACTCGGCAACAGCAGACTTGAAACAGAACTTAATGATTGACTAAAATGTAGAAGTTATTGTGTAGAGAAATTCGCCTCGTCTTTCGCCTGACTATTGGTAGCGCCGGTCGTATTCAACGCGATAATTGATCTTATTACTGAAATACACAACTGTAAACATGACCTTATTAATGAAACACTAAACTGTTGCTAAACATGACCTTATTAATGAAACACTAAACTGTTGCTAAACATGACCTTATTACTGAAATACAAAACTGTTGCTAAATATGACCATATTACTGAAATACACAACTGTTGCTAAACATGACCTTATTAATGAAACACTAAACTGTTGCTAAACATGACCTTATTACTGAAATACAAAACTGTTTCTAAATATGACCTTATTACTGAAACACTAAACTGTTGCTAAACATGACCTTATAACTGAAATACAAAACTGTTGCTAAATATGACCTTATTACTGAAATACAAAACTGTTGCTAAACATGACCTTATTACTGAAATATAAAACTGTTGCTAAACATGACTTTATTACTGAAACACTAAACTGTTGCTAAACATGACCTTATTACTGAAACACTAAACTGTTGCTAAACATGATCATATTACTGAAACACTAAACTGTTGCTAAACATGACCTTATTACTGAAATACAAAACTGTTGCTAAATATGACCTTATTACTGAAACACTAAACTGTTGCTAAACATGACCTTATTACTGAAATACAAAACTGTTGCTAAATATGGCCTTATTACTGAAATACAAAACTGTTGCTAAACATGACCTTATTACTGAAATATAAAACTGTTGCTAAACATGACTTTATTACTGAAACACTAAACTGTTGCTAAACATGACCTTATTACTGAAACACTAAACTGTTGCTAAACATGATCATATTACAGAAACACTAAACTGTTGCTAAACATGACCTTATTACTGAAATACAAAACTGTTGCTAAATATGACCTTATTACTGAAACACTAAACTGTTGCTAAACATGACCTTATTACTGAAATACAAAACTGTTGCTAAATATGACCTTATTACTGAAAAACTGTTGCTAAACATGACCTTATTACTGAAATACAAAACTGTTGCTAAACATGAATTTATTACTGAAATACACAACTGTTGCTAAACATGACCTTATTAATGAAATACACAACTGTTGCTAAACATGACCTTATTACTGAAATACAAAACTGTTTCTAAATATGACCTTATTACTGAAACACTAAACTGTTGCTAAACATGACCTTATAACTGAAATACAAAACTGTTGCTAAATATGACCTTATTACTGAAATACAAAACTGTTGCTAAACATGACCTTATTACTGAAATATAAAACTGTTGCTAAACATGACTTTATTACTGAAACACTAAACTGTTGCTAAACATGACCTTATTACTGAAACACTAAACTGTTGCTAAACATGATCATATTACAGAAACACTAAACTGTTGCTAAACATGACCTTATTACTGAAATACAAAACCGTTGCTAAATATGACCTTATTACTGAAACACTAAACTGTTGCTAAACATGACCTTATTACTGAAATACAAAACTGTTGCTAAATATGGCCTTATTACTGAAATACAAAACTGTTGCTAAACATGACCTTATTACTGAAATATAAAACTGTTGCTAAACATGACTTTATTACTGAAACACTAAACTGTTGCTAAACATGACCTTATTACTGAAACACTAAACTGTTGCTAAACATGATCATATTACAGAAACACTAAACTGTTGCTAAACATGACCTTATTACTGAAATACAAAACTGTTGCTAAATATGACCTTATTACTGAAACACTAAACTGTTGCTAAACATGACCTTATTACTGAAATACAAAACTGTTGCTAAACATGAATTTATTACTGAAATACACAACTGTTGCTAAACATGACCTTATTAATGAAATACACAACTGTTGCTAAACATGACCTTATTACTGAAATACACAACTGTTGCTAAACATGACCTTATGAATGAAACACTAAACTGTTGCTAAACATGACCTTATTACTGAAATACAAAACTGTTGCTAAATATGACCTTATTACTGAAACACTAAACTGTTGCTAAACATGACCTTATTACTGAAATACAAAACTGTTGCTAAATATGACCTTATTACTGAAATACAAAACTGTTGCTAAACATGACCTTATTACTGAAATATAAAACTGTTGCTAAACATGACTTTATTACTGAAATACAAAACTGTTGCTAAATATGACCTTATTACTGAAAAACTGTTGCTAAACATGACCTTATTACTGAAATACAAAACTGTTGCTAAACATGACTTTATTACTGAAATACACAACTGTTGCTAAACATGACCTTATTAATGAAATACACAACTGTTGCTAAACATGACCTTATTACTGAAATACAAAACTGTTGCTAAATATCACCTTATTACTGAAACACTAAACTGTTGCTAAACATGACCTTATTACTGAAATACAAAACTGTTGCTAAATATGACCTTATTACTGAAAAACTGTTGCTAAACATGACCTTATTACTGAAATACAAAACTGTTGCTAAACATGACTTTATTACTGAAATACACAACTGTTGCTAAACATGACCTTATTAATGAAATACACAACTGTTGCTAAACATGACCTTATTACTGAAATACACAACTGTTGCTAAACATGACCTTATTACTGAAACACTAAACTGTTGCTAAACATGACCTTATTACTGAAATACAAAACTGTTGTTAATATGACCTTATTACTGAAACACTAAACTGTTGCTAAACATGACCTTATTACTGAAATACAAAACTGTTGCTAAATATGACCTTATTACTGAAATACAAAACTGTTGCTAAACATGACCTTATTACTGAAATATAAAACTGTTGCTAAACATGACTTTATTACTGAAACACTAAACTGTTGCTAAACATGACCTTATTACTGAAACACTAAACTGTTGCTAAACATGATCATATTACAGAAACACTAAACTGTTGCTAAACATGACCTTATTACTGAAATATAAAATGGTTGCTAAACATGACCTTATTACAGAAACACAAAACTGTTGCTAAACATGACTTTATTACAGAAGCACTAAACTGTTGCTAAACATGACTTTATTACAGAAGCACAAAACTGTTGCTAAACATGACTTTATTACAGAAGCACAAAACTGTTGCTAAACATGACTTTATTACAGAAGCACAAAACTGTTGCTAAACATGACTTTATTACAGAAGCACAAAACTGTTGCTAAACATGACTTTATTACAGAAGCATAAAACTGTTGCTAAACATGACTTTATTACAGAAGCACAAAACTGTTGCTAAACATGACTTTATTACAGAAGCACAAAACTGTTGCTAAACATGACTTTATTACAGAAGCACAAAACTGTTGCTAAACATGACCTTATTATTGAAACAAAACCTGTTACAGAAACAAGAACTAATTATTACTGAATCACAGATTTATTATTAACAAACACAAACTTTATTATTACAGTTGTCAATATAAAAGGTAATCGTACTTTATAGACTTAGTTCCACTCACATGTCATAAGTGTATTTTCTCATGAAGACATATGACCTAAAACAGAAACATCGACTCTTGTGGTTGTTTTGTAAGGTGCACCTTTAAAACATGTTGAATTTCCATGTTGAATTGGTTTAAATGCATAATTCTGTATTTTATTTTAAAAATCAGATTTGAACAAAAAATAGTACGCTACTTTCTTTTTGTATGTAGCCTGAGAGAGGTTTCAACTGATTATACACTTACAAAAAATAGTGTTTATTGGGTTAACCGTATACTAATTAAAATCTAGGACAACAAAACATTTGAGGTAAACACACCCCGTTTGCTTAACGAGCCCACAGTGAGTATTTCTCACAAAATACAGAACAAAACAGAGACAATACATACATTACAAGATGAAGTTTACATAAAATTGAAGATTATAAGGAATAACATGAAGATGAGTAAAAATTAATAAAGAGCTTTTATTTAAAAAATAATAGATAAAAGAGAAAATAGATAACAATAATAGATAAAAGAGAAAATAGATAACAATAATAGATAAAAGAGAAAATAGATAACAATAATAGAGAAAAGAGAAAATAGATAACAATAATAGAGAAAAGAGAAAATAGATAACAATAATAGAGAAAAGAGAAAATAGATAACAATAAAATCAAAATTCACATCGATTCCAACTTTCAATTCTTAATCTAACTATCTCAGAGAGATCTAGCCTGCCCTGAAATCAGTCTTTCTATCTACTATCTTTCTTTCTTCTGTCAGTCTTTCTATCTTATTATAGTTCACACACACACACACACACACACACACACACACACACACACACACACACACTAAGAAGAAAGTTTATTGTTTTTCTACAGTTTTTCTTTCAGTGTCTTTATATAACAGTCTCCTGAAATATTTGCCACAAATAGAAGACACACTCGGTGACTCTAAAACTCATGGGGAACAACTTATCTTATCACACCACCTGTTGACATCCTTCACAATGTATAGTGAGCAGTTGATGTCATAGCCAGAAAACTTTCTCAGTTTGTCTCTGACAAACACTTAGACATGGACTTGATCTGTAGAACCTGGAACATGTGGAGAGTGAAGTGGGATGGGAAACCACAACGCGACAAAAATGAAGAATGGAAAAAAGCAACAACAGCCTGCAATTAGCAATGCAGTATTAAATATTTTGGCCAATTAATTGGCAAGGACTGATATCACTAGCAAATCTCTGACTGACAAAGTCCACTAAACTAACAAAATCATAGATTAAAATGTACATAACATTCTACTTACCGTTATTACAGTTTACAAAAGTCATATCACACACACACAGGCACACGCATATACACAGTTTTAAAATTATATTTCTCACACATAAACTTTGGTTTCTGCTAACAAAAAAGGGTGACAAAGCACTGTATCAATGATTCCTGAATTTCATTATACAAATCAGAAGCTCTCTTTTCAAAATATCTTTAGATTTATACATTCATAACTTAATGATCTCTAATTAGACTAGACTCCCCTTTCCTCTGGCCAAAGTCAGGATGGTGACAAAGTGAAGTAATTTAGATATGCTCATTGATCGATATCATCACATGATGCTTATAACAAACCTTGACCCATGGGTCAAGGTATTTTTCCACACCTACTCAGTCATAGGGCGGAAATTATGCTATTATTATCCCCTCTCTCTGGGGTTAAGACTTCCGTCTTTCTAGTGATACAGCCTGGGGTTTTGCTTACTATTGGATCAGGTACAGATTTACAAGTTAAATAATTTATTTTAATTATTTCCGTTTGTCCTACACTGGATTTCAACAGGAAAAGCATCCAGTCTGTTTTTCCTTGTAATAAATAACTGGACTAACATGTATGTGTCCCTTTCACTTTTATACCAGTACATCTTGCACTGATTGAATTAATATATTTTAATATTTTAATATTTATGTAATGTGATTGGGCTAAAATTAATGCCTTTGTGTCAGAAAAGACTGAGAGTATTAATAACCGTTGTATTATCAAACTAATTCTTATCATGATCCACTGAGACAGAGATGGAACACTATTCAGTCCTCAAAGACATTAGTCAGTCCTAAAAGTCATTAGTCAGTTCTAAACAACATTAGTCAGTACTAAAGGATATTAGTTATTCCTAAAAGACATTATTCACTTCTACAAGACATTAGTCAGTTTTAAATGACATTAATCAGTTCCAAAGGATATTAATCTTAAAAGACATTAGTCACTTCTACAAGATAGTAGTCAGACATTAATCAGTCCTAAAGGACATTAGTTAGTTCTAAAAGACATTAATCAGTCCTAGAAGACAATAGTCAATTCTAAAAGACATTAGTCAGTCCTAAAGGACTTTAGTTAATCCGAAAAGACATTACTACAAAACATTAGTTAGTTCTTAACGATATTAGTTCTAAGGGACATTAGTCAGTCCTAAAGGGACATTAGTTAGTCCTAAACGACACTAGTCAGTCCTAAAAGGTTGGAGATAAAATTGAATTGTATTTTTGTCATCATTTGGTGACATCCCAGTGAAATGTGAGTAAAGAAATGTTTTTGTATTTATTTATTATCAACAATTGACAGGTTCACGCACAGTTTTTTTCTTTGGCTGTATGCATTTCATACATTGTCTTCCTCAGTTTTGCTAGAAAGCGCGAATAAATTAATGCCCTTGATCCAAGGGACGCAACCCAATTGTTTATAGTATGAAAAAGGGAAATAGCAGTTATCTCCCTGTCGGTTCGCACTTATTCATAACTAAAACAAATATGTACAAGTAAGACAAGCAAAGCAAAGACACAAACAAATAAAAACACATACCTACAGTCACGCACCACTTAACACTTCTTTGTAACAGTGTCCAAGATTTATTCGTCAAAATTATGTACAGGAAAGAGAATAAAATTAAAAAGAACAATCTTACTTGATAGGTGATGCCGACCGTTACTAGTCGTCTCTAAAGCGCAAAATAGGGTAACATTTTTTTCTTGGGACAAAACATAAATAAGCATTGCTACAGCTGGTTGATCAAATAAAATTAATACAAAAGAGTAATTCGCATTTTAAATATTAAATTAAAATGATTATAGGCAGATATTTGTAGAAAATAATGATACTGTAATAAAAGCGGTATTAATGAATGATACACCCACGCAATTAATCCACCTAACTCCACCCGTAATGGATTTAATGGCATGCTTAAGAGAGATTTCTGTCACCCTCTACTAACAATAGTATTACCGCCCGTAATGGATTTAATGACATGCCTAAGAGAGATTTCTGTCACCCTCTACTAACAATAGTATTACCGCCCGTAATGGATTTAATGACATGCCTAAGAGAGATTTCTGTCACCCTCTACTAACAATAGTATTACCGCCCGTAATGGATTTAATGACATGCCTAAGAGAGATTTCTGTCACCCTCTACTAACAATAGTATTACCGCCCGTAATGATGCTGGATTCAAACCACGTCGTCCTAAGTTATTAGTTCAGAAATTGTCCATACTAGTCTGACCATCACATTATCTCTTTTCTTGGATGAACACTTCTAAAGATATGTTCTCTGTCGAACTCTTACAGTCACACAATAATTAGTCGCCCACACACACCATTCAACATACCATCGAGTGTAGAAAGCGCACCAGCGTTAAAAATAACGAACAATAAATATTGGATAAAATGCGATAAACACATTATCCATCAACCTATAAATAAATAAATATTCAATCTGCCAAGTTAACTTAAAGGCAATTTGTATATACACACCAAATAACCACTTCTCTCAAAATCATACACTATTCAACATATCTGCCAAATGAACACAAAAACGATTTGTGTATGCATGCCAAATACATAACTTCTGGCAAAATCATGCAAGTCAACTTACAACTGCCAAATTAACACAATGTCAGTTTGCGTATGCATGCCAAATTTATCATTTCTGGCAAAATCATGCAATAGTCAACTTATAACTGCCAAATTAACACAATGTCAGTTTGCGTATGCATGCCAAATTTATCATTTCTGGCAAAATCATAAGTTATTCAAGATTAATAGCTACGCTCAATGCACACCCTGTACAGACGCTAATCACATATTTCCCTCTACTTTGTTCATATACTTCCAGTACATGATGATTTGATGTTGTCTTTACACTACTAATCTGTTTAATTCTAGTTGTTTGTATACTTCCAGTACATGATGATTTAACGTTGTCTTTACACTTCTAATCTGTTTAATTCTAGTTGTTTGTATACTTCCAGTACATGATGATTTAACGTTGTCTTTACACTACTAATCTGTTTAATTCTAGTTGTTTGTATACTTCCAGTACATGATGATTTAACGTTGTCTTTACACTTCTAATCTGTTTAATTCTAGTTGTTTGTATACTTCCAGTACATGATGATTTAACGTTGTCTTTACACTTCTAATCTGTTTAATTCTAGTTGTTTGTATACTTCCAGTACATGATGATTTAACGTTGTCTTTACACTTCTAATCTGTTTAATTCTAGTAGAATTTGGAAAACAGAAATCATCCTAGAGCAGAGTTTCTCAAAAAGGGTCAGATTAGACGTTCCTCGAGAGATCGTATTTGGAAATAAATATAAACATTATAGGTAAATTATGGGGTTCCCTGAAACCCGGAAATTATGCAAGGGTTCCTCCAGGGCAGACGGTTGAGAAAGGCTGTATAGAGAGTAAAATGAGACGGCAGAATACATGAATTAAAGTCACGTGACTACATACGTCTTTTCAGGCTATTCAGGTTTCTTTTGTCGGTTCACAAAGAAAAACTCGAATCCGTTCGTGGACCATTGACGATCGGTCAGTAATCTGGCGTCCTCAGTGCAGATGGATATTGTCCTTGCAGATAACGTCCCCCCCCCCTCCACAATTACCTACTTCACTCACAGTCAAAGAATGCTGTTTCCTACTGAATTGTATCCGTCCACTTTAACGATCACAATGTACTCACATTGATAAAGGTTATGTAAAAACGAGTACGACAGTATGAAACACTTTATTTGAGCGAATTAGTGTGACGTACTCTACATGATTACCGGTGTCATTTGTCCAATAAAATAATGGAGACAAAGTGTTTGACAATATTAAACATGTATGCTGACCAGAGGCGCAGCTAGGATATTTGCTCCGGGGACGAACTATAAAATTGGCACCCACCTCCCCGTTTAATCACTGTTACAGAGTCAGACAAATTCTGTGTCACGAACTCTTAACCCAATTGCTGTTTTTCAAAAATCAAATTTTGAAAAGACCTTTGTTAAAGTTTTCCCGTGATACATCAGTATCGAGAAGCTTCTAGCAAGGAGTTCAGATTTGTTGCATAACTTAGGCTATTGTCCAGCACCTTCGAAACCAACAACATACCACGTGAGCAGTCACGTGATGCGTTCAATGCAGTTTAATAAATACGATAACGCACGCGAAATCAGTACTCGCTTCCCAGAATCGGCCGACGCAACAAGCCAGCTGAATTAGCTCTGTCTGCCGCATATCGAGTCGTGTGAGAGTCGAAAGAAAGAGCCCGTGCTAAAGCAGTAAATCTACTTTTAAGAGACGGGTTCTTATTTTATTCCTCTCTACCTTCGTACTTCTTGAGTCGCACGCCGACTCAGGTATCTTCATGACCCATACGTATACTACGTAGAAGTACATCATGTTAACTATGGTTAACGATCATCACAAGTACATTAGTGATGCAGTAATTGAGTGGACGATTGACTGTATGCTATGAGCAGTACCGGCGATGAGCCAAAGTGATGTGGACCAGTTCTAACCAGTTTGGAACCCACGTGGCGTCAAGAATGTAGATAAGTACATTTCTACCCTCAGGGATCAAGTGAATATTTGGCAGAACAATTCTCTATAAAGACAATTGACTCTAACGATTGAACGGAAATTACAATTATTTTGAATCTAGACTTTGTGCTCGTAATTAATTGTTACTGTTAGTTGTTAAATATTAAATTCATTTTTCATCTTGTTAAGAACCTCTTTCGTAGTAATTTGTATGCATATAGACCTAAAAATGTGCTTTGGATGGGGGCTGTTTGAGCTAAATGAATGTTTTTGAATGCATATGAATCTAAGGGAGTTTTTAACGATCTCCAAACCAGCTATTGTACGCAAGTTGTCAGTTCGTAAATCTGTGATCTAGACTACAAAGACGCATTTTTAATTTAGTCGAATGATAATTTGAGCAACCAGTCTGTTTAGGTTAAATGAGAGGGAATTAATTTAATTAGTAAATTAAAGTTTCCATAATTTCCTAAGCAGGGTCTCTAAATAAATACTGGAAACGTAACAATCACCCTTTATTACCTTTGTTCACTTATAATGTAACGTTGTAAGCCTCATTTTGGCGCCCGTGTACCTTGGCGCTCAGGGACATATATACCCCCCAACCCCTCCCCCCAGCTACGTCTCTGATGCTGACCCCTTCGTTACGTAAGGATAAGTATGGTGTTTCAAAGTAAATTACTGATTTCAATACATTTGTCACACGTTCTTGTTTTCGTCTAAGTCTTACTCCTCTTTGTCGCATTTCCCTTGTTGATTCCTAGTTACGTTATATTTCTCTAGTTGTCTTAGTCCTCTTTGTCGTATTTCCTTGTTGATTCCTTTGTTCTTTAGTTACATTATATTTCTCTAGTTGTCTTAGTCCTCTGGCTACGTCATGTTTCTCTTGTTAAGTCCTAGTTCTCTTGCGACTGTCATATTTCTCTTGCTAAATCCTAGTTTTCTTGTGACGTTATATTTCTTTCTCAAGTCCTAGTTCTCTTGTGACGTCATATTGCTAAGTCCTACTTAACTTGTGAGTCATAATTCTCTTGTTAAGTTTTCGTTCCCTTGTTACGTCATATTTCCTCTGTTCTGTCTTTGTCCTCTAGTGACGTCATATCTACCTAGTCATACATATTTTTCTTGTTAAGCCGTTGTTCTCTAGAAATGACATGTTTCTCTTGTTAAGTCGTTGTTCTCTAGCAATGGCATGTTTCTCTCGTAAAGATGAGCCGAGATCAATGGGATGAGCGGCGATTAAATTGTGATGCTGTTGTTTGTTGGAGCCGTTAGCACTAAATCACAGATGTCGTATCCCTTGATGTGCAGTCAGGCGAAGCCATTTTCAATATATTACTTTTTGCATCTCGTATTTGACCAAGATTTCACTATGTGAATGTTTAAACTTGAGATTTATGTGACTGTTTAAACTTGAGATTTATGTGACTGTTTAAACTTGAGATTTATGTGACTGTTTAAACTTGAGATTTATGTGACTGTTTAAACTTGAGATTTATGTGACTATTTAAGCTTGAGATTTATGTGACCGTGAACCCGTTAATGGGTAGGTAGCATGTGTATTGGTAGATTGTGGGCGTGAAGATACGAGAAAATCATGACTATTAATTAGTGATAAATAAGTTCTTGTTGTATCCTGTAATTTCATTGATTGAGGAAGTAAGTCAAGGTAAAGGTGGGTTCGAACTGAGAACCTACGCGCAATTCCTAAGACTTTGCTCTTTTCGAAATATACTCTTTGGGTGAGGGTGTTTTGTTTGACAGTCTCACTCTAATGAGGTGAAAGTAGATGGTCTTTTTTTAAAGGAACCTGAGATATACCCTTTGCTGAATAAGGTCTTTGTAATATGTGTGAACTGTGTGAATGATTATGATTTTTATATTACAAATAGAAAGTCGTTTCACTTTCTAAATGTTTAATTCTATTTGTCTTGCAGAGATCCAAATTTAAATAAATATTTATCTGTGTGACAAATTGCACCATACTTAGGATCCGTGATTAATTATGTTTCAGGGTTGTTGTTGTTGTGGAGGTGGTGGTGGTGGGTTTGTTTTGTTTCCTGGTTTCAACGTTTGCCATTGTATGCTAGAAGTTCAGAGATTGTGTTGATAAGAAGACAGTGCTGAGTTGTGTGCCCAATACGATTACTACATATCACTGACTGCTTTCCCTTGTAAGAAGTTGGAAACATGGGGCGTCAATGTGCGAACTGAACTTTGATTACTTAAATAAAACACTCTGCGCTGAGGTACGTCATACACAACATCTTCTCCAGGGCACGTGTCTTGGTCTCTTAATTATCTAGTCTTGGCGAGTGACAGTAGATATTTATGGCTACAATGTAACTCTGAAATGAGTGACAGAAGATGATGGAGACTAAAATTTAAATGCACAAATATTTACCACAGTTTCATATATTGTGTTGGGTTCGATTCTCTTCTGTTCTATGTTGGAATTGGTGCGGGTCTGGTTCGATATTTTTGTACTAGTTTGATGCTAAGCAGGCTTTTAATTGTTGCTAGTTCCATACTAGTTTAATGCTAGACAGATGCTAGATTGATGCTAGTTCTACACTAGTGTTTGGTGCTAGATTGGTACTAGATTGATGCTAGTTCGACACTAGTGTTTGATGCTAGATTGGTCATAGTTTGGTGCATGCTTGATGTGTGTAAAAGCGTAAGTCTTGTTTTGTGTTGTGCCATAATTGGTCCATAATTGGATTTAATTTCTTCCATTGATGTTGATGTGTGATGTGTGATGAACATGATAAACATTTCCTTTCCTTAATTGTTCCAGCATCATTCTGGGCAAAATATATCATCAAGAGTGCAGTAATTCAGACCATGTTCAATACATATTATTTTTATTTCTAATCTTCCTTCTAATTGTTCAAATTTGTATATTCATTTTATATATTTTGTAATAATTTTTATTTATTATAAATTATTTATTTCGCATGATGATTCATTTTGCTTTGTTTGACTATTGAACGTTTTCGTCTGTTTTTAAAGAGTTTGTGCATTTTTTGGGTAATTATAATAAAGTGTTTAGATCTCTTTAGATTTTTAAGTTTAAGCGCTTAAATAAATATTTCTTTTTCTACGTCTTCTTCTTTCATTGAAATCGTCGATGTGAACTAGGAAAAATGTCGCATCAATAGACAAGTAACCCGTTTTGTTCTTACCACAACAGTACAAGAAAATTGCGAGTCTCAATTAAGAAAGTACAATCTTTATTCACTGCTTTCGCAAACAGAATCAGCATTAAGGCCAAGTAACCCAAATGAAACATGCAGAATGAACGTTTGTGTCGAAAGCTGTTCTCAATTTTACTTTGTCTACTGGTATTTATTTTTCCTGCAGGCAGAATGACTAATAATGATTATATTTGGAACGGTCACTCCCAGCAAAAATGAGACACAAGAATGTCATTTTACATTGGATTTTAGGACAATTTCAGCTTTATTTCTGAAAATAAAAATATAAATAATACTGGTAAATCTGCAAGCAAAGATTCCTAAAATACTGACAATGAGTGAAATTGATTAAGCCCTGGAATTACAGATGGTGAGAGTATGTTTACAGCCAAGAACTCATGTTGACACAAATTGATGATGTCTGACGCCGGTAAAAGAGGGGAGAGAGAATCATACAATATTAGAAATTAATGTATAACCAGAATAAGAAGTGAATTGGACTGACTTTGGCTGACACCACATAACTTCAGAGATTTATAGGTGTGAGAAAGTATACCAGCAAAACTTAAACAAAGACCAGTTATGAACTGAAACTACTTCCCATTTACTAAGCTACAGGAAGTAATGATTTAGAGTCAACACTATGAATCAACTGACATCACCAAGTTATTATCATAAACATGCTTAGAAATACAGAGTCAACACTATGAATCAACTGACACTATCAAGTTATTATAAACATGCCTAGAAGTGAAGGATTGCTTCCTTTCAATGGGGATCTATTTGCAGTAACACATATGTACAAGTGTAAAAATAGATAAAGAATATATATAGTTTTTAGGCTAGAATTTCTTATTTTAGTTATGATAAACAAGTGTGAAAGTGAGTCAGTCAAGACACACCAATTCGAGTTTAGAGAAAAAGAGTTATTTTCTGAGTCTGTGAGTCAAGTTTCGAATCCAGTTCTCAGTGATGAAGGAGTGGTTTACTACAACAAATCATTGGTTATAAAGTTATGTTCATATTGTCAACTGGTCACGTGATTTCTCCACAAGATTAAAGCCTAGAGAATAAATCTATATTTCCTTGCAAAGAACTGAGTGGAAATCCACTGGACAAACATGCCATAAATAGAGACATTTAATTCCTAGGACCTGTAAGACAGAAGCTAGTATAGGAATCATTAACAGACCATTTCTATGAGCACCAGAGGTTGTCATAAATCTGAGCAAAATTGATTAGTAAAATTGCATTAATTGAGCAACTTGAAGAGAATATGTAAAAATTATTTTTATACAAAATAACCTTTTTCATTCTTCAACATCTTATCATTTATTTGTAAACATAAATTCGTCACTGAGTCATAGCTGTTCTGTTATACTGTTCTGTTAATGTTGGTGATCCTATGACCCGGAGCAAGGCAACGAGACAGAGGGACGATATTTTATTGTGGTTGATTTGGGTAAACTGAGACATGTAGGCATAGTCGGAATCAAGGAAATTACTACAAAGGCTAGTTACGTCATCCATATACGTCCAGAGTGTATAGAAAATTGTAAGTAAACTTTATAAATTCAACACGTTATCATTGTGCATGAGACAAATGAGTGAGAAAGCATAATGACAACAATGTTACAAATCTCTCAAGCTTAAAAAACATACTTTGGTGCCAGTCTATATATATCTAAAGACTGGATAACAAGATAACAAGAGTCTTACTCGGCAGCAATAAGGAGCGTTACTTCAATTGTAAACGTTAACATTTTTAACCCTTTACATAACTATGTACACTTATAGCATGCAAAATAGCATGCAATCTCTCACAACGTAAAATAGTTATAGAAGCATGCAATCGTTCAGTACATAATATATTTATGGAATCATGCAATCACTCAGTACATAATATAATTATGGAAACATGCAATCACTCAGTACATAATATAATTATGGAAACATGCAATCACTCAGTACATATATAGTTATGGAAACATGCAATCACTCAGTACATAATATAGTTATGGAAACATGCAATCACTCAGTACATAATATAGTTATGGAAACATAATCACTCAGTACATATATAGTTAAGGAAACATGCAATCACTCAGTATATAATATTTGCATACTTCCTCTGAACAACAACAGCAAGAGTGCTGAGAAAGGCTGATGAATACAAAATTCGCAATGTTCGAATTTACTAGCAGTTGTCTCCCTTTGTTGCTATTCTTTCAAAATAGGTTTTTTTCACATGGCGGCTAGTTTCTAGATAGGTTCGTGCCAGACCCCCGATATTGCTTGTAATGTTACTAGTTATACAAAGGTGAATGTTTATTCCACGTGCGCTATGACGAGCGCTCAATAAGTTTTCGTATACGTAAAAATCACGCACACAAATAGAAAAATAAAATAACGAAATACTATTCTGGTATTCATTATGAATATTGCTTTGTGAATGTTGTTAAAGCTGGATGGCGCCTCTCTGTAAGTTTAGTTGTGTGGAAGAGCTTTTGTGTGTAAATATAATATATACACGGAAACATACCAAATGACATCAAATCAATAACATAAAAGTGTATTATTATAGCAGGATGCATGTGCATTATAAATTATATTTGTTCATCAGTCTTGAGTGCTGTTTAATTTTAATTTCGGTGTCCACTTATGTAAAAGAAATGTAAACAGTCTTTGAATGTCCCGGTGTACATATAAAATGTAAGTGAAATTTTGTCCTCGCGAATTCGTGTACTAGCCAGAAAGAGAACGCCCATGTCATGTAGTTGAACTAGCCAGAAAGAGAACGCCCAATGATAATGTCATGTAGTTGAACTAGCCAGAAAGAGAACGCCCATGTCATGTAGTTGAACTAGCCAGAAAGAGAACGCCCAATGATAATGTCATGTAGTTGAACTCAAATAAAAATAAAAGGAGACCAAAGTCATTTTGATTTGGCACAAGACTCTATCGAGACAAATCACTCTAGCCAGGTACGTACTGAAAGTATTTATTTTTTTCAATCTGTTTAGCATTTCCTGAAATGATAGTGGGACGTACGTTGTCTGCTTTAATTGCTGCTGAGGTCAAGAGATAATTAAGGATGTAAAACAAAATTTAAAGATTTGAAGAGATTTGAAATAAAAGCACAGATAATAAAGGAAGGCCCCCAAATTGAAAAAATCTTACAAGGACCGAGCATAAAGAGAGAAAATAAACACAGAAACAAAATATAATTAGTGTCTTTTTGGCGACGAAAAAATACAGACATATAAACTAAGCCTTCAGGAAAAGATATAATTAAAAACTTAAGCTGATATCTTTCAAAAGAAAATGATATAATTTCAGCAAGAAATATATTGCAAAAAAGGGAATAAAATTTAGTAAACAAGATGTTAGCGATAAAGAGTATTAAAGGACTTGAGCATAACCTTGTTTACTTTTTATTATTATTTTATATTTATTAATATAGGTTTTATTGAGCATAAAATTAAGCATAACGTTGCTGCAGAAAACAATACAAGAAGTGTGTGTTTGTTAAAGACGCAAGGCCCTCAAGCAGAACGCCTATTTAAGACAATATTCAAATGAACTGTTTACGAAACACATTTACCTGTAACCGGAAAATGTTCTTTTATTGGAATTTACATACAAAGCAGAATCACTTTTCAAATGATGTAACATTTATAAACTGAGCTGAACAATGCCATTTGAGTGTGATTTGAGAGAGAAAGGTGACATTTGACTTCAGAATGTTTGCCAACATTACATTGCCGGTCCACGTTTTATAGACTTTTTAGACATGTATGAAGTTAAAGTCATTTATACATGTATGTTTCCATACTAACAAGTAATGCGGATTTGAAAAGGAAATGTGTAACACTCTTACCTCAAACAGGCCATTTTGGGTACATCACCATGAAGGAAAAACATTTCTTTGGTAGCTGTAGATTGGTGTAAAATTACTAAAATAAAATAGTAAGTAGATTGTAATGAAAGCAAATATTATTTTTGTTTAGATGATCCACTACTTTAACACGTTCGTTTTGTGGCGACAGCTCCTTTAAAGGACATATGCAATATCTGCTGGAATAATGGTGATGTGACACTTTGTTTACTGTGGTGTTACACTGGTTACAGTAGAGTGGCAGCAGTTCTGGTGTTTGGTGAAATTTAAGGCACAAATAAAATGTTTTCTTCCTTAAACTTTAGGATATAATAATTCATTCTATGCATTCTTTGTTCTATGGCTTCTAACAGAAAGATTCGTTTGCTTTGACTCAGCAGACGACTTTAAGAGACACGCAGTTATTAGAAAAATGTCAATGGATTGGTAACAGTCTATCATTTACAATAAAAATAAATAAAGAAAAACGAAATTAACAAAACGAAAGTAACAATACAAATAAATATAGATATGTCGATATATCTCCATTTATGTAGCAAATGAACATATAAAATAAAACCTGCAGAAAACTGCGATGTCGAGATATGAATCTAAGTATGCGTTGAATGCGCCTTTCATCTGTACAAATAGATAAAGATACCACAATCAGACTAAAGATAATAAATAAGCATACACTACATTTCTTTACCAATGACAGATAAATTTTATCAGGAAAGGAATCAATTTTAATTAGTATCTACTTTAATAGCTAAAATTTCGGTCAACGATTAAATTTTTTTAAACTTGTGACTTACAAACTAAATAAAGCATCTTTGAAGGTCAGTAACTATAGAGGCATTTATAAATGAAGGTGGTATATTTACACTGCCATTACTTTACCTCGTTTAAGAAGATATGCGTCACTCTATCTTCTCAGGGTCATTTGCATACATCTTGGTGTGGGCATTTCAAAACTTTGGATAGCGACACTCTTTTGGCGTAAAGTTAATAAAATGAAAATGTAACTAGGGAGTAATTATTATAAGCAATTGTCCCTTTCAGGTTGTCTACTATTGTAACACATTCATTTCATGGCGAAAGAGTTTTTAATTGTCTGCATTTCCATTGGTGGAACAGTTAAGTATAAATACAGTTGTATGTAAGTTAAGGTATTATATGCTTAATCTTTTATTTTCTTATCCACCTACTGAGAGAATGAAAATGTTCTTTTATTATTTTATTAAACTGTTATTTTTAAAGCTATTCGCACTCATCATTAAATGGATGTAACAACATTTCTGACGTTGTAAAGAAACAATTGTCTACCTTACCTTCTACAGGTTGTCGCCCTTGAGTTCCTCGTGCTCCTGAAATGGTAACCTCCACCGAAGTCTCTCTCAGAGCGGAGTGTATGCGCTCAATGCAGAATATATTTTTTAGAAAGTGTAAAGTGCCGTCCTGCGTTGTAATTGGTAAGTGCCACTCTACTTGCGATCCATTCATTCTCATTGTACACCCGGGGTGTAAATTCTGAATTAAAGTCAGGACGTTTTGCCACTCATTCCGTAAAATGCTAGCTGTTTCCACGTTGTTGCAGTTGACGACAATTTTTGTCACATTAGCGTTTGCTTCTAAATCTGCATCTAAAAAGGTTAACTCGTTAATTAAATTTAAATTTAATTTAACGGAGGACAATGTTAAAAGTAAACTTATTAAAAGGAGTATGCTTTCTTTCAGCCAGAACACTATTTTTATGTAGAGGAAGGGTGCTGACTTAAATTCTCGAAATCATATCAAAAAGTTTTTATTTTTTAATTTCATTACTATTTCAATGCTACAAAGTGACAATTCAAATTGTAATAAATTACCAAAAAAAAATTGATTAAACAAGTTCTGATAAATTACAAAAATTTGATTAAAGATGTTTTAATATATATATATATCACAGTAAATAAATTTATGCACGGTGTGCATAATTATGCATAATGTTTTGTATTTATTTTTATGCATATTATAGAGTACAGTTGAGTACAACTGTACGAAAGCTAACGATAATGTGCATAATGTTTTGTTGCACAATTATTATTATTCTGCAATTTCATTGTAACTTGTGCACCACTTTGTATAGTATTAACTATAATGCTGTTTTCCCATTCTGATTATAATTTTGTTTACTGGTCACTGTATTTGCTAATGTCTGTATCTATCCACAATATGAATATCTCTGTGAGTCACTATGTGATTCTTGTTACTGATAGCAAAGACAATGAATGAAAGCATATCTCTTGGAGAAAGTGAAGGAATGTCTTTCACCTGGAAATAAAAATTATAAATAAGTTGGCTGGTTATTGGAGTCATCATCTACCATAATCTATCAACTTGAATTTTCAAAGTGAAAAGCAAACACAGCAAGCTAAATAAAATGCAATACTTTTAACCACTTCGAAGCATGGCTAATGATGTTATTGAACGCAACATTTTAAGAAATGGCCTTTCATTTCCGAAATATTATTTGTAGTTTTCTAGAAAATTGTGACGCAAAGTATTCGTTATGAGATCATATGTAAGCAGCAATGTGGTACTTCAATTTCACTCACACGGAGCAAAATACATATTTGTTTAAAAATTAGTTTGAAATAGTTAAATGAAACTGTTTGGTCACAATCATTGGAAATAAGTATCTAGAGTTTTCAAAATCACGCACTAGGCGATTTCCAAATCACAAATCTCCTAAGACTTCCAGAATACAATGAATGAAAAGATATATCAATGCAATTCTCTGGAATAATTGTTAGAGAATTTCATGTGAATAACATCAATACAATTTTTAGTTAGGCTTACATAAATCTTCCACATAAATAAGCCAACTACATAATCAACACTTTAGGCAAAATACAGAAATTACATAGAAGAATCAGAAAAAGAATAAGGAATGAAAATCACAGAAACATGTACAGATTACACAGAAAATTCATGTATTTGAATCACCTGATTACGGCCTTGTTCAGCAGTAGCCTCGTTCTCGGCAGGTTTGGCTGGCAATTGAATGTCTCGTGGTTTAGCCCGCCTGGTGACGTTAAATGAATGTTCCGTAAATTGTACACAACACAAATTTGTCCATGAAAAGTTTAGCACAGTATAGAATCCTTTCACTGGCACTGAATAACATATAGTCAGAGTTATTCACAGTTCAGTGCACACTGGGTTGGAAAGTTATCCTCGTAATTACAAGTGAGTCAGACTCACGCTCCTGCTGCAGCTCACTTCGTAATACCGTCTCCCTTGATGGCCCCGATACATACGGAATCCAATCAAGAATTTTACTCCACCACCACCCACCCTCTCCAGAAACAAGTGAGGAGAGGAAGTTTTCTCCAGGTGCCCTCCAAAGCTGAGAATATCTCTGATAAAATGTTTACTGCATCCTCTGGAGTAAAGTCAGCGGGAAAAAAAAATAAATTCTCTACACTCTTTTACACAACTTTGGGGTCCCATGCACGGCTCATGGTTAGAACTGGAAGGAAGGTATGTCCGATATAGAGATTGCGTTGTAACTGATTTTTAACATTTACTTTTTGAATATGTTGAATATGTTTCTTGTAAATATTATAACAAGTTTAAACTATGATGCTTTCATTTTCATTTAAATAAAAGAATCAGATAAATTAATTGTTAAAAGGAATTGTAATGAGAAACGAGAATGAAAGTACAGATTGCAGAAATCTAAAACATGATCCTGATGTGCGCCATTACACTAATTTGTTGCAGTTCAAGCCGTTCTGCATTGGATGAGACGTATGTCTCTTTGTTCCGGTTGTCGGTTTGACAACAGTACTGCCACTTGGCCTGCTGAATGTGTTAAGGGCCGGTGTGGAGTAAAATTCTTGATTGGATTCCGTATGTATCATATGTATTGTATTGTATTCTGGAAGTCTTAGGAGATTTGTGATTTGGAAATCGCCTAGTGCGTGATTTTGAAAACTCAATGTAAATTTATTAAAATTGTTATCTTTATTTCTTTTAATAAATTGTTTTCCTTTAAACTATTTACTCCTTCATTTTATTTGGGGAGGTACATGTGAGATGATGGGTGGGGGGCCTGCCAATGACGTAATACAATTGAGAAATCATGTTTTAAAATAGTTCCCATCATCGACGATGAGAGAGATTGTGGTAGGGCCGGAATAGTGATAGAACGACTAGTAAGATAAACGCAGTGTAGTCACTATTCTGAGACAGGTAACACTTGGGAGACAGTCACTGACTGACGGACTATCCAAGGCTTGACCTAGTCACTCTCAGACCGCACAAGACCCTTAAGGAGGTTGTGAGCGATTGGCATGAAAGAGATTAATTAGAGTATTAATTAATAACCAAGACGCACACAGGAAAAAAACCTTTTCGCCACATATATATTAAGGAATTAGGGCAATTATGCATGACTGATCACGTGTTGTTTACGACGAAGAAAGCTGATGCATAATAGAAATGACGACAGAGAGCGTGCGGCAGGACGAAAATAAATATTCAAGGACAAATCACGTCAGGAGGCATGAAGCTTCTGGGGCTATATAAGGGAGAAAGGAAGATTTTTACACTCATGCTGGAAACGTGGATTCATGTGAAGACATCTCACATCATTTGTATGAATTTCTCATGTACAGAGATTTCATAAAGGAAAGCTGAAAATACCTCTTTCCATCCGTTTTCCATCCATCTGGCTGCCCAATATTGAGTAATGAGGCAAAATTACCAGTATATTTTTTGGCAGAGTGGGAAGGTTCACTGTCAAGACGGCTTATGCACGCGACGCTGGTTGTATGCAGTTAACGGCATGAGAGGCCATTTTCGTTATCCCCTGTCTGAGCTAACTTGACTTCATATCCCACAGTCGAGGGGCTAGCACCTACATTTTACATATGGACACGAGGATTTCTACACTTGATAGAATGTGATGACACATCCCATTGGACAATTCATCCGATAATGCTCAACGTCATTGGGTTCTTCCATTGACACAGCAACCAGCAAATAACGACAATTATCGAGTTTGGCAATGGTCAACTGAATATCAGAATTTTCCTTTGCAATAATCTGAGGGTAGTGCCTAGACATCCTGCAGATCCATACTACTATGCAATGCAGCCATTGCGTCATATCTTCACTTGGAAGTACCTCTTATGAGTGACTTGTGAGATTACGTCATCTTCTTGGATCTCTGACATTACTAAGTGAGTAATAATTAGCAAGGCAAATGGGCATCTAGAACTTTTGAGATTAAGAACATTTAAATCTTAATGCATCTAGGACTCTTAAGAATACGAATAATGAATCTATTCTGTTTATATCCATTACTATTGTATCATTTGTGAAATATGAACTTTAGACTAATGTTAAAATTCATGCCTATTTTGTATGTGAACTATTGTTGAAGCAGCCCATTTGCCGCATTAGAAATGTGTATTTAACCTTTAATTTATAGTTTGAATTTCATCATTTTCAACTCCCCTTAAATTCCCACAGAGTGTATGATATTGGAAAGTAAGCAGCCATCAGTAAATCCAGAATTGTGTCAAGGACCTCTGAACTGCATCAGCTGTTGCCAGTACACAATGAACGCTGCATTTGCAACATTGGTTTGAAGGGAGTTTCATGCCTGATGTAGAAACGCGTTAAATTTGTTCATAAATTACTACTGACTGATTTTATCTACAGTCCGGTGTCCAACTCCTATATAATACAGCATATATATTCTAATAGGTAATTTATTTATTAATTGCAATTTATATTTTATGTATTTTTTATTTGATGCTCTTTTGGCGAATAATTAATAATTTTGCTTGTTGGTGTTTGATAAGCCAGAACCTATCCGTTCACTCTTGTGAAATGAGGGAATACGTAAGAATGTGGAAATGACAGACAATAAATGCAATTTCTATAAAGTTTGTTTTTACCTCTTCTGGGTATTTCATCGGGATTATTCCTAACAATTCTGGAAAACTGGATGACATTTAAAGAGATAAATTCTCCTGCAACAAAAACAAATAAAACATATTTGATTTATTAATGGTAGCTGAATCATTATCACCCACACGCAAACTTTGTAAACTTTAATAAGCATAAACAATATTCTAAAATGATGTGATTGGGGAAATGAGAAAGACAGGAGAGAAAAGAACAAAAGATCGATATTAGGAAGAGTTATAATAAAGTGAGAGAGATAAAGCGATAAGAGAAAAATTAAGGAGGAAGAAAGAAAAGAAACGAACTAAAGAACAAATGGTCTTGTGGAATACGCCCAAGAAATAAACTAAATTCACAAAACAGTAACGCAATAACCACGTGACATTTTATAAATATGTCAATACCTTGCTTTAAGACTCATGTGAATATTTTTTCGCATCAATAGTTTTCATCATCCAGTTAGAAATCTTAACAATTGTAAACACCGATACATGAACCCGTGCCATTGAATGATCGTAATTAGCTGACAGATGGACAAATAATTCATAATTAAAAATAGCCGAGTACTGGCCAACTGAAGTTGACCAATAGAAATTACTAAAATATGGGAAGCAAAGACGAACTACCAAAAAATGTTTTAGTTCAAACTACTCATCGAATCTTATTCTAAGAGAAAAGACATGTTCAAGAGGCTCCATTTGGGGCGTGTATGTTCAAGGTTGTTTCTTGAGTAAAAATTCAGAGTTATAAATTTTAAGCTTGTAAATCTGCATGTTTTCTTTCAGCCAGTAGTTAACGTATTTTATTCATATGTATAAATTATATATATATGTGTGTGTGTGTGTGTGTGTGTGTGTGTGTGTGTGTGTGTGTGTGTGTGTGTGTGTGTGTGTGTGTGTGTGTGTGTGTGTGTGTGTGTGTGTGGAGATTGCTCTACCGAATTCCAGTTCGCATTGGAGAAGTGCGTTATATTATGGATATGGTATAATATAATCCTCAAGAGTTAAAAGCCACTTTTCTCGTATCGAAAATATCTGTCGCACTATATCACATTGTTACATCACGCATATCCTTAGAAGTTACCATATCACTTCCAAGCCGGAAAAAGGTAACTAGCCTTCAAATTAAATCATTCCATACTCTCCGAACCTCAATGGGAATGTGGGAATGTGAAAGTGTTCAAATGATAAACAACCAAGCCCGAGATCATGAAAAGTCACACTGTATGACGTAGAGATCACAGTACCATTGTTTTCACTCCTCAGTTCACCAACATTTACATTCTTTTAATGTCGATTTTAGAGCGCAAATACAGAAACATGTTTGCGAAAGAAGATGAAACTGAAGAACAGTTCACCCCGAGTGAAGGAAAGTGAAAGAAAGTCATGGAAGATAACAGGTAAAGAGATAAATGAAAGGAAGAAAAGAGAGAAAAGATTACATGAAATAACACAGACAGGATTAAGAGAAGAAACAAAGAGGAGAGAAAAGAAAGAAAAAGTGAGGCAAACTAAGAAAGGATGAAAGAATAAACGAATGGATGAACGAAATTTAATTTCCATCGTGGTAAAAGCATCTTAAAAGTTAAGCCACTCTATGAAAGATATTAGCCAAATACAGTTACTACTAATACTACTGAAGAAAGAAAGAAAGAAAGAAAGAAAGAAAGAAAGAAAGAAAGAAAGAAAGAAAGAAAGAAAGAAAGAAAGAAAGAAAGAAAGAAAGAAAGAAAGAAAGAAAGAAAGAGAGAAAGAAAGAAGGAAGGAAGGAAGGAAGGAAGGAAGGAAGGAAGGAAGGAAGGAAGGAAGGAAGGAAGGAAGGAAAAAAAGAACAGCACACTGACGGCAAAGAGTATTAACATTTCCAGAAATAAAAAAAAATATCCACCAACCCATGTAGTCTTCATCACCAGTTGCATGTACATACTGTACACCGTCATTCACCTCATTCTCATCTCTGTCATTTTGTTGATCACTATGACGATGACAACACACTGTGATGGTATTATTGGAACCAATTTGAATGGCCAAATTCTCAGCTTGAACAACTGCACATCAAATACCAAGCAAGACGACTGATTTTAAGATATCAATAACCATTATTGGACATACTTGAACTGATGTTCTGCATATTATATCCGCCTGCGAATTATAATAAAAGTTAACAGCCGACTTAAAAACAAGAAACATACACAAGAAAATAAATATTTTTATTACTTCAAGCAGAACTGCAGTGTCGTGCTCATGAAAAAAAAAGAGCGTGTGCCACAAATAATAAACTAAATTTTGGCTTAACTGTCAAATATTGTAGTCGTGTGTGACATTTAAAAAATAATTATCAGGATAAAATCTTAGAAAAACTAATATCCCTTCTTCTCTTTCATCTTCCATTGTGCGTTAACTGTTAAATATTCGAGCTGAATTATATAATACAAAGCGTATATTAAAGAAAATACTTTATATTTTTAGTACCTTGATAGGAATCCAGTTTTGCTTTGCATACAAATTCCACCTGTATATCCTGCTCTGACGCCAGATCTCGCAATGATTCTGTTGAAAACAGGTCTTTAGCAATTGCCTTCACCCGAGTTTCCCAGGCAAGTGAATTCATTATTCCTGAGTCTGATTGTAGTTCAAATTTAACTACTATTGAACCTTGGTGGACATTTACAAATTTTAGTTTGTGGTTGAAAAATATTTTAGTGAGCTGTTTCCGATCGTTCAAGAGTTTTCCTACTATACTTATCTCCTCTTGATTGCTCGTCAGTTTGAACCTGATGTTTCCTGAGTTAGGCTGTAGGTTGTCTAAAGAATTCAATGAGGAATACTCAGAATCTATCACCTGGAGGCCTGAATATACAGTGATACATATAATAATACATATTACATATATGTGGTACATAATGTATCATCATCATCATCATCATATTGACTCAAAGAACATAATCACTCTACACAAAGTCAGTACATTACAATACCAAATCAATATACAGAAACCGATTACAAAAAAACAGCAACATATATGGTAACAGTAACAAAAATGCAGTAGCAAATATTTATTCTTTAAATAAAACAATACTAACAGTAAGTTGTTGATCTCGTTACAGAATTTGAGGTCTTTACTTACTGGTGGAGTATTTTAATATAGCTGTTCTTTACTTACTGTCACTGGAGTATATTATGTACGGACATTAGTCAGTATTACTGGAGCATTTTATGTAGCGGGATTTTACTCATTATTAATGAATCATTCTATGTAGTGATACTTTACTCACTGTTCATGAAGCATTTTTTTATAGTGATACTTTACTCACTATTATTGGAGGACTTTATACAGTGAGACTTTACTCACTATTACTGGAGGACTTTATACAGTGAGACTTTACTCACTATTACTGGAGGACTTTATACAGTGAGACTTTACTCACTATTACTGGAGGACTTTATACAATGAGACTTTACTCACTATTACTGGAGGACTTTATACAATGAGACTTTACTCACTATTGATGATGAAATTTGGAGAAGCGCTTCCGGCCTTGCCCGATTTCGCGCGTATTTACACTTACTGGAATATTTTGTGTAGTGGGAATTTACTTACTATTATGGAATATTATATGTAGTAGGACTTTATTCCCTGTTACTTGAGCATTTTACGCAGTGGGACTTTACTTACTATTACTGGAATATTTTATGTAGTGGGACTTTATATTTCCTGTTACTTGAGCATTTTACGCAGTGGGACTTTACTTACTATTACTGGAATATTTTATGTAGTGGGACTTTATATTTCCTGTTACTTGAGCATTTTACGCAGTGGGACTCTACTTACTGTTATTAGATCATTTTATGTAGTGGGACTTTATTTTACTGTTACTGGAGCATTTTATGTAATGGGACTTTTAAAAAACTGTTACTAGAGCATTTTATGTAGGCGGCCATTACTTAGTTTTACTAGAGCACTTTATGTATGTTATGTTGCTTTGCACAGTATTAGTGGAGGATTTTATGTAGTGGGATTTTACTCACTGTTACTGAGCATTTTATGTAGTGTCTTTACTCATAGTTACTAGAGCATCTTGTGCAGCGGAATTTTACTCAGTTACTAAAACATTTTATGCAGTGGTACTTTTACTCATTGTTTATGGAGCATTTTTTTATGGTGGTACTTTACTCACTATTATAATAGCTATTATTATATAGTGACACTTTACTTACAATTACTGGAGTATTTTATTTAGTGGTACTTGACGTAACTGTTACTGGAGCATATTCATCAAGAAAGGTAGGCGGGGCTGCGGGCAATAGTCTATTTGTTCTATAACGGAGACAGAGCTGTCAGATTATGAAATAATTGATCTGTGTAAATGAGATTGACACGTGATTTTGAAGCGAACACCGTTGGTGGGTTGCGAGCTAAGAGATAGCGTTGATGTGACGCATAAATGGCCAGAGGCTAGTTGATGACAAAGATAGTCATAATATGATCCTGAGGCGTGCAGAATCAAGTATCAAATGTGGACACGTTTGTGGGTGAGTGATATTGTTTTTATGTTTAAGGTATGAAGAAGTAAAATCTTTCTGCATATAGAACTTGTAGAATAATCAGTATGAGCATATTCACCGAGCTTAATGACATTTCCACACATACTATTAAGAACTATAAAAGCTCGGGAATCGTTAGAACTAATACATAGATTCAGTCAATTTATTTTCTGATTTGGCGGAGGACGTAAAAAGATAAGGAAATAAAATTATATTTTTATTTGACTTTAGACTAGTTCAGCAGTTGAGAGATCGGATTTTAATTTGAGTTAAAGATGACATTAGAAAGGATATTAGCCATTATAGAAGAGTTTTATACTGATTGCCCATTGAATTATTTGAATATGAAAATATTTCTTCCATTTAATAAAATTGTGTGAAAGAAAGATTAGTATCATGGATAAGTGTATTAAAATAAAACAAAGAGATGAAGATATAATTAGACAGGTAACACAAGAGATAATAGAGACAGGTAACACGAGAGACAATTAGAGAGACAGGTAACAAAAGATACAATTAGAGAGACAGGTAACAAAAGAGACAATTAAAGAGACAGGAAACAAAAGATACAATTAGAGAGACAGGTAACACAAGAGACTACATAGATAGATAGATGGATGGATGACTGGATTTGGATGGATAGGCAGACAGATAGATAGATAGAAGAGTAAGTAGTGTAAAAACTATGTAGCAATAAAAGTACACTGATGTCGTGCAAACATACTTGATGATAATGTGTACAGTACTGTTATTGTGACGTCACTCGCAAGACCAGATCTGGAAGTTGCAATTTTGTTTTTCAGAGATGCAGAACTGAGAAGATCCCGAATGAAGACCGTAAGGTCAAAGTGGTAATTTAAATCGCCTGGCTGAACGAGAACAGTGATGTATCTGCAAAGATTGTAAATTGAATTGATAATACATGTGTAATAAAAAGGGTGATACATTCCCTTATTATACGTTTTCACATATTTTCCTTCAGATACTGTTAACGTTTGTGAGTTTCAACAATAACTTCGTTTGATTTCCCATTTGCTGTGAATAATTTGATACGTCTCTCTCTCTCTCTCTCTCTCTCTCTCTCTCTCTCTCTATATATATATATATTATATATATATATATATATCCATCCAACCATCCATCCATCCATCCATCCATCCATCTATCTATCTATCTAACTATCTATCTATCTGTTTATATAGTCTCTTGTGTTACCTGTCTCTCTAATCGTCTCTCTAATTGTCTAGTGTTACCTCTCTCTCTAATTGTCTCTCTAATTGTCTCTTGTGTTACCTGTCTCTCTAATTGTCTCGTGTTACCTGTCTCTCTAATTGTCTCTCTAATTGTCTCTTGTGTTACCTGTCTCTCTAATTGTCTCCGTGTTACCTGTCTCTCTAATTGTCTCTTGTGTTACCTTCTCTCTAATTGTATCTTTTGTTACCTGATAATTATGACTTCAGATCAGAGTAACATGAATAAGTTATTATTTACGATAATAATCAATTGTTATTTAATATCTCTGTTAAAATAAGGATTTTAGGTAGGTTAAAGTTAATACCTTGTTACCAAAGAATTAAGTTATAATAAAAGAAATAAATTGTTACTTAAGATTTGTGTTATAATATAATTACTAAATTGTTACATAAGATTGGTGCCATAATAAAATTACTAAATTGCTACCTAAGATGTTGTTGAAATAAATAAACTGTTATCTAAGATCTTAGGTAAATTAAAAGTATTACCGTTAACTAAGATTTGAGTTATAATAATAGAAATAAATTGTTACTTAAGAGTTGAGTTATAAGCAAGTGACATGGGGCCATAACATCGAGCAAGCAACGGCAAGATGTTTTTAACTTCTTGAAACGCTGTCTGGCTGACGTGTTTCGAGTTGAACTTTACCCGCACAGCAATATTACGTTTCTCGTCATCTGGAACAAATATTAGATCTGTACTGACTGGAGACTTTCTTTTAGCTCACTATGTTCTATCTATACTGGCTGGAAACTTTATTCTAGCTCCCTATATTAGATCTATGCTGACTGGCGACTTAGCTATTTATATTAAATATAGATTTACATGTCTGGCGACTTAGCTCTTTATTAGATGTAAATTTACTTAGAGGAGTCGTTCTCTTAGCTCTTTATATTAGATATACATTTATTTGAGGGAAGATTTTCTCTCAGCTCTTTATACATGTATTACACTTGCTAGAGACTTTCTCTTAGATCTGCATACCCAGATGGATGTGCGGTTAAAATGTCTCCGACTTTTGTTTTTTCTTTTTTGTACCACGTGTTAGACTAAAACTTCGATCATCAATCATCTATAGGCGATCCAAATCTGGAACTCGTAGCACTTACCTCCCTTTAAAACGATGACTGAACGAGTGCTTTTTCTTGACGTTGTTTATATCTACACATTAAGCAAGCAGTAAAACTATACTTGCACATTATATAAGAAAATAAAATAAAACTACTTTGACATAGCCAGTGGGCTAAACCACCCCCTCCCTTTCCCCCACAACCCCCTCACCCAGCGCGAAAGCGGCGGAAGCCGGAAGCGCCCCCTACACTCAATCAAATCAAATCTCACAATGAAGTGATGATTCCTAATGCAAAAATTAATCCAAACATATATAATTAAATGTTGTTCTAATAAAAGGAAACAACTGTACAAAATGAATAAACAAGATCACAGGAGACACATTTTTAATACTTTATCGTATACAACTGCATGAATTAGTTAAACTATATATTTCCGATTATTTTATATTTGAAGTGATTTTCGTGCTCTCTCCATGGGTGATAAAGTTCTTTGTAAAAGATGATAATAATAATTGTTATACTGATAACGGTTATGATGTTTATAAAATGAAATTTAACATACCTTACTTGTGGTGAAGTAAATAAAATAAAATTTGAAATTTAACACAGCTTACTTGTGGTGAAGTACATAAAGTTAAATTCGAAAGAATATTTTTTAAAATATGTTTTCTGACTAATAAATATTAAGCTCACCATCCGGGCAGGATAGACGCTCGAAAACTGAAACAAATAACACATATGTAAACATACATCACCCAACAATCCATCCATCCACACACGCATCCACACACACATACACACACACACACACACACACACACACACACACACACACACACACACACACACACACACAAACTGTGTACAGATATAAACGAAAAAGAATGTCTTAACGATGTCCTATAGAATATTGCATTCCATAACTAGTGGGTGTCGGGTATCAATGACTCCTCAGTATCATACAACTTTTAATCATTTTGTACTTCATTAGCTCCTAATAAGCAGTTCAATAATGTTAAGAGTAATTATTATTTTCTAAATTAAAAACAAAATACCTTGATCAAGAGAGCTTCTTATATGTACAGTAGAGAGCTTACAATGGTGAATAAAATAAAACTCTTGATAATAAATCAAAGAAAAATAAACACTAACTATATACTTCGGCGGAGGAAGTGGGGATAGCATTCGCGCTTAATAACCATACGCATATTGTTCATGTTACAAATGGTAAGTTAAAGCTTTACCTTTGAACAGCTTCTGTCCCAGATGCAGGTCATTTTCAAGCTTTACTAAAATGCAAGCCACTGAAACACACACACACACATACACACACACACACACACACACACACACACACACACACACACACACACACACAGAGTTTCAATACTTGTGAAATAAGTTATTCTGTCAGTGTTTCTCGACTTGATAATAAAAGTATGAACTATTTATTATCTCAAATGACATATATTTACAACTGCGTAGCAGAAATATTTATGACTCATCTGATGAACGTACAATAGGTAAAAAAAACCAAACAGATTGTGATACTAAGGTATGGTACAAAAGAGAAAAGTGCAGACTGTGGTACTAAGAGATTCGGCACAAAAGGGACAAATTGTGGTACAAAGAGGTACGGCACAAGAGATGAAAGAGGCAGACTGTGGTACAGAGAGATACGGCACAAGAGATGAAAGAGGCAGACTGGTACAGAGAGGTACGGCACAATGGTGAAAAAAGACAGATTTGTGGTACAGAGAGGTACGGCACAATGGTGAAAAGAGACAGATAAAGGTACCGAGAAGTACTGCACAAGTCGTTAACTAATGTGGTTCATCGTTGGACTCCAGTTCGAGTTGAAAGCAACCCTTAACAACTTTATACTGTTAATGTGGTGGACCGAGAGCCTAGTCTAAGAACCGGACAGACTAGGCCCTTAGTCTAGGAATGCTAACAAATCCACTGATAGTTAAGAATCGGAACCTGTAAGCATGTGCCTAATTCATGGTGATATTGCAATGTAAAATATAATATCACACCCTCATATTTTTATTGCGCATACCAATGCTTGTATACAGCTCTTTTCTGGAATTTAAATTTCATTTACACTTAAAGAGGTACTTGAGACCATATGCAGAATTTCAAAAAATTAAATCAGTCAGTCAGATTCAAATGAATAAAGGAAAATACTTTAAAACATCTTTACGAATATAGTACAATATAAGTATACAATATAAGTATATAAATTTAAACGACTTAATGAAAAAAAGACAAGTGGGTGAGTGGGGAGTTATTTCTTGCGTCGGAGCTCGTCATCTGTGTAATAATCTCTTCGACTTTCATAAAATAATAAAGCAGTTTGGTGATAATTATTCTTTTCAAAAGAACAGATTTCGACTTTCATAATAAAGCAGTTTTGGTGAGAATTATTCTATTCTAATGAACAGATTCATAAGATTGTTTAAATGCTGAATGAAAGACTTTTCACAATTTATCCATACTTTAATGGATTTTAGCCACTTATGACGGCATAGTAAGTACTGAACATTAGTGAGGAGGGGGGGGGGGGCGGGACAATAAAAGCGGCTGTCGATAAACTGAACACCATTTCATGTGCATGCTAAAATTCTTTCTTTGACTTTCATAAAATTTGTATTTACCAAATGCCAGTGCGATGGGTATTATCAGCCCGTAGGATTGATGTAGAAAACTTAGTGTTCGTATAAAAAATGCTGACATATCAATTTCGTCGCAGTTTGTCTCACATGGAATCCCAACCGGCGTTAGAAAAGTATATGGAACGAAAACCACCCCATCTGCTGGCACTGCACATGACATAATGTATACGTAATCAGTAAGTGTTCTCTCACATTCTGTGTGGCTAAGTTGTTAGTGTTTCTAGTGTTGTATTGTAAGTGTTTAAAATAAATAAAACAAATAAACTATATCGGTTATTATGTGAAGAGAAGTGGAAAAATATAATGAAACTTTTCAGCAAACAGTGAGCAACAATAATAAAGCAAACGTGTTGTGAAAACTAATTTTACGTCATTTAATAATTAGGTTGTGCCACAAACTATCCATATTATCAAACAAGTAACATTGTTAATTATATTTTAATGAGTAAATAAATCTGTAAATTCACAGAAGTATGCATAATCTAATCTGCGCATACATGCCTATATTTTTGTATGAACATCAAGATAGTACAGAATGAAAGAAAAGCAAATGGAAGAAAGAAAAAGAAAGCTCTTCTTAGTAATTCTTATTATTAAAACTGATAAAATCTTTGCAATAAAAAACCAAAAGAACAAACACGGTCAGTTAAGAAGGACATGAATGATGCTAAAGTGGTTATAAGGGCAGATAATAAGGCACTGCATCTTAAATCCTTCAACGTATTCTCAAGTGAGCGAATCTTAAAATAATCAGAAGATATCAGAGTGAATGCATTAGTTTCTTCATGCACTAAACAAAAAAGTAAAACATATTGTCCTACAACGTAAATAACCCTTCCTTCATACATTTCAAATTAAACTATCAGACAAAACAATCAAAGATCACTTAGGGTGCTCTCGTTCTTCCCCCATTCCATGGTGAGCAAGATTTGACTCCGAGTTACACGTGACTGTATTTATATCAGTGATTTTGAACTTATACGACAAAAACTACAGAAGTCTTGAATTTTCAAGAACCATGTGATCAGGCTTATTTCGATGTTTGAATTTACTAAGACATAAGACAAACAATAAGACATTGGAAATTAAATATATCAAAGTAAAATGTACTAGAAATTGCATTACTAAACATTATCCTTTAGTATGGTGAAAAGGGGCCACAACTCCCTGCTATATCCTTCCACTTATAAATATAGTCTACCTTCAATGCCTACTTGGGCCACTTAGGCTAATCCGTAAAACACACCTTCTGGCTGAATGAATGATATATAAGTAGAATAGAAGAATGACTCTTCTAGAAGATAGCTCGACACCCACCCACCCCACACCCCCGATACATGCAGCCAGGATAGTTAAGTAAGTACAGGTGTCATAACATGTAAGTGAGTCACGATACATGCAGCCAGGATAGTTAAGTAAGTACAGGTGTCAGACCACAACATAGCATGTAAGTGAGTCACGCTAACCACAAGTGGTCTAAGTATCAATATTAAATGTATTCAATATGAAATAAATAAATAAGACTGCATGGTTACATTATGATTATAATTATTAATAATTAATCATCCATTACTAATTACAAGTGATGATGATCTTAATTTATGTTATTAATAATTCTCCAGCAAACTCATCTCTATCACTTGGCAGATATGCGGACACTATAGTAGTGTAAACGTTTTCTCTCTTCCACAACAGTAAAGACAAACATTTACCATCACACAGTATTTCCATAGATGGAAAATCTCATTTCTAAAGGAGAAGACAAATCCGTCCTTTAATCTATATTTAGTAAGCCACCCACCCACCCATTTTTTTCTCCAACATATGGTTATTAATATGTATAAGAAGGTCAATATATTTAACAATAAATTTATTAAATCAACAATCAAATAACAATACAATGAAACAAGATTACTTGACATCAATATTATCGTAAAACCATGCTAGAATAATTTTAATACCTATACAATTTTATATCCTAAAGTACAAATCAACAGATTAGTGTCAATAAATATCACAGGGCAGTTCTTATCAGAGAAAAAAATGGAGTTATTAGAGATAAGCAATAATAACTTGTACATAATCTGGTTTAGGCATTTTCACAATAGTCTTTCACATGCTTTCATAACAAGTTTATTGTTTACATTATTTCTGTCAGTTCCACATGATTCCCTCTGTAGATCATTGACTAGCCACTATTCCCAAGGCCAACCTGAATGCTCCTTCACTGTATTAGCTCCCTCAGGCAGAACAACAACTGTAGCAATTTCCAGTAACTTCCTTGTACCAGAAATTGCTCAATGTAGTCAGCATATTTTGCCACCACACATCAAAGGAGTGTAGTGTAATCCTTACACTTATACATTGTGGTTGATCTTCTCAAGTCTACCATGGTCATAGTGGTTTATAATCAATAAACCAGGAGATTCAGATAAAACAAGGAAAGGCTGCCTTTTCCCTGTAAAATATAATCAGGTAACAAACATTGTTTCAAGTTTCTTTCTCTCTAACTCCATTCTTTCTTATATTCAAGTCTCAACTTACAGTTTCCTGCAACAGTATTTATTAGCCCAATACACACATACAACATAATAAATAGAGCATATCAGTTTTATGAACAGGTTCACTAGAAACAATGTCAAGTGTTCAGCATACTACATATAAACATCATAGTTCACAATCTGTAGAAATAATAGTCTACTCACAAAAAACATCTCTACGTAAAATCGAAATATAACATAGAATAGCAAGAATGCAAGAAAAAATATTTCTAAATCCATTCTCTCTCAATCATTCAGTTAAATCACCATTAAGCTAATGACAGCCTTTCCTGAATAGACTTCTTGCCATTCCAAATTCAAGTGATTAGACAATAGAATTTTCTACAGCAGGTACATTTTTATCTCAGTCCATTGGCTGGCCTTGTTTCTATGAATCTTATCTTAACCACAGGATAATAAAACCTACTCATCCAATTGGAACTGGTTTGGATTGTATTTTTAATTTCTAGCATATTTTCAATTCGAGTTGTTTACTCCAACTCTGACATACAAAAATGCCATCATACTGAGTGCCTAAGGCCAGGTTGTTGATAATTTATATAACAATTAAGTATAGAAATAGGGATAGGCAAATTTACACAAAACCTAAAAAGCATATACATATTAAATTTAGTCATTAAATTAAAGGTGAAAGAAAACCGGATGTTTAGGGCAAGTGGAAATAGTTAATGTAAACTATATAAACTCATAGACATAATCCTGGCCACAAAGAATAACAATTAAAAGCAAGCAGTCTTTGCCACAGGCGAGATTAGAAGTAAGTTAGTCCAGCGTACCTACGTCCATGAATGGGTGTGCGTGTGAAAACATCTTAGCTCAAGTGTCAAGGTATGATATAAGCATCACCTGACAGACATAAGAATGTAAATCTAAATAAGAATTTAAAATAACTTCTTCAAGAGAACCATAGAAACGAGCCTATAAGTGAGGATTGTTCAATTCGTCAAAAAATAGTAAAATGTTTGGTGTGATTGGGAATCATATGGACTCAAGAATGCATGATTTTGTTTATACATTTGAAGTCAGGAATCATCTGTACATTATTTCTTTCACTTTTTGTTTTGGAAGAAAATAAATGTATGATATGAGAGTATAATAATTTTAAAACCTTTGTGCGTGCATATGTGTAAGTGTGTTTGTGTGTGTGTGTGTGTGTGTGTGTGTGTGTGTGTGTGTGTGTGTGTATGTTTGTATGTGTGTGTGTAAGGTATGCATATTGTAAATTGTAATAATATTAGATAGAACACTATTTATATTTTATTCTATTCTATTATACACTATTTATATTTATATTATTTTCCAGTTTAGTGAAATATGTAACTCACAGCTTGCCTTGATACACATTCACAGTTAATTATTTGTTGCAAAATATTTAATACTGCATCCGTTAGTTGCAGTTATTTCCCCCTTTTTCCAGTTTTGTTTCTGGTCTCTGGTCTAGTCCTCATGCAACATTCTAGATCCAATCTCTATCTAGTTCCTTCTTAGTTGGAACTGTGGGAGAAAATTATTTGTGACATTTTCCTGTTCACAAATGTTATGAGAGTATGAAGAGATGACACACTAGTGTTTGATAAACACACAAACACATGTTGGCCATGCCACCTGAGCGGTACCCTGAATATTAGTGTCAAGAAGTATGTCATATCTCTTGAACTTTAAGAACTAGAGAACTGTTACTTCAGGAACAAACTCTGTAGACAAATGATAAACTTTCGAGTAAATAGACTTTAGGGACCGGCTAGATTCCTCTGAGATAATTAGGTTATTGCTTTAAATTGTAATTGATATGTATTTTGACTGACTTGTTATTTATTTTTAATTCACACTTCATTTGCATTTACCTGGTATTACAGTCCACAAAGTCATTGATGTGGTCCAGCACAACGCGAAGAATTCTGCTAGCACATAAGTCTATATGTATATCAATATCGATATCTATATTATTTATTATATATATATTGATATTAAATCAACAGCACAATAGATTACAATAATTATAAATCAACGGATTTCATTTACTGGGAAGGCTGGGATTGTAAACTTTTGAATTCGCCTTTTACCTTTTAAGTTGTTATACAGACAATTTCAGACAGAACACAAAGGAAGCGTTGTAGATATTACCTACTGAGAACAATCATTCCTTCCTTTACGAAATAGCGTCAACTTAGTTAGGTCTGAAAAAGTAATATCCATTTTCTGAACGTAATAACTGTAAATATACATACAATTGTTATCTTTCGTTTAATCTAAATTAGAAACTGCAGAATGATTCTTAAATTAAAATCATATGGAAAAAGCATGTTTCAAGTTATTCTGAGAGTCGAATAAACTTAATTATTGATGAAAAATCTATCATTGCGCTGTCTGCTGGCAATGAGATTTGTCTATAAACTCTTTATATATTAATATATCTATACAATTTGTAAAATTCTAAAGAATTAATGTCAAACTTTTAATCATAGATCTCAATATCTATAGAAGACATAATCGAAATACAAGGGTCCGAGTACCGTACCCTGAATACTCGTAACATGTAAAAGACTGGAGGAACTAAGCCGTTAAGTATTTTACCTTCATTGATATCCTCTTCCAAGGAACTCTTTTGTATCATAAATGTACGAAACCAGTCTCTGTCAAAACAAACTATAGTTAAGCAACAATAATTTGTAGCATCCATCTACTCTATTACGTTATAACAATAAATCAGCATCAATTTATATACACATTTTAAAATGTGTAAATAGATTCAAAGTTTATGACATAAGTATTAATTTTTAAAAGATGTATGTTAGAGTTTCAATATAACTTCTTCATTTTGAAAACGAAGTGAAAGTTAGCAATATATGTGCAGACAATTCAACAAATAATACATTTACATTCAAAATAGAGTATAAATAATATGAATAGAATAATATTTACCTGGTTAATGAGTGCAGTATTGTTCTGTCTCATTACTATATACACTTCAATGTTTATTTTAACCTTGGTTTAAATATGTCTGAATTTAAACTTTCTATTCCAAATACCAATACATAAATTGGAATAATAATAATAATCATCGTCGATGATTTTGATAAAAAGGTGATGATTGAGAAGTCAGACATAGTCTTCAAGTTTAATACAATGTTGTAAGCACTTAACAACACTAAATAAACTTACAGCAACTCATGACAAAATAAATACTTATTATATTATTACAGAAACACAATAATAATAATATAAAATAAAAAATATACACTAAATACATTGGTTAGAACACATATATTATATATTCTGTGTATTTGCTATCCAGAAATGGCCAGGGACTAAAATATGTGCAGTAAACCGATATTTATTTAGGCTAATTTTTGCCGTGAAATGGGAATTTAACTTTTCATTAAATGAAACAATGGGAACTTAACATGTTTATAATGTAATGATAAATGTATTTAGTATTGAGTTATATTTGTTGATATGTAAACAGAAATGTATACATCCATTTGGATGATGAATATTGTTGACAGGAACTAAAATGATGAATATCAGTGTTAAGCCAACATGGAAATAGTGTTAGATAAATGGTTGTATTTTGGGGCTTGTGACAGGTAAAACGGTGACAAGTGAAGTGTGACAACAATAACCTCTAGCTCTCAGTAGAGTTTAGAGAGGTGTACAGCTGCACGTTGACTGGCTGTGTATCTGCTCTCCATCAAAATTTGAGAGGATCCAAGGCGATGTTTATTAAGCCAGATTGGTCAATAGCACAGGGGCCAGCAAGATGTGGGAAGGCAATAATCCGACAATGTAAGAGTTAGCCATAGGGACTGGCAACCCACAGATTTTTCTGAACTAAGAGAGAGAACTCTTGGTTAGGCAGGTCCTTGATGTGAGTCTAAGTAAAACTGAAAACATTTGAACAGTGGAGTTTGGAAAAAAATTGGAAGGTAAGAGTGAAGTTGATTATTTAAATTGTACTTTTTCTTGAATTGCTTCAAAAAGGAACGAACATTAAATTTACTCGTAAGTTACATTTGTAGTGATAATTTTATTTCAAAGATCACTAGGAAGTGATTCAAAATAAGAAAGAAATGTACAGAGAAGACACTAAGGATAACTTGCTATAAATTACAGGGTCCTAGTTATCGATTTTCCTACTTGACCAAGGGTTGCAGCCATTTTGCAAAAGTTCTATTTAGGAGTCGAGTCCACCCGGACTACGTATATTACTTGATGGTGATGCCGCTAAGCTATAGGACATCGACAGAACGTCAACATGCTGCACAAGAAGTATGATGGAAAAGCATGACCTATAACCTTTGACCGTGGTAAGTTAAGTGTTTTTTTTTTAGAGAGACAAAAGATTCTTGACTCTTGTATTCTACGGTTGATTACTGTGCACATCTGAGAATTATTCGAGATAAGAAACTGATTGCTACGTTACAACGAGCTACAACGAAAAACTCGTAAAAAATTAATTCTCATTTTACTACTTTTTGCATTTTCACTTTTAATTGTTAATTGCGAATCTCTCTTTCTGCATAAAGTTGGTTAGTGTTAAAATTAATTATAGTGTAGCGATATATTGTAAAGTTGACTGTAATAAATATCATAACGAATAAGTTTTAAATTTCAAATCAGATACTTACATAACATGGCACCGATAATCTGAAATATAAATGATAATTTGTAAGTGATGTACATAATGCTAGCTCTCTGCTTGAGCAACGCTATTATTGTGAAAAAAATTATAAATACAGAAATATGTTTGTGAAACGTCAGCTTTAAGCTTACGAATTATTTGTATATAATATTATATGTTTGAGTAATTATACAAAATTTTAACGTAATCTCCCTCCCTCTATCTATCTATCTATCTATCTATCTATCTATCTATCTATCTATCTATCTATCTGTCTATCTATCTATCTATCTGTCTATCTATCTATCTTCTATCTGTCTGTCTATCTATCTATCTATCTATCTATCTTCTATCTATCTGTCTATCTATCTATCTATCTGTCTATCTATCTTCTATCTGTCTGTCTATCTATCTATCTATCTATCTATCTATCTATCTATCTATCTATCTTCTATCTATCTATCTATCTATCTATCTGTCTATCTATCTGTCTATCTATCTATCTTCTGTCTGTCTATCTATCTATCTATCTATCTTCTATCTGTCTGTCTATCTATCTATCTATCTTCTATCTGTCTATCTATCTATCTATCTATCTATCTATCTTCTATCTGTCTATCTATCTATCTGTCTATCTAGGAAAGGTTCATCAGACCACCACTAACGACCAAAGAACCATTGCGTGCTGTGAACACAATCCCCATTCCATAATTATAATTTAAGCAATACCAAATTTACATTGCGATTGGTTGATAAGTTACATTCCTTAATTTAAGCAATACCAAATTCACATTGCGACTGGTTGATAAGTTACATTTTAAATGAGACCGTGGAAAATGAGATTTACCCAAAGGCGACATAGATTGTCCTCCGGGACAGGGGTCGTATTCACACGTACACCCGGATGAGGGGTAAAAGACAGAACAGTTGTTGTTGTCTCGCGGCACTGGACGAAATCCTTTCCTGTGATCACACATGCAAAGGCTATCAGTATACCGATTTCCGCCTCTGGCAATGATGGAATTCACTTCAGGACAGGTAGCGTGCATTTGTTGGCACTGTGGTCGTGTAAATACGTGCGACGGTGTAGCATAGGGCTGAAAGAATGGTCCTACGCATGGCTGGCAAAGTGTATCAATGAAAAGTGCCTTCTGTGAAATATTTGCGAAGGTACCTTTGAAACAACAAAATTCCTTTTAAGCAAAATAGAAATATTCATGTATCCAACTTTCGTTTGTTTGATTTTAATCGTCTTTAAGAACACGTACGAAGATGAAAAAATTGAATAAATAAATCATCAATTCAGCTTTTAGATTTGATTGTTAAATACACTAGATTCACTTTTAATTCAAGAATGCATGATGCAGTATACGTAACTTTCGTTTTCAATTTTATATGTCCTAGTAGCTTTCCATTAACTCAGTTGTTTTCATTTCACTTAGAAGAGAATGTATCTGAAATCAACCTACCTGCAGGGCAATAGATTGGTTGTGTGCACATCTGCACACTTTTCCCGTTATTAGTTTGGCAGTGAAAAATCCCCCCTTGTAAACAACAACGATCTTGCAGTAGAGACCATTGCTCACTTCCAGTTTCTGGACACTGCTTAAGGTGACACTCAAGGTCATCAGACACCGGTAACGTTGTAATCGTCTTTGCTCCATAGGCACGCTCACACAGAATGGTGAAATACACAAGCGAAGAAAACTGATGTACAAACAGTACAAAAACACAATTAATATATTGTCATAAATCCAATAGAAATAACTTGTGAGTTTCTGCTACAAACTAAAGAAGGTAAAGTTTAAAAAAAAGCGTTATAGTCAATGTAAAATAATATATTAAATAAGAGTGAATTTCAAGTAAAGAAGGTATATTAAATTAAAGGGGGGTAATTCAATGTAAAGTGGATAAGGTATATATAATAAGGCGGGTTTCAGTTTCTTTAAAGCTTTATTAAATACGAGGGGTTGCATTTACTGTAAAGAAAAGAAGGTACATATAGACATAGAATTAAGTCGTTGTAAAAGGCATATTTAATAAGAAGGGTTGTAGTCAATGTAAAATAAAGAAGGCATATTTAATAAGAAAGGTTGCAGTCAGTGTAAAATAAAGAAGGCATATTTAATAAGAGGGGTTATGAATTTATAGTAAAGATGGTAAATTAAATAAGAGAATTAATTTCAATGTAAAGAAATGAATGTATATTTAATAACAGGAATAACTGACTTTCTTGGGACACTCTCTCTCTCTCTCTCTCTCTCTCTCTCTCTCTCTCTCTCTCTCTCTCTCTCTCTCTCTCTCTCTCTCTCATATATATACACATTTTGATTATGGTTGTAAATGCCCTTTCTATTATAGCTTTACTTTACCGAGTTGACAATATGATAATGTATATACTGGTAACGTATGTATTAATAATGTATATATTAATAATGCCAATTAGCGTACTTACATGCACTATACCGGTCACAGATGAGGTAAACATTATTCTTATAAAATGGGATCGAATTCAAAAGAAGTGTTGATTGTTAATGATGATTCACCGACCTGTAACAAATCATTGAAGTATAAAATGGTAAATATATATATCTCTATCTACACTTACAAATAAATTGTGGTGCCATTCTTTAAACTAAAGTGTATAATGACGTTTCAAAACCTAGTTTCAATTTCTAAATATATATTATATTATTACTTTTTTGGCAGTCTGTATACAGGTTTTCGGGCCTTAGAACGGTTTTCAAAAACTGCTAAAATGAGCGATGCCTTGAAGCAGAACCGCATACCCCGAGCTTATAATAATAAAAGAAGTTTACAGTTCTTCACATTGTAAACTAGGGCATGCATAGTGGAGCCCCAAACACGGCATTGCAAACAGTATTTTCCGTGGGTCAGTTCTGCTTCAAAGAACTTTTAAAAAGTATACGCATGCGCGCTGGCCAGTACGGAATTGGCTTATGATTTACTCAGAGCATGTTTCTATAGTATTTCTTACCTAACCAGTCCTATTACAATAACATATAATTAACAAGACGCATTAATTCTTAACTAAACAGTGTTATTATAATAACATATAATTAACAAGACGCATTAATTCTTAAACTAAACAGTCCTATTACAATAACATATAATTAACAAGACGCATTAATTCTTAACTAAACAATGTTATTATAATAACATATAATTAACAAGACGCATTAATTCTTAACTAAACAGTGTTATTATAATAACATATAATTAACAAGACGCATTAATTCTTAACTAAACAGTGTTATTATAATAACATATAATTAACAAGACGCATTAATTCTTAACTAAACAGTGTTATTATAATAACATATAATTTAACAAGACGCATTAATTCTTAACTAAACAGTTTTATTATAATAACATATAATTAACAAGACGCATTAATTCTTAACTAAAAAGTGTTATTATAATAACATAGAATTCTTAGCTAATCATTTTCTATTTCCATAACCCACCATAATTAACAAGAGCTTTATGTTAAATTATGTCTTTCACTTATTTTTGTGTTTAAGTGCCATGTGTTTAGTTATTTGCAGTTGAAATTTTCGAAAACTTTAAGTTTTAGTAATGCCTTTCAAAAAAATAGCAATACAAGAAATAATATTACGTTCTTACACAGTATGAAGAAACCTCATTAAAATTTAGAATGTATTTTCCAAAGGATCTAATGTGTGTAATAAATTAAATATATGGAACAATTAAAAACTAGAATTATATTAAGATGTCAAACGTTTTTTCCGTGTGTCTCTTTCCCTATTATATTTCTACAGATAGGCCTATTAATCGTCTCTTTCTACAGGTAGACCTATTAATCGTCTCTTTCTACAGGTAGACCTATTAATCGTCTCTTTCTACAGGTAGGCCTATTAATCGTCTCTTTCTACAGGTAGACCTATTAATCGTCTCTTTCTACAGGTAGACCTATTAATCGTCTCTTTCTACAGGTAGACCTATTAATCGTCTCTTTCTACAGGTAGACCTATTAATCGTCTCTTTCTACAGGTAGACCTATTAATCGTCTCTTTCTACAGGTAGACCTATTAATCGTCTCTTTCTACAGGTAGACCTATTAATCGTCTCTTTCTACAGGTAGACCTATTAATCGTCTCTTTCTACAGGTAGGCCTATTAATCGTCTCTTTCTACAGGTAGACCTATTAATCGTCTCTTTCTACAGGTAGACCTATTAATCGTCTCTTTCTACAGGTAGACCTATTAATCGTCTCTTTCTACAGGTAGACCTATTAATCGTCTCTTTCTACAGGTAGACCTATTAATCGTCTCTTTCTACAGGTAGGGCTATTAATCGTCTCTTTCTATAGATAGACCTGTAAGCCGTCCCTCTAGGAGGACTATCAGTCACACTTCTCTATCTAAATACAGACGTTAGTGCAATGCGTCACCAGGTGTTGTCATTTGTGGTATAATATTAGCAACAGTTTGCACGGTTCTGGTTATAAAAATATCTTATTTTTAATTGTTGTTACAATTCACCTTAGATATGTTTTTTCTTATCATAGTAGCTTACAAAATGTAATAAAGGAGAGAATTTGTTGATCGAACATAGCCGTAAGCAAGAAATTAAAAACTAAAGAATAACGTACTTATCGAAACTGTGCATACGTCATTGTCACAGATGAAAAGTAGGACTACTAAATGAGTCATGACTTACCATCTGACACTATAAACACGTCAACAATAGACTTGTGCATACACTTGTAGTTTGTTGAATATTCTTCCAAATTATGACCACGAACACGAAATGACTTGATTTGCAGTAGCCTGAAACATCGTACTTTCTACCTTCGGAGCATAAATTAACTTCAATGGTCAAACTCGTCCTAATTGGGAATCCCCGCATTGGGTTTTTCTTATCAGCTCGGTCTGATTTAAAAATAACGCCAGTGTGTGTTCTTATTTTTTAATTTTAGGGGTAACGGGTATAGTGTGGTATGGGAATTTATCATTTTTATTTTTATCTATACGTCTGCAGTGTAATTAACATTTTGGCAGAAGATCAAGATTTACCAACGACGACAGGAAAATGATGACTCGTAAAGAAAAATCAATATCTTGGTCATACAAACTTGTACCGCCTACGGCCGGTGTCGATCACAACTTCAAGTTGGCATGCACAGACATGCATGAAGATAAATTTGAGAATACTTTACAAAATGCATTTTGACTTTACTCCATCCATCCATTTCATAATTATCTTGTCATAGTTTCTCAAATGACAAGTGCATTTGAGAGATAGAGAACTAATATTTGAATTTCATATCATCATAGTTCATACGTTTATGATTGTTTAATTTTTGTGATCTGGCTGATTGAACTCGCAAGAGTAGTGAAATGTGACGCAATGAACACTAGGGGACAGATGTCGGCACAACCTCGGACGTCCACTGTATCCTGCATCTTTCATTTATTGGAGCCTTGACCCACTTCAATATTTACTTAAAATGCTGCAGTCAGGACAAATGTTGATGATCGCGGAATATTCAGAAATACACCATTAAGCGTCTGATTGCAGTAGCTTTTAACGAAAAAATATAATTCGTCTGAGTTGTGACTAAGATAGACATATTAGAGGTAATTTACTTATCACAGCAAACTCCCACTTCACTGTAACCTTTGCAAAACTTGGCCATGTTCAAAGATCCAACTGCATTGCCAACATTTGTGTGTGTCAGTACTAAAATATCATTCAGGATGAAAAGCTTTAGGATCAAAATAAAATGAAGCATGCTTACATTTGTCGCAATAAATAATAAAAATTAAATTTCCATTTCCACAGTATAATATTCAGAAAATTTCTTTTTACATATGTGAGACACAAGCGTGCGTGCATATGTGTGTGTGTGTGTGTGTGTGTGTGTGTGTGTGTGTGTGTGATGTCTTTTGGTGTATTTTGCAGATGGTGAGAGACTACGATCATCCCGACCAGCCAGAGTGTATGTATAACGTCAGTAGAGATATACAGTGATTAATGAAATATTTTCCTTAATTAATACATTGGACTACGTTATTATTAGGATTACATTTGACTTTGTGGTGGAGTAAATTTGTCTATCCTTGTTTCTAGACTTAGTTGTTAAATAAATTGTTAAATTGTCAAAGTGACCCGACCTTGGGCACTCCTTGTGAGGGTATTTTTTGTAAGAGTCAAAGTTGGAAGTAAACAACTCAGTTGGAGAAGAGGCTAGAAATTGCTGAACCAATCGAAACAAGTTCCAACTGGATGAGTAGTTTTTCTGACTAATAGTCTCACACTTGTTCATAGCAAATTCATCCAATGGGGATAGACCGGAAGTTTCTTTGTTGAAGAAGTACTTTACTCTAATCACTTTGAATTTGAATATAACTCGAGTCCAGTCATAAAGGCATTCATTAGCTTACGGTAAGTTAAATGATTGATAAAGAAAGGATAGACTTAGAATATTTTGTACGTTTGCTATTGATCAGTGATTTGAATGAGGGAATGCTTATGTAATTGAACCATTTTTTCTATGTTCATTAATTTGACTATGTTACATTGTACATTATACTTGTGAATTTCGACTGCTGCTATATTTTTTTATGCTGTGTGTGTATTGGGCTAACGAAATTGTTGCAGGATTTGTAAGTTGAAAATGTTTGTAAGAGAGAAAGTAGGTTAGAGATTATATGCTTGAAATTTAGTACTGCCTTAATTTGACTTTTGCAGAGCAGAGCAAAGCTTTTTTGTCACTTCATGCTACAATGACTATTGGTGTGTGCATCCAGCATTGTCATCAAACATAGCAGTAAAACGTGTTGCTGTAAGTTGATTCCTATGAATTCCATTCGAGAGTCAATATGGCAGAAATGGCTTGAGTTTGGTCTTGAGAATTCATGAAGATTATTTTGAATGTTCCTCCTGATGTGCTTGATAGTGCACATGAAACTCTAGATGATTCTCTACGGTGTGCTTGGTGAGCACATCAAAGATTCTGGAACAGTTGTCTAACATGCCTAGAGGGGACCCGTGTGGCCATGACCTAAATAAGAAAGACAGTATCTTGTTGCAAACTGCATGATTGTGCTGGCGATCACCTCCATCGTTGAAGAGGTTATATGCATTAACTTTAATTATTTCTCTAAAACTCCACTCTCATTTCTCTGATGATATGACATCCATATATTTGAATTTATATAGATGATAATTGATTGTTTATGTCTATGCTAGGATAAACTGAACAATTGTAGAGTGTTAATTAAACATTGTTGAGAAGTGATGTAAATGTCAATGCTCTTTTGATTATAATCATATGTTGTATATTTGATTGTTGCTTTAATAATTTTATTTTAAATGTTAAATTTATTGACCTTCTTGCACATATTGATAACCATTCGTTGGAGAGACAGTGGGGGCTCGCTAAATATAGATTAAAAGACGGATTTGTCTTCTCTTTGGTAAGACGTTTTCCAACTACGCGAATATTACGTGACGGTAAATGTTTGTCTTTAATGTTGTGGAAGAGAGAAAAATGTTTACAGCGCCTTCATATCCGCCAAGTGAGAGAGACGAGTAGTGGCGTCTGGAGAAATATTAATAACATAAATTAAGATTCTCATCACTTGTAATTATTTCTAGATGATTAAGTAATATTATTAATCATAACCAAAACTAGCGTGGCGCAGGCGTCGCAAGTTTCAACCTGCTTTAGCACTGCATTTAAATTTAGCACCACACCTCTTGAAATATATCTTGACAGTTGGGAAAAAATCTATGCGCTGTGCTGCGATCCGTTACGGGTAGAACTATGGCGCGTAGGATTTTGCAATGGCATTCGCTTGACTGAACTGGGGGGGGGGGGGAAGGATCGATAGCAGTTTAACGTCACCACTGGAGCTTGCGTTGATCATTTCGTCATCAGACTTTCTCCGATTTAGAGTGTCCCAGTGAGACCAAAACTTGACTGAACTTGTCCCGTCTGAATTAATCATTTCTATAGCCTTTGCAGGAATAAGGTCGACTGCTGTACATTCATTTTGTGTTTGCATACTTTGCAACAGTTATGCAATGGTATTTTCTGGATTCACTTGGAATAAATAGAAGGATCAAGTAAGAATTTCTTTTGTTATTGATTGTTTCTCATCTTCTCTCGAATTTTATATGGGTGTAGCTAAAATATCAACATGTAGAATATGATCACCAATACATTACATTGAACGAGAATTTGTATATTAATAGCAGTGTTGGTTCATTTGAAATTTAGGTAGAAATGTTATAAGTCGATGTACTAACTATTTTGGTCATTGTTTAAAAAATATATACTTCTTGTAAATAATTTAAAAACAAACAACACAGAACGGCAATATAAAAAACGTCTATATGCCTACAATGGAATTCAGTCAAAATCAATGAGTAACCGTTTCGCATACACGGTCGTACACAGACACACACACACACACACACACACACACACACACACACACACACACACACACACACATAGATATATATATATATATATATAGAGAGAGAGAGAGAGAGAGAGAGAGAGAGAGAGAGAGAGAGAGAGAGACTACGACAATAACATTTACATTACTTCTTAGACAAGTTTCACTACAATATATTACACTTAATAAAATTACGCAGGAATGGAGAGAAAATTAATAACAATACTTAATAAACATTAATTTTATTAAAAGAAATTCTCTCTCTTGAAAGTTGTAAACTTCCTTGCTTTTTGTCCGTCATTGAACAAGTTGAGTTCACCATATCTCGTTCCTATTGTTTCTGTGTGAATGTATATCTCTTCATGATCACTGTAGAGTGCGTCTATTGACTAATCATTCTGTGCCATGTTTTTTAGTCATCAAATGTTATAGTGTTTCCTAAAACTTTCATCTTATAGTTCATTTTTCTCTCTGATCACCATTTCCTTAGAGTTAAGGTATTCTCGTCGTGTTTGCATAATTAATTTCTGTAGATAATGTTCTTGCAGACATGTCGAGCGTGGTTTATTTTTTTGTATAATTATATAATTTTTTTCAACAATTGTTGTAACATAGTTCTTTCTGCTTAGAGACTATTTTGAATGTATTCTCTAGCATTTTCCCTGTACTCATAGCGGCTACTATTAGGTTATAAATAGAATTAAGTTGGGTTTACTTTTGAGGTATGTTATTGGCAATGTTTCATTTCGAAAACAGACGACTGAAAACAAACTCCTGGACTAGAGGTAGTATAATTATGAGCCGACCTCTTCCCGTTCAGAAGGAATTATGTCACTCCTGTCGTTTAAATATATCAGTGAGAGAAACTGACATGAGAGTCATACAAAAGTAGTAAATGGGTAATTTTCATAAGCAAATACTATTTTCAGTTCATTCGCATTCTTACCTTTTAATATAACAGAAACAAAATTGTAAACAATAAATTAAATCTCATGTATAATAATGGATGTGTTATTATATTTTGTGAACTGTACGTCCGCACAATATGTATCTGTGTGTGTGTGTGAGAGTTTGTGTATCATCTAACTACCTTACTATCTCTCTGTCTATCTGCTTACATGTCTCTATATGTAGTTATCTATTTATATATCCATTTTTGTCTCTATCAAATAATCTGTCTATATGTCTATCTGTCTCTCTGAATTTACAGATCTAAATATTAATACATTGTGAAAGGTAAAATATATTGATGAATCAGACAATGCACATCTTTTGAAGTACTCTTGTTGGAAAATTAGCAAAGTGTTTCTGTTCACTAACACTTTTTTTATTTGACTCAAGCCACTTGTAATAAATATTTTTAAAAGACACAAACATTTTAGAACGTAATCTTAAGCAGCTAATAAACGCTGTATACTATCTTCTCCTAATACGTGTTTCAGTCTGAAGATGATGCAGATTTTCAAGACAACATATTCAACAGAAAAGAAGCGATGTTTCTAAAATGGACTTTTCAATGATTAAGCTGTGTGTTACACTCATCGCTTTAACTAGGTTATACTCTGTAAGTATGGCATTTTTTAAAAGAGGATATCTTGGGCAATCACACTTGTTTCCAATATAAATTATTACCAAGTAATACGACGGAGAAACACCATTCTTATTATTATAACACAAGTATGTAAATTTAAGACGATAGATTTATATATATTCTTTCAGTAGATTATGAAGTAAACTAAAATCTCTGAGTGAGATTATTTAATATTTATATTCTTTAAAACCACTCACACACGCCGTTGCAATGTTTTTGTTTATATGCACTATAGCGAAATTGTTTTATTGTGCATAAAACTTGTAACGGTTTGATGTCATGCAGTTAGTACTGCTGTCTTAAACATAGTGCACTAACTCACAAACGACGATACAAATATCATCGCATTGATTACACTGCGTCACAATTTTTTTTTTGAAAGTTGTCTAAGATTTTTCAACTGATTTAGAACAATTTTGCACTGCTAAATTTCAAAATGACATCCGTTTTTTTTAATCAGGTCAGGTGTTTGATCTAATTCAATTTTTAAAAATCCTATCTTATAGCTAAATCAATTACATTTTTGTAACATTATTAAGCAATTTTTGTTAATATTTCTCTTCCAAAATAGGTTTTTAAATTAAAAGAAAATAATTTAAATTTATAAAATTCGTTTTCTAACACAATTCATTTACTAAATGTTACAAAGGTTGATTAGTGTACATTGAATAGGAGACATTGATAACGGTAAGTACATATAAATTCAATTAGGTCATCATTGTTCAAAATTCAGGGCATGAACTTCCGTCTCTTCGAACTTCTAGAATGCTCAGCAGTACTCTCTCCAACAGTAATCAGCCATCATGACTGCATCCCAGCGTCCCCGATACCTGGTTTCCATCTCTTTCATATCCTGATGAAATCTCGGAAGAGATTGATCCCAGATTTTCAGGAAACCGATCCATTTGTGAGAATAGATAATGCATTTTGATGCTCATGTTACATCCAGAGTTTTTGAAAGCAGTCAGCATATTGGCAACACGCTCTGCAAAGTTCCTGGCCTTATTGTTGCCAAGAAAATTTTTCACGACCAGAACAAAAGCCTTCCACGCTTCCAGTTCCACTTCATTCATTTAGTTTTCAAACTCTGGATCTCTGATTAGCTTACGGAGTTGTGGACCATCAAAAATGCCAGCTTTCAACTTCTCAATGGTCAACCCTGAAAAAGCATGGCACAAGTAAGCGAAACAGCCACCACCCTTGTCCAGAGCTTTGGTGAACTGTTTAATTAAGCCAAGCTTAATGTGAAGCGGTGGGAAAAGTATCTTGTCTCAGTCCACCAAAGGGTTGTGTATGAGGTTCTTTGCTTTGCAAGGTACCAATTCCTCCCTTACAGGACAGACCCGCTTCGTGTGCTTTTTCCCTACTATCCCACATGCACAGAAAGCACGGGTACTTGGTGAATCCAGACTGTTGTGCCAACAAAAAGTTTACCATCTTCAGTTCAACAGAAAGTAACCATCCATGTTGATCATAACGAATTTTCTCCAGCACGTACTTCACAGCTAGAGGTACAGAGGCAAACTGGTTACCATTGTGTAGCAGAACACATTTCAGTGATCGCTTGCTGCTGTCAATAAATAATCTCCAATCTTCAGGTTTATACTGTGGCACTCCAAGCTTGTGCAGAAGCTGTGCAATATCTGTACAGTACACCAGGTCCTTCTCTGTAGAGAAAAAAACTGAGATACTCTTGATGTCTTTTGCGGTAGAAGGTGATGCGAACACTATCAGAAAGGACTTCCCCTCAATCTGGATGCCAACAGTTCAGCAGATGACTTTGACAAGCTGAGATCACGAACTAGATCATTTAGCTTCTTTTGCGAAAAAGGATTTGGAACATCATCATCAAGAATCACTAATTCTTCTTCTTCATATTCTTCAACACTATAGAAATCTTCTTCACTAATGTCGGTAAGTTCTCCAGGGACAGGTACTGGAATTTCATCACAATGAGCTACTGGATGACATGCTGATTCAAGATCAGGATACTAACGCTGCTCCGGTTTTTTCTGTTAATTCCAGTCACATCAATAGCGTAGAAGTAGCAGTCAGTGAAAGGGTTTATCGGTTCCCTCCAAACCATAGGAATTCCAAACTTCAGACAACTCTTCTTACCCTTGGTCCAACGACGAAGATTCTCGGTGCATATCTTGCATACCATTTGTGGCACCCAAACCTTATCCTAATCACCAAGTTTTATACCAAAATAAGCATGGTATGCACGCTTTATAAAACCTCTTGCTGTGTTCCTGTTAGGAACAGTGGTGAATTCGTTGCAGATGTAGCAAAATTCATCGGGTTTATTTTTGCAATGTCTTCGGCCGATTCCATTTTATTACCTAAGGAAGAAAAATATAATTTATATCAATTATTCAAAAATGAGCTTATGTAACCTCTTCATGATTATGTAAAACAAATTATAATTTGTTTATTTAAAGAAATAAGAAAGAATTTTACATCATATAAATAGAAAATACCCTTATAAATATGTAAAAAAAAATAATAATAATGTTGCAATAGATCAAAACGTTGATAAAAATTAGCTCAAAAAGTTGACCTGATCGAACAAAACCGATGTCATTTTTGGATCCAGCACAACAAAACTGTCATAAATCCGTCAAAAAATCTTAGCAACTTTGTTGTTGCCCACTGTAATTTATGGTGAGTCGCTGCCACAGATAGACCTTCACTCTCTTTGAGTAAATACTAAGACATACAAGACATTGGACACTAATGCAGTAAATACTAATACATAACAGACTAATGCAGTAAATACTAAGACATAACAGACTAATGCAGTAAATACTAAGACATATAATCATTGCAGACTACTGCAGTCAATACTATGACAAAAAAATAATTGCAGACTAATGCAGTAAATACTATGACTTTCAAGAAATTTCTGACAAAGTACTAAGACATTCAAGTCATTTTAGACTAATGCAGTAAATATAAGACTAAACAAGACATTTCAGATTAATGCAGGAAATATTAAGACATACAAGACACTTCAGATTAATGCCGTAAATACCTAGACATTCAAGACACTACAGACTAATACATTACAATATTACACACACTACAATACACAACACTAAACAAATTGAGAGAGCATTTTAAAAATTGACAAATGTCACAACCACCCTCTGCTCTCTTGCGAAAGTGTGTGTGTGTGTGTGTGTGTGTGTGTGTGTGTGTGTGTGTGTGTGTGTGTGTGTGTGTATGTGTGTGTGTGTGTGTGTGCGCTTGTGTGTGATTGCCAACATCAACATAGGATCTTGTGTAGGTGGAATTCCAGGATCCCACTCAGAGAGAACAATGATATTTGCCTGTGTAGAGCTTTTTTATTCTGTGTGCTGGTTACATTTGTTGACGTGTGCATGTGTGCGAATGGGATTATTCGAGTGTAGACGGTACAGACAATACAACATAAAAGACAAAGACAGGACAAAACGGCAATTGCTTTCTCAAAACAAAGACGTCAAGCTTTAAATTTTGAAGAGTGAAAATTTGTGTTTATTTATTGGGGGGGAGGGAGTCTGCAGTGGTTAGTCAAACACTTCAAACACATTCACAAACATACACTCTGGGGTGGAAAATGATGATGAATGAAAATAAAAATAAAATAAAAAATAAACAATGCATCTAAATTCCACAACAGAGCGGTAGTTTCTACTATCAATGATCAATTATACGTCAAGTTAATCAATCATAACATCAAGCTCAATTTCTACTAAAAAATTACAATATTGACTTTTTCTTCCGGACGTTTTCTCCTGATTTCATCCTCGCCGATCCCTGCCACTACTGTCACGTATGGCGGTTTTCCATCACGCCGAAACGACAGTTCTTTGCCATCTGTCTCAAGGCTGCCACGTAGGCTTCAACTCTTTCTTCCTACTTCTGGTTGCATTGATTGACTCTGTAGGTTTCATAGGCTTTGTTTGTCTGTACTACGCAATGCTGTTCGATTTTCTTGATTACCGAATCAATGTCATTTTGTTTGTCTTCAGTATCAAACCCGAATGTTCCATATAGCTCCGCTGCCTCCTCTCCAATGACTGTAAGAAATACTGCCGTCCGGTACTGTGTCTCTTCCCTGTTTAGTCAATGACTGTAAGAAATGCTGCTGTCCGGTACTGTGTCTCTTCCCTGTTTAGTCAATGACTGTAAGAAATGCTGCTGTCCGGTACTGTGTCTCTTCCTTGTTTAGTCAATGACTGTAAGAAATGCTGCTGTCCGGTACTGTGTCTCTTCACTATTTAGCCGCGTCGCTACTCCATAATTTTTCCATTGTCGCCGCCATTTTCGCCCACACTTTCCAGGCTTTCTCTTGTGTCACTTAATTTTAACTTTGTCGGCAAATCTGCCTTCGATATAAAAGCAATAAATACAGATTATTGCAATTGAACAATTTGCTCTTCAAAAGGGGAACAGGCATTTTTCACAATTTCTTGTTATCTATATTTTAACGACTTTAATAAAACTTAGCAATGTATAAATGTTTCTGTGACCTTTAGATAAATTCATTGGTGGCATGTACTGTTCAGTATTCTGAAAATGTGCTGACTGTTCATACCTGAGAAAAGTTAGGTGATGCTTTAGGACGTTAGCATCTGTGGAAAAAAGCGGTTTCGCCAACCCACCCCCACCCCCGCCTTCCCTCTGGATGTTCAGGATGTGCGCCAAACTGGTGCGACCTGTTTCACCCACCATTCCTCCTGCCTTCCACCTCAGACGCACCGCGAGGCTGTGGGGATCCCCTAGAAGCAGACCAAGACTGAGAACATCGTGAAGATGAAAGGTCTATTGCGGCTTATGGGTTGAGTGAGAGCGTAACACATCTTGTACATCGAATGACCACTGATAACGAATCATTCAGATTGGAAACAGTTATCTGATCGGTAATAAATACACCAGTCCTTTGAGGGACGGAATTAAAACTTCTGAGGCTCTGCAACTTGTCATTTGCTTGTAGGATGTATTCTGTCCTAACTTAAATGTATAACTCTTTAGATTGTTGGAAATTGACATGCTTTGTCTTATTTTTTTTAATAAGAAAGCAAGCATTGGTTCGCTTAATAATGATTTTTGAAGGTAAATAGAAATTAATTTAAAAGTCTATTATTACTGCGCATAGGAAGGGTTATGAATAGCCCTGCCCACTCTTTACATATACGCCACTTAAAATATGTTACACATCGGGAATAATCAGTACAAGATTTGCTATATTTTTTACTCTTTTCTTAAACGTAGGTCAATACAAAATAAAATTAAAATGTATTGGTGAAACATTTTTCATAACGATAGCCAATTAGTTCATCGAAATGTGTTTTCTATTAAATCTTTGCACAAGGCAATACTTTGGAACATATATTATTGGATTCTTTCCCGATAATTATTATTCGAAACTGTATATGGTCACAGCAACTTTCTTTCTATACAATAGTTGAAGTAAGTTTAAATATGATTCAACAAATTACTTAATTTTATATTCAAATGCATTTAAACACTGATTTTGAATAATGATAATTTACATAAAATTGGAGTTTGTCTCAAGACAATTTTGCAATATTTTAAAATTACATTTTAGTTATTCAGTATATTATTCACTTTATTATAAATGTACGTTATTTCAGATTGTGTCTGGTTTGAAAAGAGTGAAGACATATCCTTTAAGATACTCGGCTGAATGTCTTGCTGAACCCTGTCCTGACTTCTTTACTAAACAATGGGAATTTCTTCAAAGACATTGTTGTCCTCGTGGAGGGGATTTTCACTGCCAGATGATGAACAAGGAAAAGAAGGAAAGCGTACGAATATGTATGGATTCTGTCACTTGCCCACCGGGTAATAATTCTGTGTATAAATTTCTGGAAAAACTTTGCTTGTTGTATTTATTTTGGGTACATTTACATATTACTTAAGAACACTTAACACTTTTTATCCTTAAAAAATTGTATATCCTCTGAGAGTATTTTCATTCAATTTGTTTTTCAATTCGTTTATTTAATTCCCTTTAGAAGATTTTTCTTTCTAAATTCTAACGTGTCGGCCATGTTTTAGAGCAGAGTATTGATATTTCGGATGACAATGGCCATTCGATTGTCTATACTTTCAGTAAACATTACTACTTCGACTACTACTAATGTTAATAATAGAATGAGTATTTATTTGCTCTCATTCTCCAAAGAGTTCTAACCGCTTACAATCATGGCCGCTAAGGTAAATAGTCATGATCTACAGAAATCTCACTAACCAAAACTTTGTGCATACGAGATTCATACATTTACCTCAATACACCGAGTTTATTTCAAAACTGCTTCACAGGCTCGATTTAGACGTCAATATTAGTGAGTAGACTCGTTTTGTTTTACTCAAGCTCACGTCCGTACTTTGATTAATTAAAGTTAGAAATTAAAGACATTTGTAATGCAAGATAACATAAGAATATTCCGTTATCACTATTACACATTTCATTACAGCAATTTCTAGCCTGTCCTCCACCTGAGCTATTTACTTCGATTTAATATCATCCATAAGAGTGTCCAGGATCGGGTCATTTTAACAATTTAAAATTTATGTAACAATTAAGTTTAGAAATAAGGATAGGCAAATTTACTCCGCCACACTATCTATCTATCTACTTACCTATCTATCTATCTATCTACTTACCTACCTACCTATCTGTCTATCTATCTATCTACTTACCTATCTATCTATCTATCTATCTATCTATCTATCTATCTATCTGTCTATCTATGAAAAATACATACACATGCACTACGTTATTTGTCCAAGTGTACACGATGAATAAGAATAATAGTTTAACAATTCAAAGTAGTTCTTTATCTTGTTTGAATTTAGAAATAGTTTTCTATACTGTTATTTGATGATTGCTACAATTAGCACAAATCCGATGGTTATGATAAACAAAATTATTCTACTCATATTCTTCAAGATGTCTAGTGTTTTTTTCTAATTGCTAATGTTAATACTTTTGTTCTATATTTAGGATATTATGCGGACTTGTTGTCACTGACCGGTGCAACATTGCTGAGAGAAACGATGTGTAGATTCTGCAATATATACGAATTTCAACCTCATGCCACGCCCTCTCATTATTTCACGTACATAGGATGCCACAATCGTTCAATAAGCTGTATCGATCTCAACGCATTTACTACTGTACTTGGACTGCCTTTTAGTGACAACACTTGCAAGTGTTCTTTCGTTACAGGCTATCGGCCTGTACCATATAAGGGCCACAAATGCATAGAGTTCAAATCTACTTCAGGCTGCAGGTGCCGACACAAACCTTGTCCATCTACACAAGTGTTGAACTCAGGTAAAATATAGCAATAACTACTCACAAAAAATGAAGAGCGAACACCTGTTGCTCAAAGACAGCATACACGACTCGTTGTTTTAGATGATGATGTGTTCTTCTGCAGGTACATAAGTGGAATATTTTGTTTAAGATCTCTTGGGGCGGGGGGGGGGGAATCCGTTAAAAAGAAATAATGATAGGTCATGTATATCATTGACCTCTAATGAAGTAAAAGCTTTTTAATAGGTGAATATATTACCTTAATGCATTTAATGTACCATTATTAGTAACATTACATATATTATTATATAATATGAAGTGACAAACCGATGACAATGTGAACATATTCATCACACAGAGATTGTCTTGTATTCTTTATATAACTTACAACTTGTGCATGATCTCTGTATGTAAACTGTCACATGTCCAGTTTTCATTTTAAAACCCTGTCCTAATTTAGGCATTAATCATCAATATTAATTTATAGGATAATCATCAACATTAGTGACAGCTGGACCTGCCTAACTTATCTCCCTTCAAATGCCACAATCTCCTGATTGCTCTCGACACCTAGTTGGATAAGCTAGTTGACTTCTTACCATAATGTTATCTCCCCTTTTTATTTATAGATAATAAATATAATTCTGTATTCCTCTATTTACTGCTTGGCCCCCAGTGGCAGTCTCCTTTGGTCATTTACATGCACTTATGTAATAACATAGAGAGATAACAGTTTAAGAAATTTAACAATAAGATTAAAATTGAAACGAGAAATGAACAAATTGATTTCCACGAATATAGAATATTAATGCGCGACCCAGAAAGTCATTTTGTTATCCACACCATCTATCAATCTATCTTGATTTGTCCTTTGGGACTTATCTCTATAAAGCACAAGTTGTTGTCATCCACTGATGCACATTGACCTCCATGACCTTTGGCAACCCTCGTCGTTCAACAGGCTGTAATATGGATTCAGCACAGATGCTTGCTCGCTTGTCCTGGATTCCATGCTTTAGCAAGGTTGAACTTCCACATCAAGGAACAGCTAGCAATTAGGATCTGAGTTATGAGGTAAAACTCAAGACTGGCTGCAAATACATAGTTATTTACGTTACAGCTTTGTGTCACAATTATGAATTTTATGGGCCTTATAGCAGCAGCATTAATCATTCTTTACAATTTCCACTAATTCACAATTTACATTACATGAAAATTCAAATATATAAAATCTTTACAAATATATATTTTTTCATTATTCCCATGCTGCTCATGATATAATTTAACTAATAACTACTTAGCACATGTTAATTCTCCCATGATAACAATTAATCAACGGCAATAAAATTACATACACTTGGCATTTCTCACCACATTTAAGTGTAATATCACTGTGCCACATAACCTCTGTAGAAAAATGTATTATATCAACAGCAATAAAATTCACAAGATTATTCTACATACATCACAATACAAAATATATAGAATTAATTACAAGAAAGATTTCGATTTTAGAGAGAGATCAAAGTATTACCACTAGGTTTTTTTCATATAGGCATGGCCATAGTGATGGACGCTCTCTATTTTCCCGTGTAAGTTGGGTGCAGTGTAGCATAGGTGTCTGACGTGACCCACTCATTCAGGGGTTTTTATGAATGAAAGTAAAGGTCAACTCACATCTTAACACTATGTCACTGTCCAGAAAACAAATGACAGTACATAGATAGTTAGTATCTGCAACCTTCACCTATGGTCTAACCTACTAGTAAACAGGCATTTCATCAGTCTCTAAGCTAAATCCTTAATGGAAGTTTCTCAATGGATACGCAAGACTGGGGGAAAACCCATGTGTAAGAAAACAATTAATAATATTAAAAAGGTTAACAGGATTCCATAATTTGTTTTCCACACATAAACATTACTATAACTTTGAAAGAAATACAGTGCCATTCAGTTACTCTCTTCATTCAGCTCGCTGCCCTCATCTTAAGTATACTAGCAAACATTATTCAATTTGAAACTAAAATATTTGCCTAGTTAATCTGATACTGTAATCATTCTAATAAGCATAATATAAACATGACCCGAAACCATATATAACTCATATCAACCTCAGTTGGATACCCAGCCCGACAAACTCTTCTTTTCATATGGACTGAACACATCCCCACCATTTGGGCCAATATAATATATTTGAAATTAGCGATACTCAGAATTGCCCTACTTTCTGGACTCTCTCCTGCTTGTATGAAGTCAGAAGGGAATGTCCTGTTTTCTACTCTCATGTAATGGCCTCAACTGTCTGAATTCCAATTATGACAACAGATGTAAAACTCTGATCTAAGCATACGAGCTTGGACCCGAAACCTCAGATATAACGAAATATTATAATGGTTTATTATATAATCTGTTTTTCTCCATTGAAGTTTTCCCCATTTTTCATTCACACTAACTACACGTCCTTTCTGACATGTTTCTAACAGAAAGATGTCATTTTACATACATAATGTAATTACATATTTTAAAAGGCTTTTACTTCATTAGAGGTAATCGATATGCATGACTTATCATAATTCCTTTCCGAGGGACTTTTCCCCTCTAAAATCTTAAAATATTCCAGATATCAATAAATTAGCAATATAGGCATACGTACTAGGAATCTCCTCCTATGTTTCTTTTATATTCACTTCCACGATTACATCTTGAACCAGTACTCTTCATTAGTTTAACAAATACTATTAATAATAATAACTGTCTTAGTGATTTGTTACATCGTCCAGATACTTGCAATTTCATGTATTTTAACACATCGCTTCTGGCAAAATGTTTCAGCTACAGTCTGTTGAGAATATAGTAATGGCAAAGCTATTCAGACAAATTACTTGACTACAACTCCAGATGAACCTAGAACATTTAAGATGAAGTAATTTGTCATAATGTCAAGTAGAGACAGTCCAAACCAGAAGAGAACTTGTTTTAGAATATCTTGTTAATGTAACTTAAGAATTGTAATGCCTTTTCAGGTAATGTAGTATGTTTTCTTATCCTTGATTAGACTATAGCTAGTGTGACATCCAATACCCAAATAACTACACATTTTGAAGTGAGAAAAATATTTTTTCTAAACGAGAGAGTTAATATAGTTTGTGTGTGTGTGTGTGTGTGTGTGTGTGTGTGTGTGTGTGTGTGTGTGTGTGTGTGCGTGTGTGTTTGTGGGCTTTCTCCATCCTACCGACTCCTATGGTTGGTGAATAATTACTGAGCTAGGAAGTGCTTTGGAAAATAGAGAATTTTCCAGAACTGGTACCAGGGTCTCGATGTACACTGAACATGAATAGGCAAGTTATTGGGGACTTATTAATGTTCAAACTATAATTATCATTAACTGTCAATGTTATTATAGCATGATGTAAAGCACATATATTTCATTTGTTTGCACCATAAATTCACCTGTAAATCGTTAGTTGAATGCCGCTGACCATTGAGGCAACACATATTTTGGCTCCCAGCCTTAATAAGTTAGCTAACCATTACTACCGGTTATCAATGCAGCAGGAAATCATTCTTTGTATATTTTACTGTCAAAGGCATGTGGTTTTGCTTGCATAAGTAATATTCTTGTTTATCCCTGTTACATTCCAGTATTTGTTTTAAGACCCTGTCTCAGCATGAGGATTTAAAGATTATTAATTTCCATAATTCACATATACTGATGACAGACTGGTTGCCAGATTCACCCTTCAGTCTCCCTTGGTTTAGATATTAAATTTAGTGACAGGCAAACTTGTGTAATAATGCCCGATCTGGATACGTTATCCAATCACAAATAATTATGCATTCATAACATTCATCTTTTGACTCAGCCCCGAACCCAGTTCTTAATTGGTCTTCCTTGTAATAATTAGCCAACTTCTGTAATTAGATAACAAATAAAAATTTAATAAATGTAACAATTAACAAATGGTATTTCCATAGATCAAAATTCAAATACGAAGGTCATAAGACTACCTATTCGACTTTTAAAGTTTTTATGAAATCGTAACATACAGTTCTGATTTAAGAGATCACCACTGTCCACTTAGCTCATAATCTTCTCATCTGTTATAGCAGTGCTCACACCCCAACAGTACGTCAATTGGATGACTAGCAACTGTCGCATAACCCGTTGCTTGAATAGTGTCAATTCGACTCTCCAACTTAGTAGTCGTAAGGCCCGGTGTTCAACAAGTCATGCATGTCGAACACCCTCAGGATTCAAATGTTGAACCCAACATGAAACTCCAAACGTGGAACACGAAACATGGAACACCAAACGTGAAACACCAGCGTGAAACACCAAACGTGAAACCTACTCTTCAATAAGTGTTCTTTTCCATGAGCGACAATTCTATTTATTCGCTGACCCATACATGTGACATAGACAATAAAATAGCCTATTTAAAAATCGACCTTTTGATCGTATTTTACAATGAAAAGTAAAATATGAAGAAAAATGAAAAGATATAATTAAAATCTTGCACACGCTCATTACAATTATAATAAAGCACATTGCACGCAAGTGGAATAAAATCATGTCAATACTTCAACGCACACAGCGTTTCACAATTGTCCATTTAGTTAGCTTTTCAAAGAAGATAAATTAACCTTTCACAATGTCTTTACGCAATCCAGCTATCCAAATACATATTAATCTAGTCACTCTATTCTCTGGCTACACATCAGGAAAAATAGCAATAGTACAATTCAGTCACATTTGATATGCAAAACTCACACAACAATGCCCTTAATAAAATACAGTTTATAATATTAAGAAGTCAATGCTTTACCTTGTCTGAATGTAAACGGGTTTTCTCGATTCACGGAATAAATATGAACACATGAGGACGAATTGTTAAGCTATGTGTATTTTACTGGCCGATTGGCACTTTATCTGAGATGTTGATTTGATGAGTGCTGAGCCATGAACAATGCCAGAATAGAACCACTTTATCCTGGATGTTGACTTTGATGAGTATTGCACCATGAAGCAACACCAGAGCAGAACGACTCATATGCCAAGGACCGGTTCAACGGACCATATGCGCATCTGCTACGACATTCATAAGGACCATTGACGACACATCAGGTGAATCTAAATTATGTATTTATAAAGTCAGCAAATACATAGCTTCAGTCAAGATAGAATAAAATTCAATCGAACTTTAATCAGAAACAGTGTTCTCTCATAAACTCATTTATAGTTCGCTCATATGAAAAAACCAAATAACTACTACAGTGCCATAGGACTCAAAACAAACATTATCTTACAACATCACATGGCCGTGATTATGCACTATAAACATGTATAACTCTAATTGTAACTGTTGAACTATTCGCTATTTGTAAACATACTGCCGTATGTTATTTCTTATTGATAAATAGACCACTATTGTTAGCATGACCCACTTACATGTTATATGTTGTTGTCTGTCAACTGTATTTACTTACTATCCTGTATCAGTGTCTCGAGCTATCTTCTAGAACTATAACTCTTCTATTTTACATTATCTATCATTCATCTTTCTGACATACGTGGACAGCCAGAAGATGTGATTTTGGGATTAGCTTAAGCTTATGGGTGGCCCGGGTGGTGGAGAATTAACAAATTGCTCATATCCCAGCCAAAACGTCACATAGCCTGTACGATATAATTTTATTATGTCAATTACTGTTACAGCTGTATACAGACTGTACATTGTAGCAAGTGACTTATAGGCACATAATGCATGACTAAATATTTTGCAAAATTTCTGTGCTGGAGATGTGTTCTACTGAAACTATATTACACAAATGTATATAGATGTTTGTCTCTTCCTCGATTCAGTTCTCATTCAAGGCTATGTCACCATCTTACACCTCTAATGATATCAATAAGTCTCCAATATAGGCATACGTACTAATCCAGTAGTTCACAAAATGTCTTGATTCACGGCGCTATTAGTGTATCAAGAATTTTTTCAAAGGCGCAAAAATTCAGAAAAATGTGTGTGTTCTGTTTCTCTTGAAAATTCCGCGGCGCTCGTTAACCACTTAGTTAAACACTATACTATAACATTTTTAAATCTATTTTTCTGTTCTTAATATGATGAATGAAATATTTCCTAATAGTATAATATTCACAATCACAGTTAATATTCTTGTTTAAAATGCAGAACTGTATATATTATTACACTTGGTTTATAACTGTTGTAGTTCAATCTAGTTACTCATTCTCTCATTAAAATTCATCGCACCAATTGATCTAGAAGATTGATTTGTAAAGTAGTTTAATAGCTACGGCTATCAGATAGTTTTCATAAATTAAAGCCAAACACATCTAAATGTTGCTTTGCTTGTTATTGTCTGATTTTACAAAATACTTAATACAATTTTCAAAGTAGATCATGCTCATTTTTTAAGCTAAGTCAGAGAAGAATTTTATTTTCTTCTTTCAGAGTTCCGCTGTGAGCAGCCTACATTGAGGTATAATTATATAATTAAATAAAAGATAAATAATGTTACTGATTCTATCTATCTATCCTTCTATCTATCTATCTATCTATCTATCTATCTATCTATCTATCTATCATTCTGTCTATCTATCTATCTATCATTCTGTCTGTCTGTCTATCTATCTATCTATCCACAGCTTTTGCAATCAAACACCTGGATTTAATGCCTTTGACGAGAGCATCTGATAGTGAAGCATGGAACTATAATGCACAAAATAAAAAGTGAAAGAATAGTTTATTTCAATAGCGTGTACATTTATTTATTAAAGTTACTTTGCCATTCAATCTCTTACATTACTACATTCCGTTTGTTCACTGCTCCCCAGACCCCATTTTTACATAACTCTTGAAATAGTTCAATATTCGAAATAAAAATACAAGTATCATTGTCAGGATATTTTATAAATTTCCTCGGATCCCATCAATAAATATTAAAATAGGAATATATAAAGGAATACAATTTAGATATAAGAAATAAGTAGAAAACAAAATCTAAATGCAGATGCAAGAGGCAGTTTAACAGACATAAGACGTATCTATTACATCACCAGTATGACTGAATGGATGCTTTTCTGGGTCAAGAGAAGTAAGATAGTTATTTCGTGAGCACCGGTTAGGCATAAGTCCAGCCAGTCCATTAAAAAGTAAACACAACCAGTACTCAACGGATTAGTGTACAAGCATTCGTTGTAACAAACACTGACAGCCACATCAAGTACTGCAAGTAAAGTAATGAACCTAAGACAAAAAGGATTGCGAGTGAGAATAGAAAAGTGATTAGAGACAGTAGTCGTCATGACAGAAGAATGGTTAGAAAAGATGTTAAGACCCGCCCATTGTACAAGTCATAGAGGGGTAAAAACAGATTTCAAAGTAGTGTGTTTTAACTGTAACAAGCCAGACCATTTAGCATGTGATTGCACCCACGGCATACCAGACGTACTTGGTGACGAGCGCGCGGTGAGAGATACAGTGGCAACATCCATCCAGTCAGGCATTGATGTAGAAGTTGACCAAAACGTTGTAGCAGATTTGGAGGTGTCAGAACCCCAGAGTCGAGGAGAGGGATGTAGCTCGAAGGAAGGGGCCTCTCTCTTACCTGGCAGTGTATGTGCATTGGAGTATGCACAGACAGCTGTTGTGAACGAAAGAACAAACACACATGAGGTTGTAGCAATGGTGTCTACAATGTGTATTGTCTATATGGACGCACTTAAAGGACTTAGTGGCGTGGACACAAGTGAAAGATGTAGAGATGACGTAATGATAACTTCCGCTGATCAATCTGCCAGAGGTACAGATGATCAAGGGGTTACATCCGAGTCCACAGTGGCAGGCCAAGGGATTGGCACCGGCTGTTGGATACTGTCTGATTTTGAAAGGAATGGGAACCCTCTCAAAATGGCACCATTAAATGCCGAGGGAAGGCAGATGTCTCGAAGTCATATGCGTCGAAGTCTTCTGAGAACAATGTTGAGTTTCTGCAGGAGGCAAAATCTTTCATTCAGAAAGCAAGGACCACTCTTTTGCCTGACAGAGTGTGTGCATTGGAGTATTGTAGACTGCTGTCAGGGGCAGGACAGACATATACAAAGTTGAAGCAGCAGAAGCTGAGAACTGTGTATTGTCTGTGTGTTTCAGACGGCGACTGAGTCCTTGAAGTCTTTGCTTTGCATCTTCTATTGCAGTCTTAGTGCTTCTGCAGTTGAGCTGGTATTTGGTGACCAATCTTGCCTTCAGTTTTCCTTATTTTGTGCTGCTGCTGTCATTTGGTTTATTTCTCTTCTAGTACACTCTATTTTCTTTTCTATTCTTTTCTTCCATGGTGGTACTGATGGTTTCTGTGTTTGTACTCTGTCTAGCCTTATATATCTTTCTATTATCTTTGCTGTGGCCCACATCCTCCGTAAAACCTTGGATCTCCCAGAATCTTGGTAAGATTCCGAGACCTTGGATCACAACCGACAGTCAAACAGAAGTCGTGGAAAGAGGCATAATAATAATAATAATAGTGTGTCTCGATAGTCCAGTGGTTAGAGGAGAAAAAACCTCACCCAGAAAGTTAAGCAGTCTGAGCTGTGTCGACAAGCCTAGATGGGTGACAGCTTCAAATCCCATCTCTGGACTATCGAGGGAGGGAAAAGCGGTTCCCTCCAAACTACACGCTATTATCAGTAGTTGTAGTAGTAAGAAGTAGCAATACTAGTAGTAGCATATTATTATTACTGTTATTATTATTGGTAGTAGTCGTACATTAATATTATTATAGAAACTATTTCTAAGTAAATCACCTAAATTCCTGACATTCTTCGGAAAATCTTCTCAGCACTCAAAAGAGCACACCTACTGACTACAATGGTGATTTCCATTAAAATGAAGTGAATGTACCTCAACATATGTAGAGCCCTAAAAACGTGGTATTATACAGAAAGTGTAACTTTGCGTGTACGAATCACCCTGAATCCGGTAGGACATGCAGGCCTACGTTTCCGAACTATGACGTCATAATATGTACTTATTTCACTTGACCTTGATTACTCCATGCCTAGTAGAAATTCACAGAATCAGCATGAACTGTATTCAAAATAGAAGTTTACAATTCATTTCTTGATTGTTTGGTTATATTTTGTTAAAATATTGAAGGAATTGTCGTAAGAATGTAAAGGGTTACTTGACTTTATAGGAATACAATGGATCTATCTTCTATATTTTGAGGGATAAATCACAGATAACAGATTACTGTTTATATTCTTTTGTTTTGACAGAAATATCTTGGAAGGAGCCCACGTTACAAGAATGGATAGTATATATTTACAAAATTTGAAGAATGGTAAACATTTAATATTTAATACTATAGTTTTTGCTGTCGGCTGCTTCTAAATGCATATATAAAAATTCAAGCTTATTAAATAAGCAGTATAACTATAAAAGACAAGGGAACTTTTGAAGGCATTTTAGAGGCCTTAACAAATAGTCGTTAATTTAAAATAAATATAATACCCAATAAACATTATTTATTTATCTATCTATCTATCTATCTATCTATCTATCTATCTATCTATCTATCTATCTATCTATCTATCTATCTATCTATCTATCTATCTATCTATGTATCTATCTATCTATCTATCTACCTACCTACCTATCTATCTATCTATCTATCTATCTATCTATCTATCTATCTTCTTTAAGTTCACTTCTTTTCCCCACAGGAATTGCGTGGAAACTTTTCATCTTCTTGATGTTCTCAGTTCTGTAGATTTCTTGTGGGGCCTTCCTCCTTACTCTGTTATTCTAGGAGGGTAGTACTGTTCTAAAAAAATGTTGTGGATGATTTATGGAAGTAGTTTTCCAATTGTCTGTCATTGTTTACAGTTTACTTACATGTTTTAGTAGTGTTTCAATGATTGTATGCATTGTTTTCTAGGAATTGTGTTAATATATGTATAGAATTTTTTAAAATGTGTGTGAAGAAGCTATTTGTAACTTCCTTTAAGTATGTAGTTTTCTTTTTTATTAGTTAGTGTGTAATTGTGTGTGTGGTGGGTTTTATTAATATTTATTTTTATTAGAAAGTGAAGTGTGTTTGTGTGAATGAGATATGTGATGATGGCTTGGTGAGTGTGATTTTGGTGATATTTATTTGGAAAGAGTAATGTTTGTGTGGTAACTGGTAAATGTAATAGTCTCATTGTGTCAGTCAAGCATTTTCTTTCTTCTCTGTATTTGTAACAATGTAGTAGAAAGTGTTCTATTGTGTTGTATGTTCGACAGTGAGTGCATGATTTTGGTTCATTATTTATGTTATGTGTAAATCTTGTGGAGTTGTATCTTGCTCTGTTGTGTGTTATGTTTGTTAAGTATGGGTGGGGTGGGGTGGGGAAATTGTTTTTAAAGATTTGTTTAATGTGTGCTTGCAGTTTTGGTATGTGTATTGGGGTGTTTAGAGGTATTCCATGTTTGCTACCATATTTTGCTCCTTTGTCTGCTGTTTCATTCCTGTTATGTTTCCTGTTATGACTGGGGATTCATAACAGTGTTGTTTTTATTTCTTTTTTTTTTCTAGTGTTGTTATTTGTTTGCATATTGTATTGGTAATTTGTGCTCTTGTGGTTTGGAAGGGGTTAGATAAATTTTGTAGTGTTGTTAGTGAGTCTGTTAGTATGAGTATTTCTGTTTTGGTTGTTAGGGTGTTTTTTACTATTGTCAGTGCTTTTTGGATTGCTTCTAGTTCTGCTGTTAGTATTGAATGTCTTTTGTATGTTTGTGTGAATGTGGGTGTATGTGCAGCTGCCCCTGTTCCCATTTTGCTTTTGGATCCGTCAGTGTATATGCGGTGATGGTTGAAATATTTTTTATTTATGTGTTCTAGTGCTCTTTGTTTCGCTAAGTGTGGTTGGTTGTGCTTTTTTGGTTGTTTGAGTAGTGTTAAATCTATTTTTGGTGTATTGATTGTCCAGGGGGGGGGGGGAAGCTGAGGTTGGTTTGGGGGATCTTATTGATCTTATCAAATTTTAATGAGTTCAATTTGTATTTTTCTATTAATTTCTTAGTTTGCTGGTATGGGGGTAGCTTATTTTCTGTCCACTTGTTTTGTTTAATTCTTGTTGCTTTTGGCATGTTGTATCCCTTTTTATCCCAATTCTTGTTGCTTTTGGCATGTTGTATCCCTTTTTATCCCAATTCTTGTTTTGAAGATGTGTATTTTTCCCATGTTGTATTCTAGTTGCCCATTGTTTGAGTGTTTGTTTGTCTCTTCTTTCTATTAGTGTTAAATGTCCTGTTTGTTTTAAAATTTCTTCAATTTTGTGTTTGGGAGTACGTTTGTGCTTATTCTAAGAACTTTATATTGAATTGTTTGTAGTTTTTTTTTATTTTAGGGCTGCTGGTTGTTGTGTATGTTGTGCTTCCATGGTCTATGACTGAGTATATTAGTGCTCTTGTGACTGTTAATAGAGTGGTCATGTCTGCCCCCCAGTCTTTCCCTTTTGTTGTTTTAAGGATGTTTAGTGTTTTGTTCGTTTGATTAAGGTTTTCATCAAATGCGATCCCTAAACATTTGTGAATCTGAGTATTTATTATTTGATTGTTTTAATTTGAGTGTGGGGTAATTTCTGTCTCCTGGATCAGTGAAGTCTATGGCTGTCGTTTTGTCTGGTGCAAGGTCAAATCCCCATTTATATGTCCAGTCTTCCAGGTTTTTAGGGTGTTTTGGAGATCTTGGATTAAGTATTCTATTTTTTTGTGTGAGTTGTATAGTGATGAATCGTCTGCAAATTGTGTTAGTTGTGTCTTTGTGTCTGCTGTGATTTTGTTTAGGTCATGTGTGGCTATGTTGAAGAGGGTGGAGCTGAGAGAACTTCCATGTGGGGTGCCATTGATTATTTGTCTAATGGTGGATTGTGTGTGCTTTATTTGTACTCGGAATGTTCTATTTTGAAGGAAATTTTTAACATAGTTGTATATGTTCCCTCCTATTCCCATTTGAAGCATTTTAATTAGTATTGTTGGGTGCCAAACCGTGTCGAAGGCTTTTGATATGTCACTAAAGATTGCTATTGTGTGGTTTTTTTTTAGTTTATCTATCATGATGTTGTCTACTAATCTATTGGTGGCATCTGTGGTGGATCTTTTGGGTCTGAACCCATGTTGTTCTGGAGAGAGTAGTTATTTCTTTCTAAGAAGTATGTGAGTCTTCTATTTACTATTGTTTCTAGTGTTTTTGCTAGGGTTGGGAGAAGGGAGATTGGTCTGTATGAGTTTGGTTGAGTGTGTTCTTTGTCTGGTTTTGGTATTGGTATTATGTTGGCTTGTTTCCAGAGTGTTGGTATATCACCTGTTTTCCATATTTTGTTGATTAGCTGTGTTAGATTATGTAGTATGGTGTGTGGTAGTCTTCTTAAAAATTGGTAAGGTATTTTGTCTTGGCCTGGTGTTGTTCTTTTTGTTTTTAACTGTATGTTCTATTTCTGCTAATGTGATAGGTGAGTTTATTTATTTTTTGGATGGAGTCTGAGGTTTCGCTTTTGTTCCTTTCTAGTTTTGCTAGTAGTTTTGATACTTTTTCTAGATTTTTGATTTTCTGAGGGTTGGTGTTGTTCGTATTTGCTTGAAATGCATCTGCAAAGGTTTCAGCCTTTTCCTCTTCAGTTCAGGTGTATATGTTTGATTTAGGGTGGGTTACACGCAGAGTGTTCTAGAATCTTCAGGAGCATTTACTCAACACACCATGAGGAATGTTCAAAATAATCTTCGTTAATTCTCGAGACCAAACAAAAGCCTTACTTTTCGCCTTATTGGCTCTTGAACAGAATTCACATAAATCAACTTACATCAACATGCTTACTGATAAAATTGCATATAACGCTGGATTCACACACCTTTGATCATGTAGAGTAGTCACTATAGCCTGAAGTGAACGGGGTGCATTTTCCTCATAAGCTAACAATCGCCTTAATAACTGAACACGAGTTGTTTAAATCAAAGTGATTAGAATATATCAACAATGATATATTCCTTCACAATGTGACTTTCAGTCAATCCCCATTAGTTGAAATTGTTATGAGCAAGTGTGAGGCTATTAGTCAGAAAAACACTACACATCCAGTTGGAACTTATCTGGATTGCATCTGCTATATTTCTAGCATATTCTCCACTTAAGTTGCTTCCTAAAACATTTGGTAGTTTCAATAATATCATCATAAGCAGTTCTCAAGATCGTGTTACATTGACATTTAACAATTTATATAACAATTAAATTTAGAAATAGAGATAAGCAAACTTGGAGTATTGACTTGAGTTTCAGTAAGAAATATTAGTACTTGTAGAGCACTTACAAAATTTTGATAGACCACGCATACAAACATCATTTTGTGCATGTCTAGGACCTTGAAGATGCTACAGAAAGTTCGTACCAAACTTTAGCATAACAATAGCAGTGCTGACGTATATACTTCATAGCAATGCACTGGACTGTATAGTATGCAGAGAAGTCTGTAAGCACTCCTTAAATATACACGTTGACACTCGATGCAACATTGAGAATATCTTACTTTTTTCCAAAGATTTGTAGTGAGAAGTGATGCCAATAATGAAGGAATTCGCTCGTGTTTTCTCCAAGGGCATGATTTGTTTTCTAGTATTGGTATAAAAAAAGAACGGTAAACCAAAGCAGTTGTTTCTGAAAAAAATAGTGCTTGACCAGATTTTTTAGTTTCGCGATTACATTAGTTGTTTAATCGGACACTCACTCAGGAAATCGACCATGTGTTGTCAAAGTAACTGTAGGAATGTCGTATGGGGGTACGATACATTCTTGCTATTGCCATTTATTTCGACTTCAGTGGCGAGAACAAATGATGCATTTGAATATTTTGTAGATATCTCCAGAAAGTAAATAATGGTTTTGAAATGTATAATATTGAGTAACTTGCTTCGACAAGAATATTCTTAGAAATGAGAGTCATGGAATAGGAGTATAATGTCATTATCATTATTACAGAGTTTAATAAATCTAATTATTATGAAAGGAAGGGTCACGAAGACCCTAAAAGCAACAAAAAGGGTTTATCTTCAACCTACATTTTCCAAAAGATTCCAAGGGTTATGAAAATTGTTGAACCGAGTTCGAACTCGAACAGTAAAAATAACGTACAATGCGAGAAAACTCACTTCTGATTGTGCCTTGAGCTACGCAAAAGACACTCTTCCATAAGCTGCCAAGTCAAGCGGATGTCCAAATTTGTTAGTCGCCTAGACAGTGATTGTACTTGAAACTGACCACAAAGGCAATTTTTTAAATATATTCCAAAAACGGGAAGCCTTCTCAACAGTGCCTGCAATTTGGAAACATATTTTATTTTATTATTTTATTCAATATTAGGAAGATTATCGCCGGAGACTACAATGCTATTCTGAGCGTATTTTGGGATAGGACATATTTAATCCAATAGCCCAAGACTGTTCACAGTTGACGATATATACTTCATGCCGCCTTGAGCCGCTATTTGCTGCCCTTGGGAAGGACTTTATGTTGCCACAAGTCACCATTAGCCGTCTGAAGCTAGGTGACTTAAACATTGTCCATAATGATGCGCGAACTCCGACTTCGACATTTGACTGATTGGTATATTTATTCCACTTAGCGGATATACTGGCGCTGTAAATGTTTTCTCTCTTCCACAAAATAAAAGATAAATGCTTCAACAGTCTTTCACTTGCTTTTGCAACAATGTCACAATGTCTGCGTCAGCACATGTCTACCTCCACACATGGAAAACACTTACACACTATTATACTCTTGAAACAACTTAAGCACGCTCTTCGCCCTATTAGTTCCTTCAGGCAGAACACAATTACAGTAATTCTTATAACTTCACTGTACTAGATTTTTCCTGATGTACTCAGCATACTTTGCCATGATATATCAAAAGTTATTAGCATACTTCCTTACACGCAACAGACGTTTCCCTCATTTTCCCGTTATTCAGGTTTATAATCAGTTTATAGATTTATAGATTCAATAAATACGTGAAAATAGGAAACTGAAAAGGCTACTTGCTCACTGCAAAATATAATTAAGGAGCAAACCTAAGTTTTTAGTTTATCACTTTATAACTCCATTCTATCTTACATTCCAGTCTCGGCTGACAGTTTCCAGCAACAATATTCATTAGCCTGATACATGCAGATGGTATAATAAATACAAATTTCAAAATAATGTCAACTATCAACACACTAAATGCGAGCAGCTTAGTTCTAATACTTGTAGAAATAAAAGTCAACTCACATAGTACATCTCTACACAAGCATAACATATCAGTAGCAAAAAGTACATGAAATATTTCTAAGTCCATTCTCTCTCTCTCTCTCTCTCAGTCAGTTTAACTTAACATCAAGCTAAGGGCCGCCTTTCAAAACTAGACTTTCTTCTTGCCACTCAAACTCAAAGTGATCAGAGAATAGAATTTTCTACAACAAGTAAACTTTTTAATCTCAGTCCATTGGCTGGTCTCGTTCTCGTAAATCGTAACCATTGGATAATAAAAACTACTCACTGGTTTGCATTACATCAGCAAATCTAGAATGTTCTTGCCTTCAGAGTTTACTCCAACTCAGGCACTTTCGAAAATACCGTCATAAGGAGTACCCAAGTTCGGGTTACTCTGACAATTTAACAATTTATATAACCATTTAATTTTAAAATAGGGAGAGGCAAACTTACTCCATCACAGAGTAATCATTGCAAGTTTAAATAGTTGAACAAAAAGAAGGAATCCTATGACTGGTTTATGCTCATTTGTATTAGATTCTTGCAAGTTAAGTAATCGCTACAATCCCGAATTGAATGCACATCAGAGAAATAAAATAGGACTCTCAAGTATGCAACAACTTCAATTGCATTAACTCTAAGACCAGAAACAAACTGTGGAAATTTAAATGTCAAAAATCAGTTAGTCTCACAGACAATAGACAGTAAGTAGTAGGCAAATGTAGAACAGGGAGTTGTTAATTAATTAATGTTGTTAGTTATTATAATGTATTATAAGTTGCTATTTATTGTTTTATCATTGCAAAGTGTAATGCTTATTATTGTAGAGTAGTATCTAATGAAATTTAACCACAGAACTCCAATACTGTTTAATCTTGGGACTCAAGTAGTGCGTTTTCTTAAGCATTCCGTTGTCGATATTTGTACGAGCAATTTCAAGTTCATTAAGGCGCATATTATAAATACGCATAATTAATCGCATGAATACAAGTCTCCCTAGATATACGGCATTTAGCAACATGTTTTACAATCTCGAAAATATTCTTCTACATTCTCCAGGAATTGTTACCTTATTCAGAATTGTTGTGTGTTAATCCATATTTTCAATGATTAGCATCATGAGGCAGGTACTGCATAAGAACAAATGTGATTATTTCTTAGTTTAATATTAGAGTTAATATTGAGTGAAAAGAATATAGAGTCAAGTGCCAATCCAGGCAGAGCAATGGCAAAGAGAATCATTTATATATATAATCTTACCAGCGCATGATATTTGTTCAATTTAGATATATTCGAAATTTACTTTAATATTCATTTGCATTCTATTGTTCCACTATTCAGTTCTGTATTGTTTATCAACTTTTGACACTTTAACTGATAGGTGTTTTTTTCTCCCCCAGTTAAAGAAGACGAGCGCTGGGAATATATTGAAAATTTGTGTGAACATATTATACACACATTCATAAGCTCGATTGCAGTTAAAATCATAGCTCTTGGATGTTGTAAGTATCTTTTGTTAAGACTTGAAATGATTTTCACATATAGTTTTTAATGCTATACTTAAATGAGTTGGCTTTCTTTAAAATTTCATTTTGTTCCATTAAATGAAGCATTGTTATTCAATAAGCCACTTATACTTTAGCAATAATATTCGTTAAAAAAGACGTTTATTTGGCGTCCTTACAAGAATCGCGCAGGAAAGAGTGTACAAAAAAGTATGCTTGATACTAGCTCGAAAGGCTACAACGCAGACTTTGAGAGTACCTATGTTAAATAAATGTTGAACAAGATAATACTTTACCCTTTCTAGGCAATACAATTCTAAATATAGAGTGAATGTAATGTTTGTTTTCCAAATATTTTCTTCCATGCGAGAATTGATCTGTTATAGATATTATTAAAGTTTTTTAGTTTAAAATGTATGAGTGTGTAAATGTATGTGCGCGAGCGCGTGTATGTGTATACGTTTGTGTACAACAATTGTTCAAATGATTGTGTTATCTGCTCTATGAAATTTTCTTTTTAATAATTCGTAAAAGCTCTTATAAAATGCGTTTGTATAGTAATCGATTATATCATTCTGAGCATATCTGATGACTCATTGATCTCAAAAGGAAAGGTTATGTAAGGTTGCCCATATATCCCTCTTATTCAGTTTAGTTAGCGTTGTTTTACTTGTAATGTTTAGAATTTCTAGTGAAGTGAAAAATATTATTTTATTATAAATGTCTTTATACATTTCCTTTGTAATGCTCCCCCTCCCCAGGTGCAAAAAATAAGTGATTATATAAAATAATTATAATCTTAAAATATCTAGTGTAAATACGTTTAATAAATATAGTATTACTGAATGCATAAATAATCTTTCTTTATTTCTTTACTAAAATGTTACAGTTGTGTGCATATTATTTATTGCTGTAATAATGAAGAGGGAAAACGAAAGACAAGGTAATTTATTTTCCTTCGTTCCCTCGTAAATGAATATATGTTAGTGCGTAAACTTTTTCTGATTACTTTTCAAAATAATTTTAAACTCACCACTAAATTGTATAATCGTATGCGTATATCGCTTCCTCACTATCTAGCCATCCATCTATCCATTCATCCATCCATCAGTCTACACATTTAACTGTCTGTATAATATATATATATATAGGTTGTATGAGTGAGTGAGTGATAAATTTGATTTCTACAATATATCGGGTGTGTGCTCCAATTTTTAATGAGAATATGAGAAGTGTTACTTTATGTGTTGGGGGGGAGCGAGTATGTTGTTTCCAGGAAGTTTATTCAAATAGCCAAATAGCCTTACGACTCATATGTTGTGTTTTCCAAGGCTCCAATCACTAAAGGTATCGCTTCTGCTTTTACGTTCCACAGTTTCTGGATTTGTAATCTACGATCCTAGTATTTTTCTATTTTTGTTTTATATTTCTATCACTTGGAAAAGAGACATCGATAATTGTTGCTGTTCTTTTAGACTTTTATTGAGAACTACAATGTTTGGTCTTAGTGCAGAAATCACTAGATCTGCTTTTATTTCAGTCCCACAGTATTTTGACCTGTTTCGGTGACTACATCTTGTTGGTGCAGGCATGCTCTTTCCCAGGTTTTCACTCCATAGTTCTCACATAGATTTCTATGTATGACTTTTGCCACTTTGTTGTGTCTTTTGGTATATTCTATTCCAGCAGTAACTGACACCCAAACAGCATTTGTTCTGTTGTTTCATCCATGTTTGTATGGAGTCTGCAGCTATTATTTACTTCTGTTTTTGTTTTCAAACCTGCCGCTTTTAACCATCTGTATGTTGATGTTTCATCAACTTGTCACAGATACTGGCACTGGAGAGGTTTTGGCTAAAAGTATTTGCTAATGCCTTATTGTTGTTTTCTTCCAAGTTCCTTTGTCTGTTTGTGAGAGGAGGGTGGGAGGTATAATGCACTCATCTTTACTGCTTCTGTCAGTAGCTCATCGTTGCTGTTATTAGAGATGCAGTCCATCAGGACAGTAACTTCTCCTTCAATGACATATTTGAATTTCTCTGCCTCCCATTTTTCGAGATACATAGAGCCTGTCTATGTCAGCTTTTGGCTGTAAGGCTTTGTGTATTGTGAGTAGTGTTCTTGTTTTCTGACCAGTTCATTTATTTTATTTGTTGTCCAATCTATGATACATCCAGTGTAGTTGATTTCGGGTATTGCGTATGCATTAAGGGATTGATTTTGTTATCCTCATTTAGCGTGGACTTCAGGACTTGTCTTACCAGTTTTGTATACTGTCTCTTAAATTTGAACTTTACTTATCTCTGCATTTTTCCTTGATGATGTTCGGTCCCCATATATTTATATATTTTTTCTATTGAAATGTTTACTTTTCCGATGTCGAATTGTAGGCCCTTTGTTGTTTTGATCATGTCGTTCTAGATGAGAATTCGTCTAAATTTGTCAAGGCCAAACTTCTAATCCCCTCACTTCAAATGTTTATTGATCAGCGATAGTCCTTATGCAGTAAATGGCTCATAGCCTGTCCTGATTTCATTTTGTGTCACAATCCTTTTTTCTGGATTTCTTGGCTTTAGAGGATTTAAAGCAATGCACAATAATAGAGGTGATAAGGAATCACCTTGAATGATTCCACATTTTATTGGTATGTCTGCAATTTCTATATTGTTGCTTATGAGGATGGGTTTTCCAACATGTCGTTGATACCTGGATCATGTTTTTAACTGATAGTGCTATTTTGTACATTTTTATTGTTTCAAGAATGAAATATGGAACCGAGTCATTGGCCTTTTGGCAGTTAAACCATGCTATTGCAAAATTTGCTCTTCATTACTTGTTATCAGCAATAATGCATTATCAATTGCCAATTAGTCCTTTGTTCCTCTGCTGCTTGGTTTAGCACCATGTTGTTCACTGGTTAGCAGTTTGTTTGTTTCAATGTGTATCATGATTTTTTCTTAGATATAATTACAGATAGTACTGTCACTGAATGGCTTTTTTTTAACCTACTCTAACCAGTTTACGTAAGCAATCTACATTGTAATTTAGGACAAGTCTCCAACATGTATTCTAACTTAAGACGTGTGAATGTTTTACAGAAGCAGCGAGCAAAGAACCCAATGAAATAATATATAAAAAACGTGTATGGAGAAGTACGTTTTTATTTTTTAAAAAGAAACAACATTGCAAATATATTTTACATACGTAAATAATTAATTTCAATATTCACACTTAACTGTTAAAACAAAACTTCATTCGTACAGGTCAACCTCAAGACATGCTCAGAATTACCTTAACTTTTACGTCTAAAAAGATATGTGAGAGCACCTGTCTTGAGCTGAAGAATGTCTTACCGTTCCTAGGCCATCACTATGGAAAACTGTCGCTCTATAATTCCTTAAGGTGAGCATCGTTATATAGCAAAGCATTACAGAGTGATATTGTGATTTATTTTTACCATATGTTTTTTTGTTATTTGAAAAACATATTCACCTTGGTTGAATTGTGCATATGAAATTTGAAAGTGCGTCTGAATGTTTGAGTGAAGTGAACGAGTTTTTATGACTGTAGTTATTAAACGGCCGCTATATTTCAAGTGCCACCCTAAAACAAAGTTCAATAATCGTTCAGGAAATGCATGATGGGTCGTTGTGCAATGTAAATGTACGTTGACCGACCGACGGTGGATGTCTTTAGGCCCCTTTTTAATTTTTAATGTAATTTGACATGTCTTAATTGTATTCAACCCTGCATAAAATTATCTGAGATCTGGAAATTTAAGCTCAAAGTGTTAGGAAAGAAAAAGGTCCACCTTTCTTTAAATTTCTGAGACAAGATGAACAGCTTGGTCGTCGATGTTTTTCTTGATAAACCGTCATCTACTCCCAAGCTCATGAATGTTGGGTTGACCAAAAATGATTCGTTTAACACTCTCGAGAAACTTCGCAAATAAATCCTCTGGGTGTAATTATTGTGGTAATCTTTAATATACTTTCTAGATTACTTTCCATTCAAAATGACAGTTTTGTGAATGTTTTTGTAGAACCTGTGTAGATGCTCTGGGTTATCTTGAGATGTAGTGTGATATCCTCTGTTTTTGTCTTGCTGCAGGCAGACAATGTAATATTCCTTTAGATATTTCATCAGCACTAATTGTTCTCTTGTGCTATTGTTTATTCACATGTACATTTGTAAATCCATTTTATTTTTGTTACATTATATAAATAATTTTGTGTTTGTTGTAGGTTTTTCGTTTGCATGTAGATGCACGTTTTTGGCAATATTATCCTTAGTTTTCTTAAGTGACACGAGCAGATTTTATGAGAAGATTTTTCTAGTGTATTTTAAAAAATAAATATTGTAAAGTACTTAGATATTTTTGTGTGAATAGGTGTTCTATTAGGACAATAAAATTTATTGTTAGCTGTATAGTCTTTGGTAATTGTATCCCCAGTACTGCTAATTTACAACACAGCCCTAAAGGTGTATTCAATAATAAACAAAAGTTTGTTAATAAATTCAGAAATTACTTTTATTATCTGAACAAAATGTACGAAACAGAAAAAAGATTCCTAGCACGTCTAGTTATTTTAAATTAACAATAACACACAATGAAAGCAGATAGAAACCAAGCTGAAATTTTGAACTTTCTTGCTCGAGGATGTTTGATGTCAATAACGTACTTGTTGTGCTCATTGACTACTCGATAATGAGCGATGAGTTGTTTGTTCACGTCTACTCCCACCTTTGTTGATTTCATATATGGATGCTTGGCAAGAGGGTAGAGATTTAATTTTCTGAAGGGATAAAAAATACACTTGTTGTAAGCTGAAGATTTTTGATTCAACAATTAAAACTTTAATGAAATTTATGCTAGTTTTTAAGAGAATTGTACCTATTAGATTTAAAATAAAAGAAATTTAGAAGAGGACCGAATGCTATATTTGTCATAGGCAAAGATTCTACTGTATATTTGATAACCAATAACACTTATGTCTTTGTTACAAAAGCACGCGAAAGACTATTGAGACAGCGTCTAAATCAGGTTATGTACAAATTACTATTTCTTATCTCTAATAAAACCTATTCTGTTCTCTGATAAGAATTATTCTGTGATTTGTATTGAATTGTTGAATTATATATATATATATTATGTAGTATAAAAATTATTCAAATGTAGTTTCTTTGAAATATTGATGTCAAGTAATCCTTTTTTTATATTTGAGATATGCATATTTGATTGTTGATTTAATAAATTTATTGACCTTCTTACACATATTGATAACCATTTGTTGAAGAAGAAAGTGGGTTGATGGGGGCTCGCTTAATATAGATTAAAGACGGATTTGTCTTCTCCTTTAGTCATCGGTAAATGTCTTTAATGTTGTGGAAGAAAGAAAATCTACGTGCATATCCGCCAAGTGAAAGAGGCGAGTGGTGTCTGCTGGAGAATTATTAATAATATAAATTAAGATTTTCATCGCTTGTAAATTGCTATGGATAATTAATTAATAATAATCATTACCATTATCTAAGTGGTGTTGGCGTCACAGGACCAATGATGGAACAACATCATGTGGCATTCATTTGTTTTTGTCTTTAATTTCCAACTATAACAACCATGAATGAATGGTTTTTCTCATCTCTTTTATGTTAAAGTTTGATTTGTGATTTTGGTATTTGATAGGTGAAACTTATTTTGTCTGTCTTTCTCGCTTTCCCTCTCAATCAATTAATAAATCGATCAATCAATCAGTCAGTCAGTCAGTGAATCAACTAATCAATCGATTGCTCGATCGAACTATCTATCTATCTATATATATATTTTATAAGAAATCAATTATACAGTAAAAATAGAAAATGACAAAGTGTAGCTTCGTAGTGTCACTCACTTCTGATTCAATCCTTGACTGTCGGCGATTAGTCTGTCGGCTAATCTTCTCGTCCATCTTCTGGTACTGGGTTTAAATAGATTAGATCTGATCCATTTTTTGCCAACAGGTGCGGCGTGAATACCATTATTTAGCGGCAAAATTACCACGAATTTGGCTGCCTCGACATCACAGAACAGAATGCAACTGACCATATACGGCAGTCAAAGGCCCAGTTAAGATCTCTATTCCTTAGCATGGCAGTGTCCCTTTTCCCTTCCCTCTGCATAGTCCCTCATAAAGCCTTCACTATATCTGCCCCACTGCTTAGCATTATCGCTTGTCAGCGGATTTAACAGTTTAAATAAAACAATGACAAGAGTGACTGCATGACTAAACCAAGATTATATATTTACCTCGCACTTAAAATTAAATACACACACTACGATAATAATAATGATTCAAGAATAAACGAAAAAGAAATACAATAGTTTTTAAAATCCTAATTTTTAATTTGACCAAGGATATTTATATCCTTACACATTTCAAGACAACGACTATTGTTGGACAGAATATATCAATGACTGTATTACAACAGCAAATAGGGATATCAACTTAAATTAAAATTAAGTTTATCATGCATCATGCCTTTGTTATATCCAGATTGCTTTATTCAAATAATATTAGGAACACCCAAGCAGACAAACTACATAGCACTGAGGCCAGATAACTAAAAGATGCCTTTGGAATTCTACTTAATGCTACAGACATCAGCACTATAGCCGCGATTGGTCAGAAACCAATGCAATTAATTATCAGATAAAGGTGTATCAAAACATATCTCAAACTACGTGCTATGCCAAATGAACAACCTGTTAAAATAATCAGGGGTAAATGTCCTTCGTAGTTTAAACAACTAACAAAAGAAACAGAAACAAGATTTAGTACCAAAAAAAAACCCAATCTAACTATAAAGCCTGTTTCAAACTTTATACCAATCACACTTTTTGGCAAGTACCGGCAGGCCAGATAGATAGGCAGTTTGAAATATAAGACAAAAGAAAGTTTCCAGAAATAATTTTTAAATGTATTTCTTTAACTCAGATGATAAATACAGATTGAACAAAAATATGCACAGACTATTCACATGACAATCGACTGGCAAGACCTAATAATTCAGGTATAATTCTCATACTGGAGGATATATTATTCAGCCTCTTTCCACGACTTCTGTTTTGACTGTCGGTTGTGATCCATATATTATTATTATTATCCAGTCTCTTTCCACGACTTCTGTTTGACTGTCGGCTGTGATCCAAGGTCTCGGAATCTTACCAAGATTCTGGGAGATCCAAGGTTTTACGGAGGATGTGGGCACTTATTATTATTATTATTATTATTATTATTATTATTATTCTCATATGTTTGATTTATTAATTTATTGTTTATCTTTTGTTTATTTGTTTAGTATTTAAACGAGGTAGTTGTAATTATCATTTATTAACTGTTTTTATCTCACAAAAAAACATCAAACAATATCAGTACAGACTTGAAAATAATTAAATTTCAGATTTATATATATCAGACAAACTTAAATTAAAAAGTATCATTGTTTATAAAAAAAAAACAACGAAATAATAAAAGATCGAAATAAATGTCTTATAATCTCAGAGTTCATTAACTATTTTCTCTTTCAGAACTATTTCTGTGACGGTGAGTCCTACTCGTTCCAAATGTCAGTTTAGCCTTCTCCGCTTTTTACACGAACTGTTGTGCACGACGTCAGTGATGAGAAACCAACATAATAATGTGACAATCGTGGTATGCCCTGCTACATCAACAAGTATGTCATCGACTTGTTTCGCTCAGTCGTTCATTCTTACTACAGCATCTTTATTTTATCGTTAGGGACATTGCAAACTACGTCTTAGATGTTATTTTTCAAATATATTAACAATATATCAATAAGTTATTTATACATATAATAAACATTGTAACAGCATATCAATAAGTTATTTACACATATAATAAATCTTATAACAGCATATCAATAAGTTATTTACACATATAATAAATCTTGTAACAGTATATCAGTAAGTTATTTACACATATAACAAATCTTGTAACAGTATATCAGTAAGTTATTTACACATATAACAAATCTTGTAACAGTATATCAGTAAGTTATTTACACATATAACAAATCTTGTAACAGTATATCAGTAAGTTATTTACACATATAATAAATCTTGTAACAGTATATCAATAAGTGCGTAATAATACATCGTGGCGAGAGTCATGTAAGCTATCTGTGACGCCAAAGCCACCTAGTTAATGGTTATGATTATTATAAATTATTAATCGTCCTTAACTAATTACAAGTGATGAGAATCTTAATTTATGCTATTAATAATTCTCCACAAGTCTGCACTCGTGTCTTTCATTTGGCGGATATGCGGGCGCTGTAAACGTTTTCTCTTTTCCACAACATTAAAGACAAACACTTACCATCACACAATATTTCTGTAGGTGGAAAATCTCTTACCAAATAAGAAGACAAATCCATCTTTAATCTATGTTTAGCAAGCCCCCATCCACCCACTTTCTTCTCCAACATATGGTTATCAATATGTATAAGAAGGTCAAAGAATTTAACAATACAATTTTTTAATCAGCAATCAAATATACAGATGACAAATGCAATGAATTAGATTACTTGACATCAGTTATTTCCATGAAACCACGTTTGAATAATTTTATATCCTAATATACAATTCAGCAATAGTGTCAATACAAATTGCAGGGTAATTCTTGTCAGAGTTTAGAAATGGAGTTATGAGAGATAAGCAATAAGCTTTTACGCAACTTTGTATAGACGCGGGCTTTTTCGTATCAAAGTCGCAAGTTCATTGTCCACATCAATTTCCACGTGTTTTCTCTCCTCATCCGAAAACACGGATCCGCCGCTATTTTCTTGAAGCCAAACTGGGCGCTTTTACTGCCTACCAGTTCCCTCAAGCAAAATAAAAATAAAAAATCTCCAATACTTCCTTGCAACAGAAATTTCCTGATGTTAGTCAGCATATTTTGCCACTATACATCAATGGAGTGTAGCGTATCCTTTACACTTTCACACTACATTTAATGCTTCCCGATCAGTTTACAACCAGTAAACATGAAGGCTCATATCACAATGAAAAGCTGCTTTGTCCCTGTAATAATAATCTGGGAACAAATGCTAAGTTTCCAGTTATTTCATTTTTAACTCCATTCTTTCTCACATTCAGTTCTCAAATTAACAGTTTTCTGCAACAGTATTTATTAGCCTGATACACACATAAAGAATAATAAATAAAGCGTTATAGTTTTATTCACGGTTTCAGTAGAATAATATCAAGTGTTAACATACTACTATAATCATCATATTTCAAACATTTGTAGAAATAATAGTCTAATCACATAATCATATCTACATAAAACACAGTTATAACATATAAATAGCAAATGCAAGGAATATTTCTAAGTCAGTTAACGTCCATCTTTCATGACCGGACTTCTTGCCACACCAAATTCAAGTGTTTAAACAATACAATTTCTACACTAAGTAAACTTTTTTACCTCAGCCGATTGGTTGGTCTCGTTCTCCTAAATCGTAACCATTGGATAATAAAAACTACTATCTAATTGGAACTGGTTTGCATTACATCAGCAATTTCTAGCATATTCTCAAGTCGAGTGTTTACTCCAACTCTGACGCACACAAAAATGCCATCTTAAGGAGTGCTCAAGGTCGGGTCACTTCATTTATATAACAATTTTTTTAAAAAGGGATAGGTAAATTTACTCCGCCGCACTAACAATGCCTCTGCAAGTACTTTCATCTTTCTTTGACACTCATCATGAAAAATACAACACTTTATACACTAATGTATTAAGAATTATTGCACAGAAATAGTTAAAGAGCTCGACAGAAAAATGGATTTGAGTGTGCGGTTTTCAAATAAGCATTTCGTTGCAACAGTTTTCTAACGGCATACAGAGGGAAGGCTTTTGAAGAAGAAAAACTGTATTCTTTCTTTTATTCTTGATGATAGAATGATATTTTATGACATTTTAAATTAGGAACCATCATTTTTAATGAGAACCATACAATTATAAAGAGTGTTATATTTTTATTTAACAGAATACAACTCCAGTGAGCTTCATTTAAAGTTAAACAGCAAAGTTGGACTTTCAAGCAACACCGGCGAAATTATTTTAAAACTTGAAAACCCTGAAGTCGAAAACAACGTATTAGGTTTGTTAAGGTCATCAAAGGATAAATTACAAGAATTATTCAGCAAATACGATCTAGATTTCAAGACTGTTAAAAGGGGATCTTTAATTTTCAAATTTCATCTTCCAAACGGCTCTAAAACCTTTGACGCAATGGTAAATGACAGAAGAAGTGTATCCATAGCAAAGGACATCTTATCTCACACCAGTAATACTCTGACAGAATTAGCCAAAACAACAAAAGTCGAAATGAATTTTATAAGTGCTCAAAAACTGGATGGTGCTTCAGGTGAGTTTACCACATTTAACCACTTCTATCTCGCTCTCCTCTTGCAAATTTCTCTTTCCCTCCCTCTTTCTATCCTCATAGGACAATTAAGCACTGAACTTAAAAGGTTAAGTTACAAGTTTCTTCCAATTGTAGCATGTGAAACATACAGTTTGACATGATTTCTGGACAACCACTATATCATCGAATTAAAAAATATCAATAAAATATTAAAGGTAATAAAATATGAAATATTATAATAATACAAAATACATTAAATAAAAACTCACTATCCAACTGTCACAAAGTTCACTCACTTTCAAGCAATATAAATTTGCTTTTATAAATAACTGTCCAAAGAAAAAGCAATATATATAGCATCGTTCTATGTCAGTTTTTTTTAAATGATAGTTTGGAAAATATTTTAACACATAAAATCAGTCGATACTCTTTTACAGAGCTGCTAGATAGAAATTAGTCAACTGTAAACGGTTATTTTAATAATGTATAGATAGAGATAAAGAGATAAAATAGATATAGATAGATATTGAGATAAGATAAGATAAGATGTAGATATAGATAAGATAAGAAAAGATAAGATAAGATATAGAGATAGAGATAAGAAAAGAAAAGAAAGATTATAAAATATAGAGATAAGATTAGAAATAAAGATATAGAAATAAGATAGGATATAGAGATACAGAGATAAGATAAGATATAGTAATAAGATATAGAGATAAGATAAGATATAGAGATAAGGTAAGATATAGAGATAAAATAAGATATAGAGATAAAATATAGAGATAAGATATAGAGATATAGAGATAAAATATAGAGATATAGAGATAAGATATAGAGATAAGACATTAGAGATAAAATCAGATAGTGAGATAAAATAAGATACAGAGATAAGATAAGATATCGAGAAAAGATATAGAGGTAAGATAAGATATAAAGGCAAAGCTGGGCTGGGCTGGGCGAGGCAAGACAAAATGAGACCAGATCAAACCAGACAAGACGAAACCAGAATAGATCGGAAGAGATTAGACCAGACGAGACCAGACCAAAATATATGAGACCAGATGAGATGAGACGAGGTAAGACCAGACGAGACCAGAGGAGACCAGACAAGATGAGACAAGAATAGACTTTAGAAGATAAGATGACACAAGATCAGACCAGACCAGATGAGATGAGACCAGACCAGATGAGACGAGAACAGACGAGACTAGACCAGATGAGACCAAAGCAGATGATACCAGACCAGATGAGACCAGACTAGACAAAACCAAACCAGACAAAACCAGATGAAACCAGATCAGACCAGAGGAGACCAGACGAGATGAGACCAGTTCAGACCAGACAAGATGACACGAGACCAGACCAGACCAGATAAGACCAGACCAGACACGATCAGATGAGATGAGACCAGACGAGACAATGCCAGACCAGATGAGACGAGAGCAGATGAGACCATAGCAGATCAGACCAGACCAGATGAGACCAGATCAGACAAAACCAGACCAGACCATACAAGACCAGATGAAATCATGACCAGATCAGACCAGACCAGACCAGATCAGACAAGGCAAGACAAGACCAGATGAGATCGGACAAGATGATATGAGACCAGACGAAATGAGACCAAAGCAGATGATACGAGACGAGACAAAGCCAGACCAGACCAGATGAGACGAGACCATACAGGAGGAGATGAGACCAGATGAGACATGACCGGAAGAGATGAGACGAAATGAGATGAGACCAAAGCAGATGATACGAGACCAGACCAGACCAGACGAGATGAGACCAGACCAGACGAAACCAGACGAGATGAGATGAGACCAAAGCGATACGAGACCAGACCAGACTAGACGAGACCAGATGAAACGAGATGAGACGAGATAGGACGAGACAAGATGAGATCAGACTAGACAAAACCAGACGTAAGCAGATTGGATGAGACGAGACCAGATTAGACCAGACCAGTCAAGACCATACAAGAACAGACCAGACCAGATGAGACCAGATAAGATCAGACGAGATGAAACTTGAGCAGACCATGCCAGATGAAACCAGACACGACCAGATGAGATCAGACAAGTCGAGATGAGACCATTCCAGACCAAACAAAACCTAACTAGACGTGATGAGACCAGACTAGACAAAATCAGACTAGACCAGACAAGATCAGACCAGACTAGATGAGTCAGACCTTGTGAGACCAGATGAGACCTGACTAGATGGTCCAGACTGGACTAGACCAGTTGAGGCCAGATTAGATGAGACCAGACAAGGCAAGACAAGTCCAGATGAGATGAGCCAATCCAGACGAGACCGAACGAGATGAGACCAGTCCAGACCAAATTGGACGAGATGAGACGAGCCCAGACCAGACCAGACGAGACAAGGCAAGATGAGACGAGATGATACCAGACCAGACCAGACGAGATAAGACATGACAAGACCAGACCAGATGAGACCTTACCAGATGAGACGAGACCAAACGAGACGAGACCAGACCAGACGAGATCAAGCGATATGATACCAGATTAGGCCAGATGAGTCCAGATGAGATGTGTCGAGACTAGACGAGATTAGACGGGACCAGACGAGACCAGTTGAAACCGGACCAGACAAGATCAGACCAGGCGAGATGAGACCAGGTGAGACCATATGAGATCAAATGAGACGAGACGAAACTAGACGAGATTAGATGGGACCAGACGAGATGAGACCAGACCAGACCAATCAAGACGTGACGAGACCAGATGAGATCAGACGAGATGAGACGATACGAGATGAGTCGACAAGACTAGACAAGATCAGACCAGACCAGATAGACAGACAGACAGATAGATAGATAGATAGATAGATAGATAGATAGATAGATAGATAGATAGATAGATAGATAGATAGATAGATAGACAGATAGGTAGGTAGGTAGATAAGGATCGGATGGACGGACAGACAAACGGATTAATGGATGGACAGAGAGATGTGCACAATATGAGAAAAATTAAACAATACAGTTCACTATAGTAGTTAAAGGATACAATGTATATATGATTTTATTATGATATTAAAGAAATATTTGTACACTTAGTTTATTTTTGTTCTAATAACATATTTTTGTTGTCTCTACGACAGTTGTATACGTAGATAATGCAGTTATCCAAGTTGGCCTTCGTAATAACGTCGTTGTGGGTGAACACACGTTTGAGCATACACTTCAAGACCCGCCATTTTATTCAACGGATGAAGGAAGTCACGAATTAAATGGTAAAAATTAAATCAAAATATTTAAAATTATCATCAGAATATTATTTGCAGTCCTTCATTTAGTATAGCTGTAATATTTATTTCGGTCTTCTGTTTTCTTAACAGTTTGCATGTACAAAACAGTTCATTCAAAGTACTGACATTTAATTGTTATCTATCACTCCATTAATGTGTTTGCTGGAGGAATATTTGCGATAATTAGAAAACAATTTAAACATATGTTGAAATACATTACTTGCCTAACAATTCAAATTTCATTCAGTGAAAACAATTATTTTTGCCAGCACCAAAAACATATTCGTTAAACAAATGTTAGCATCACATTCTGAAATATCATCTTTTCCTGAAGATAAGGTTTTTCAAATCGTTCGATTCGGCAAGAGTTCCAACAATACACACCAAACCACCCAACCCACCTACCCCAAACTAGACAAACATAAACTAGTATTAAAGAGACATTGTAATAAATAGCACATATAAAATTTTAGTGTAACAAATTATTGAACATTTAGATATAAACTATAGCATATTATTAGGAACCCTGTCATCGTACCAATATGCTAAGACTATAGAAAACGTATGTATATGAATACACGTGTCATGGTTAATATATGCAAAATAACTCGTAACTCAAACAGTCGTCAACTAAATGCAGTAAAAGTTACTGCTCACTGGAGAAAGAAACATATCTTACTGTCTCAAAGTGTTCATTTGGATACAAATACATTTTTATATGAGAAACTTTGAACAGTTAAAGATTGTCACAGGAGACGTAAAGTGAAAAAATATAAGAAGGCAGTATGTATTTCACTTCATTTGATATTTTAGCACGTACTATTAGAGGACGTAGTGCCTGTAGTGTTTATGGTTTTCAGTTATTATTCTACCGCACTAATTACATTACACAACATTTGCTGATGTTTTGTTATAGGGCCACCCTGTCAAATTTTCACGTCACTTTTCCACATCTAATCTGAAGCATTTTCTTTATAAACTGTGGTTTTATTCAGTCATGAATTTCACCCTATCAAATAGGCATTATTAATCTCGTTATTGGCATGTCTAAACTATCTTTGTCCATTAAATTAATGATGGACAACCACGGAATGTCAAGCGCTGAAAATGCTTAGGTAATAAATTGAAAATTTTAATATCGATTGGATTCTGGTGTTAAAAAAAAAAAGAATAGCTTATTTTAAAGGTCAAGCATATAAGTAATACAGGTCTGGTTATAAAGTGTCTATATTTTGCTTTCTACGCTTACATACTAATATTTTACAAAATGTAACTAAACAGTTCTTTTTTTCATTACTATCGCTAATTGTATGTTTCATTCTTATTCACATTTTTTTGTCGATATTTTATTAAATGTACTGATTGTGAATGAATTTACCATCCTTAAACATTTCTAGTATTTTTATCAGCGGACATTGTCAAAGTCAACGTCATCAGATTTACTGCACGTTCCAGGTATGCTGATGACGTACATGATGACAAAAATGAAAATGAAACTAACATCGGAGTAGAAAATAAAAAATGTATTTCCGCCAAAGATTCTGGTAATTATTTCTGTACATGATAGTTTAAAATACATAATTAAACCCGAATGCATAAATATATTTATATTATACAATATTTTAACATTAATATAAATTATTATATGCATATATATAATTATATTATAATATATTATTATACATATATGGCTTTTAAATGGAACAATGCAAACAGTACCGTCTTAACGCATGGGCACATTGGGCAGTTGCCCGGGGGCCCCATGCTAATCTATGTATGTTGTTGTTTGCTGCCAAATTTTATTTCTGGGAGTGGTTGCGTAGTAGGGGCTCCAGTGTACTGCTTTGCCAGTGGGCCTATAATGCAGTTAAGATGGCCTGATTGCAACTATAGATGTTGGCGACGTTTCTATTATTGTGTTGTTATTAAATTTGTTGTTATCTTACGCATTGTTACATAATTGTTTGTAGCACCACTGGATTTGCTAGTTGGGGGAGAGCCGACATTAAGAATCATCATTCTTAATTTATAAATAAAGGGGGGGATAATGTTGCTAGCTTGGGCAATTCAACTGATTTATCTAGCGATGTGTCAGTGAGTAATAGCCTGAATAATCTGGCATTTTGTAGTAGATATGTCAGGCCATCCGGCTGTCGCTATTGTTAGAGATTAATTAATAGCCAATATTGATACGTGAGATTCTAAAATAGGACAGAGTGGTTAAACCTAAACCAGACACATGACAGAGATATTTAAAACAAATCATTTATGACGATACCATTCTTCGCTCATTTCCTTATCTCTATCTTTCAATCAACGTCAATGAGCAACATATTGATACATATACTTCAGTTAATTTACTAGGTCTAATAATGTGCCCTTATTAGTGAATATGTTTCATTTTATTTTCTTCTAATGGTTCCTGTTTGAATTTATGCATGTATGTATTTTTTGTACAGAAACAGATTTTGCAACGATTTCTATTACCTTCTCTGATGAACAAACAGCGAAGAAATTCTACAGTTGCTGGAGTGATGTGCTTCCGCTTTACCAAAGCTGGTACCCAACATGTAAACTGTTATTTGAAGAGAAGTCACTGATATCCTGGAGACTTCGTATCAATGGTAACAAAGTCCAAGACTTGTCCACATTTGTTACAGACTTGTTCTGTATTATCAGGATTCAGGAAATGGTGCAGAGGTCGCCAGTGACAATGAATGTCATTATTCCGGAATCAGTAACTGAGCTGATACCATCGTTACCATGGGAACAAGGTATTAATAATAATCAGCATGCGCCATTCTTTAATAATTATAACTTTCATAAAACACAATCTGCACATGTAATATCCATTGTAATATCCATATAAGAGAGTGCTGTTTATAATAATCCTATGGTTTGAGGTAGTGAAAACATCTTAATTAAACAGTGAAAACATGTTAATGAAACAGTGGTTAATTAAATTGTCATTTGAGGTCTTTTACCAGCTGTGAGTGGTGGTGATGCTTCACACTTTAGTGATTTATCTAGATTTGAGAACCATATCAAGACACTGTACTTTATGGTCTCAGTATATTTCTTGTTCTTTGGTGACAGAAGTAATCCTTTTGTTTGCAGGAATGATAATTGCATCCATATGTAATAATCTATGGATCACGTAATCCATGTGGATACTGGTTTTAAAAAGTATGACGTCAAAGATTTGATTGTGTGCGCCATCATCTTCATAATCATCGTCTTCATCATCATCGTCGACGTCGTCATCATCATCATCGTCGTCGTCGTCGTCATCATTGTCGTCGTCATCATTGTCGTCATCATTATCATACATTGCATTAGTAACTGTGATGATGATCATGCTTGTTATGATTATTATTATATTCTATCAATTAATAATGCATAAATAAATGCTTGAAATTTTAATTTATATATTATTAATAATAAATCCCAATAGAATGATCTAGCTCCTTTTTCACTTGGTGGATCCCTTGGCGTTACAGGAATCTATTTTTGCCTTCACATACATATGCAACAACACATATTCTACTAACACGTAAATTCTTTCTTGTGGGCGGAACTTCCTACTGAAGGAGTAATTCGATCCATTTTTAGATTATATTAGGAGATTATATTAATGAGCCCCCTTGTAATGGAGTCAAGGCCAAAAATTATACTTGACCTCCTAACACGTAATTAATCTTATTGTCCTGTTAAGCTTTAGTTAAAAACTGCATCACATGCATACAGCATCAGAGCAGTGATGTAATCATTACGCTCTGATGCTGACGCTGTACTAACAGTCAAATGGGAGCTCGCACAATAGCCGATGCTTGAACAATAGATTCCGTGAATATATATACCATGAACCGGGTCCGAGAGGCATCCACAGGGGACAGCGCGTATCCCGTGAATCAGAGAAACCTGTTATGTTATGACAAGAGGGGTTTTTTGTGGCTTTTGTCTTTCCTGAGTCTGAAACATATTGGTTTCGTGGAGATTCTGTAGAAACCCAGTGTGTGTCCAACGTGCATAGACTTACCGGACACACGCGGAGACGGTTCCTTACATCTGGTGGGAAAGCTGAGCTATGTAACACCCGTCAATCTGGCCGATGACGCACTGTCGACGCAAGACGCTGTCAGAGGGCACCCTCCACTGGCTTCTTAACGTTAGCTTCAGCATCCAAATACGTGGGAGAAAACTAACTACTTCGCTACATTACACGCATTAATTTAGTTTAATGTTGCTATTTCTTTAGTTTCAATGGAATAATAGCAGATTAAGCAATGTTTTAGAAATATACAATTTCAAACATACATCTCATAAATCTTGTGGCATAAAGGACTTTCAAAAGTCACCCAAAATCTGTGCAGCCCATAACTCACAGGTATCAATGGTGAGCCCTAATGGTAAAGAACCTGTTTGGTTCTTCATTAGCTTCTGTTTAATTGAATTGGTAGTAACTAAGATATGAACAACAGAGTGGAAATAGAGACGAATTTTTTGTCTCACACAAAAATCTAAAATAATAAATGATGGCTAATGTTTGACATTTAATGTATACAATGTGTTTTGTTTCAGAACGCACGGAGAAAAAGAACTATTTGGTTAGAACTGGAGAGGTGATGTGGTCGTTTGCATTATCATTGTGTCGATCCAAGCTGCTTCACCTAGCCAAAAAATTAATTTTATCATTATCTATTCCATTAGCTCTTACATCGATACTGTATTATATATTATCAGAGTACATTTCTGCAAGACCACTGACAGTTCAAGACTGGATTTACTTGTTAAATGATTCATTCTACAGAAAAGCGAAACTTTTCTAAGCAATACTGATAATTACATTAAAACAAAATATATTAATTTGATCTCATTTGTATTTATCTCACTACATACTTTTTCTCGAAGAGAGAGGGTGGGTTAAATGATATGACGCCTTGCCTTAAGAAGATATTAAAGTCTATGAAACTGTAAATTGGTGAATGTGTTTGTTAATTAACTATAAAAGTATATGAAACCGTAAATTGGTGAATGTGTATGTTAATTAACTATTTACCATTCACTGCCCGATTAGAAAATGTGACTTAGAGTCTGTCCATGTTCGGGGCATAGGTGGTGAGGAAGCCGAACAAAATGTTGCACATTGTGGGTAAAAAGCACAGAAGAGATATCAAAATTGTTACATATTATTTTTGTATTTTTTTTATTTAACGTTTTGTTCTTGTGACGAACAAAGAGAGTATAAAACAAAGTTTCATAGAATATTACTCTACTTAACCTTTCAAAATGACCACCGTCACCACTACCACAAATGAAACACGCTAATGATGCTTGCATGTACATTATCTTTAAAGCATTTAAAACTTATAAATATCATACATATTAATACAGAATGTGTCACCCAGTTTTAAACAGGTATCAGTGGCCAGCTAAAATTTCTCAAACACTGCTGTGTTTTCTTAGATTTGAACTAAAGCATTGTTGGCTCATTCTGTTATAGGATATGTTTTATTTTCAGCTTAAAAGTATGTTAATTTAATAAGTATTTATCGTGATATGAAGCATATTTTGTAGCGTTTGTTATAGCAGTGGATGACTTCTGGATTTTTATTTACTTTAAGAGTGTGGTGTCAATGGATTACTGTATAGAACGTTAGAGTTGTGTTGTTTTATTGCAAACCTGGAAATTTGTTCACGGCAGTTTATTACCTTACCCACATTGAAAAAGTAGTACAATGTACAATAAAATATTTTATGCTCCAAAACTGAGCCCCTGATGACTGTTGCTAGATAATCCGTAGTTAAAAACACATATCGTTAGAATTAGAATTTTTTTGCAATCATTTCTTCACTAATATAAATAATGAATGAAAGAAAGATTTTAATTTGGTGTGTGATTATCAATCAAAAGATGAATAAATAAATTTAGAAGATGGTTGTGTGAACTATCTTTATTACTAACACAAATACATTTTATATGTCTATAAGTCAGTCCGTTTGTCTATCTATCTATCTATCTATCTATCTATCTATCTATCTATCTATCTATCTATCTATCTATCTAATATATATATATATACAAACATAATACAATCATACATGCTTACAATACATATAGACATACAATCATACATACATACAATCATATATACATGCATACATACATATAGACATACAATCATGCATACATACACACATACAATAGACATACAATCATACATACATACATACATATATACATATAGACATACAAGCATACATACTTACATTATAGTACTCAAGCAACGTATCCCATCTAGCCTTTTGAACTTAGAAAGACGACAGTGTTCCCTTTGCTGAATATATGCCTAACTCTTGAAAGGTAAACATCGTAAACATTTAACGTGTTCAGCTGTTTTTTCTAAATCTGGTTACATTTGCCGAGAGAAGCAATTTTTTAAATTTATGTGTTCCGATGATTCTATAAATGTCGAGTCTAACAATAAAACAAGTAATTATAATATATCTCGTTGTAACATTTTAATTATAATATATCTCGTTGTAAAAAGTGAATTATAATATATCTAGTATTACAATTTTAATTATAATATATCTAGTATTACAATTTTAATTATAATATATCTAGTATTACAATTTTAATTATAATATATCTCGTGGTAAAATGTAGACACTAGTGGAAATTAAGATGAACTGGTCCACTAATCAAACTAGATAAAAGGAAATCTTGGAGAATAATCTACTGTCTTTACTTGGTGCAGGCAACATTCATGTAGCAGTCTTATTTTACCGTTAGGATAAGTTACATTATGGTCCAAGCTCTCTGTTGTATCGATTTCAATTATTTATAAGAAGACGTTGCATTTAAACAATTAATTTTTCTTTTGTTTTCTTTATTATAATTTCATGACTGGTTTGAGAAAACAATATTGTCCTAAGAACAAGAACATTTATCCAATACACCAGACAACAGTAACTAGTATGAACCGATTCAGAAATAGCCTTAACTTTGTGGCTCACAATTCTCCCAAAGAACTAACCACTAGTTCATTCAGGCAAAACATTATGCAACACTACTTGTCACAATTGCAAGCTTGCTCAGATAAAAAGTTGCTAGTGTCAAATATTTTGTTGTCAGGATTCTGACATAGTGATACCACATTTGAAAGTGAATAACAACAGTGAGATTACAAATTCCAATTTTATAACGAACAATTTTTCGCAAGCTTTTACATTCTGTTTACTCCACGTTAATTATGATTGATTTACATATCAAATCTTTTGAGTAATGTTCGCATTTTGAGAGCACATTATTTTTGAACCACTCACATTTACCCTAACTCTAGATTCACTCAAAAAACTACCTACAACACAACTATCACAAAAGCCAACAAAATCCTAAACCTAATTAAAATACACACACACACACACACACACACACACACACACACACACACACACACACACACACACACACACACACTACGACTGGCATCCAAAGCACTTATATACTCCATAATAGACTATGGCATTACCACATACTGAACCAACAACAACCCAAAACGAAAGGAAACCATCCAAAACCAAGCCTTCAGAACCAGCTTCTACGCACTACCATGCACTAAAATTACAGAGATTATCAAACAGGACAGCTCACCACATTTTACAGAGGAAACAAACAAATTCAACGAATGTGGGCCAACAGAATACAACTCTGAGACAACCTTCAAAACAGCGTCTTACTCTCCAACATCAAATGGGACAAAAATGGATACGGACTCAAATGAGCTAAAAGAAAAAAATCACCAAATGGACAGATCATAAGCTCCCCCCTTACCAACTCACAAAAAAACTACTAAACCAACTAAAACTCAACATGTCAAAAGACCCCCTTCCCTCAGAACTCATTCCCCTCCCCGTGTCTAGTAAACATCCCCCCTCCCCCAATTAACACTTCACTCCTAGACATCAATAAACATATCCACTACTCACAAAAAATACATACAGTGCTAGAACATATCAACAAATACTACACATATGGATCCAAAAAAGATACAGGCACGGGTGCAGCAATTCTCATACCCAACTGCCTATACACCTATAAACTCAACGCACTTCACTCAATCATGACCACAGAACTGGTGGTCATTAAAATGGCTTTATCCAGCACAATATTATCCATCCACCCTCCACCCTTTATACCGATACTCACAGATTCCTACTCATTCCAATAGGCAATTTCAAACCCACATATACTAAACCGAAAACAAAAAATATATTTAAAAAAGAATCATATTAAACAAACTCCAACAAATGAACACAAACACCTCATTTATATATATATATATATATATATCATACATTACTGTCATGTTTTATGTTAAAGAAATACTTATTACCGTAACCGGCTGCAAAACTTCTCAACTGTCTGTGGACCGACTTGATGATGCCACTACTCCGTCGCCTACATCCGGGTTGCAAGATGAAAGTTTTTAATACAACCACACTTTCTTGGACGCTTAGCACTCTTGCTGCCAGCATTCCTGATGCGGAGACGTTTGTCGCAGACTTGATTAGAACAAGCAAAATCCAAGATGCCACCAGACAGTCAGTCCTCTCTACAAGTTGAAGTACAAATTCCGCTTTCACTGAAGACACTGATTCCTTCTTTGCCATTGGAACGGGGTACGTAGTGGATTATGATAGTGAAATCTAATTGCTTCACTTATGTGAAGAAATGTTTCTCTTTGTTCTCTGTGTAAAATTTGGGGCAGATAAAAGTGCTGTGTTCAACACTATCAAATATGTTTTAAATTCAATTAATTACAATAGTCCTTTAGTCCAAAAAACTGAAATATAAATAATCAAGAAATATTTTTTTAAAAAATAATAAATCACTGAAGAAAATATTTTGTCAGAAAGTGAAGAAAAGAAGAGAGAGAAGAAACATGTTTATGTACTGCTGCAAAGTTGGTTTTTATTTATTTTCTTTTACTCTAACCATTAACCATTAACTTAGTGTGCTACTGAAAAGAGCACATGCTGTTTCAAACTATTTCCCAAGACTGAATTTTCAACAACCTTCCAGCAAAATGAAATATTTATTTTAAAATTTTCATTACTGTGAAATGAGGAAAGTTTGTAAAGAGTCGTCCGTGATTCATACACTTTGTAAGAAGAAGAATCATAAACTATTCCAATTATAAACTTTATCACTGTAATAAATATAAAAAGCCAAGACATAATAATGAAACTGTCAATCCCTTCATAACTTTTATAATTTTAAAATATTTTCATTTTACTCTGCTTTAAATGCAGTTATTTGACTTATTATATAGTAGTCCTTTGCATTTAGACAGATGTCTAATAGTCTACTTAAACAAACAAACAAACAAACAAACAAACACACACACACACATACACTCATATATATTAAAAATCAAGTTCATAAATATTGTTTCGTCATAGAGAATGAAGTTTCAGAGCGATAATTATTATCAATGTACAAAATCTTTCAATGATGGCAGCTGTCCCTGACACAAGTTCATAATCACGTGGTTTGCAACAAGTAACTTTCAGTCTTATTAAATAACAATACAACATACCCCTTTTAGGCACATTACACAACTGTTCCAGAATCTTCATGCGCTCACAAAACATTCCGTGGAGAATCGTACAGAACTTCCCATGTGCTATCAAAGTGCATCACAAGGAATGTTCAGAATCTTCGAGTGTGCGCTACCCTAGCATATCATGAAGAATTTTAAAAAATCTTCATGAATTCTCGAGATCAAACTCAAGCCTCAATCTCTGCTGTATTGGCTCTCGAACGGAATTCACAAGAATCAACTTACAGCAACACGTTTACTGATGTTTGATGACAATGCTGGACACATATACAACGTGATCAGTTAGAGTACAGTGGTCACTATAGTCAGAAGCAGATATAAGGTTACTGATGTTTGATGACAATGCTGGACACATATACAACGTGATCTGTTAGAGTACAGTAGTCACTGCAGTCTGAAGCAGATATAAGGTTACAAAATACCAAAAGTGTCAAAAGCATCATATGGCATGCTCCTCTCTGCAAAAGTCAAAATAAGAGCAGTGCTAGGTTTCAGGCATATTTCATCTATAAATTCTCACATACATTATCAACTTACAAATCCTGCAACAATATTCATTAGCCCAATACATACGCAGCATAAGAAATATAGCACAAATCAAAATTCACAAGTATACTGTACAATGTAATCAAATTAGTGAGCATAGAAATAATAGTTCAATTACATAAGCATTCTCCAATTCAAATCATTGATCAATAGCAAACATATACGAACTATTTAAAAGTCCATTCCTCCTTTATCAGTCAGTTAACTTACCATAGGCTAACGATCACCTTTATGACCGGACTTGAGTTATGGACTTTTTTTTTTTAACAAAGTAACTTTTGGTCTATCCCCTTAGGAAGAAGTTGTTATGAGCAAGAATAAGTCTATTAATTAAAAAAAAAAAAAAACTACTCATCCACTTGGAACTGGTTTGGATTACATCAGCAAGTTCTAGCATATTCTTTTTTTCAGTGGAGGAAAAATTTGTGGTTAAAAAAAGGGGTAAGAGATTTGTGATGTCACATAGATGTGTGTTGGAGGGGGGGGGGGGCTTTTGTGTCTTTGGCGACGGGGAGTGGTGTGGGTGGGGGTGGTAGTAAAAATGGCAAACATTGCTTGACAACTGTCAATATTATTATTAGGCAGTCAAGTCTCAATATCGGTTAATATCGTTGGCCAACCACTTGAAACTTTCTCAGCAAAGTCGGACCGCAACGAGTGATTGCTGCGGTTTAATTGTGCATTTAGAGATTCATCATCATCATCTATCTTTAGACCTAATGTGGTCGTTGGGTCGCTGAGCTGCTGAACGGTTGACCAGCTCCCTCCACTTGTCTCGGTCATGTGCAAATTTCTCCCCCCACCCCCACCCCAATCATTCTGCGATGTTATCGGTCCACATTTTTCTCTCTGCCTCGTTTTAGAGATTACTAAATTCTTACGTTATGTGAATTGATACATAAGCCTGTTGAGTACCGAAAAGAAAACAAATAGCTTACAACAGTCTTATTATAACCTCCTGACGCGACTCTTCAAAGTTTTGCTGTCATTTTCATTCACATATTTTAAGCACAGAGATGAACTGCAGCTTATGCTGGATTCGATATCGATATTTACTATATCTAAATGTCTGCCTTTGAAAATATGCAATACATACTAATTTGTCAGGGCCATAATTTAAATGGAACTGTCTGTTCCAGTGACCTGCATGCCGAAGAGGTCTATGCATACGAGGTCGGAGTTGTGGTAAGATTGACTCAACGCGGTGTCAACTTAGGTGGTTGGAGTGAAAAGACGCGCTCGTTGTTTGTTTGTTTTTCTATCACTTCCCTCTCGCTTTCGCGAGATCCTGACTTAGTGAACTTTTTTTCATTTTCTTTTGTATAAAAATAATAACACATAACATTTACTACTATATATTGTTTGACCAGTTAACTTAAGTCATACTTTAAAGTATTGTTTTATTTACTGTGATATTGTGCTGTCTGTCGCGAGGTAACAAACTATGTTGTAAAATGGAGCATTACTCTTTCGTAAAGCTCTTTATTCTAATTATGTACAGTCGTTGATTTAAACAAAATTAGCAATCACTCAATCAGATCTATCAAATTTACTTGCATTTAAGGTGTGTGTGGGGGGATTACCTAAAACATGTCTGATTCCGAAGATGAAGCACCAGATCGACAGCTGAAGATTGTGGTTTTGGGAGATGGTGCCTCTGGCAAGGTGCGAGTTTTGATTATGTCGTAAATGTGCATTTTTAGTTACTCTGTGAATATATTAATATAGCATGTTTAGTTTAAACTACTCAACTTTAGTACCTTTATTTTATACTAATTTACATGTAATGGTATGGTTAGATATGTATTAATTATTATTTTGGACCCTTTCTACGAAAACCACATGCATTTAGTGATTTACATATACATATATGATATATGCACAAACATACATTTACACAAGCACATACATTTACACGCATATACACGTGCAATACAAATGAGAAACTTCTATAGTATTAATAATGACCAATAAGAAATGGCAAGAGCCATACTGGGCAAACCAAACCATGGATTTCTTTTATGCTAAATGACTGTCAGCTTGGTGAATTCAGGCACATTTTAATGTTAAATTCTTATCATTATGGATTCTAAACTATCCAGATAACCTTTGGCTGAAAATTTTCTTGCTACCACTCTGGGACTAGATAAGGAAGAATTAAATAATCCACTCAAAGACCACAATTGTGGATGTTAGCAAGAACAAGACAGCAATTATTTTGCAGTTGCTGTACTAAGTAATACTAACAATAATAGTTAATACTACTTATATTTCTAAATTATTCTATCTAATGCTGAAACTAATTAAACTTGTACTAATCATAAACTACTAATTCTAAAACTAGTGATAATATTTATAGTTATACTAATACTTACAAGTTACATTAAAATAATACTAAACCTTGGATCTCCTACAAAGTTAGTTTGCAACCAGTTTCATAACCAAATAACTGATGGAAGTTCCCCCCCCCCCCAATAAGAATAAAATAATAAAATTATCATTGTATTAATAAAATTAATATATTATTATTGACAGGTATATGCATATGTTATAGGATTTCTGCAGTGTTTGTGTTAATAATTTTTTTCAATTTGGAATAAATGATGAAAATTTGATTATGATTTTATTTTAATTCTTTTTCAGACTTCTTTATGTACACGATATGCACAGGAACACTTCAAGAAAGAATATGGACAGACAGTTGGCCTTGATTTTTATTTAAAGCGAATTGTTTTACCTGGTATGTTGGTATTTGTGTAATGGCTTTTTCTTAACTGTCAAACTGATGTTCTAATTTGACCTGGACTTCGTATATAATATATTGGTATGTTGGTAATACTAATAGTAATAGGCATTTGTGTAAAGGCTTTTTCTTGTCTTTCTATCGAACTAATGTTCATATTTGACCTGGACTTAATTAAATTTAAACATAAAATTTACATAGTTTGTATTATTGTTACTTTTGCATGTATTGTTTTGTCAAAATGTTTTCTGACCATCAGATGTTTAGTTGCTTAAAAATCCCAGGTCATGGCTTCATCTCTAGTTCATTAAAATAATATATTATTGTTAAGTTTGTCTGTAAAGAAATTACAAAGGGTTTAAATTTGAATGAAATTTATCAGAAGTATAAAGCACAGCATAGGAATTTTTGGTTGACAATGCTCTTCAGTGTTCAAATGCTACCAGGATAATGACATTTGTCATGGCTGGAAATTGAATCAGTCAGGATGGGGCACCAGCATGTAGATCTGTTGTCTTCACTGAAGATGTGAAGTGTCTGTTGACTTATACAATTATAATAAGTAACTAGATTAAGACATTCTTCCTCATTCTTATAATCCTAATTATTATTTGACATCCCTTAGTCTTAGTGCCAAAGGTAATATAAATTTAAAATTAAAAAAATAAAAACTTACACTACTTTAAGACTTAATATCTTGTGGCAGTAGTGAAAAACTCAATTCTGTATTGATATTCATGTCATAGTTCAGAAGATTTCTTTGGAAATGTTTACACTTACAGAATTTTCTGCAGAAGTGGATTTAGTTTGTTCAAAAGAAAACAGAGTGCTTCACAAATTACTAAGATTTTTTTATTAATAGTGTAAGAATTTAAAAATAAAATGAAGTTTTAAATTTAAGTTTTGAAAGAAAATTCTTGTATTAATGTATTATAAATTAATAGAATAAGTGATATTGTTTTATATAATGAATAAATATGCATAACAATTAACATACAATTGACTGTACATTGTCTACAGTACAATAGATTATATTTATTATAGCTGTGTCTATGCTGATTAATGCACTGTGTTTCTGCATCATTTTTTAGTGACCAACTTATCATCATACTTCTCATTTCAATGCTTGAAATATTATTTTTGTGATTAATCATCATATATTTCATTTCATTTCTTGCATTTCTTTTTTATAGTTAATCATTCTGGTGTAGCATTTATGCTTCTTAATTATGTAACATAATGGGAGTTATCATGTCTTCTTGATTGTTAGTTCTGTGTATTTGTTTGAGTTATTGGAAATGTAATGAGCATAATTGGTGTTGTATATGACATTATGAGTCATGTTATTTTATGTTTACAAATTAATAATTCTCACAATATGTTTTTGATACAGGTTCAACCCATGTAGCTATGGAAATCTGGGACATTGGTGGACAGACTATAGGCAGTGCAATGTTATCCAATTACATCTTTGGTGCTCATGTATGTCAACACTTCTTTCAAAAAATGTTTAAATATTATTAGGAAAAATACTTGAGCTTTATTATCAATTTTTAAATCAGTTACAGTTTACCAGACTATAGGCAGTGCAATGTTATCCAGTTACATCTCCAGTGCTCATGTATGTCAACACGTCTTTCAAAAAATGTTTAAATATTATTAGGAAAAATACTTGAGCTTTATTATAATTATCAATTTTTACCAGAATGTTGAGTTACAAGAGTTTTCATTTACATATTTTGTTTTCATTGAAGCTCTGAACACATTAAAATTTATTTGCAGTAAGTAGCTATAAAAATAAAAAATTCTTTAAAAACAATTGTTGCCTTTTGTTTTAAATAGAAACATATAAACAGGATGCAGCAAATATGACTGTTAATTTGTTTGGGAAAGGTAGAAATCATGATTCATTAGTCTGATGGGACAGGTAAAAATATTGTCATCTTTAGTTCTTTTTATGTTAGTATAAACTTAGTAACATGGAATTAACTGAATATGGTTATAACATTGTTAATGCCACTAGAATTTAATGAGAAAAAGAGAGTCCCCTTGGTAATTGGATATATATTCACATAAATATTCAGTCAACGGTAAGAAACTTTATTAGCTCTGTACTTATAGCAACTAGCTCAAATGTATGTAAGCAAGGACAACCTTATTTTGTTGTAGTTGATTTGCTGGGGAAAATATTGTATGATATAGATGATTTGCTGGGGAAAACGTGTTTGTTATAGTTGATTTGCTTTAAGAAAATTGTTTATTATATTGATTTTCTGTGGAAAATATTGAAATGGAGTTCAGGCCATCAACCTAAATGTATATATTTTAGGACAGATACATCTATTTTTCAAACTGGTTAAAAAAAAAAGTGTTTATTGCAACCTAATACAGTGATGTCATCAGTCCTAACATTCTGTAGAAAATAAAACTGCATGCATAACAGTTTAATTTTTGGTTTCCCTGGGGGCAAGGGGGGTAAACTCTAACCTCTATATACCTATCCCAGGGATGAACCACACCTCCATGCAAAAGCTCAACTTCCTTGCTTTTTTTCCTTTTATTAACAAGCATCTTATTTAAGTGGGTGGAAGGGGTGACCACCCATCACCCCAGTGCTTGTCCAAGGGGTAAACCACGCCTTATTTTCAGCTTCTCATCTCTCTGCAGCCATGAACCAAACACATAATGACACAAAGACAGATGGTCATGGATCTGTATTATTTAATTTACCTCTTTAAGAACAAATTTTAAATGTTTATTATTTCAGGGGGTACTTTTTGTGTATGACATCACAAACTACTCCAGTTTTGAAAACCTTGAAGACTGGTACCTTGCTGTGAAAAAGGTGTGTGTAGATGGCTGTATGCCTCACATGGCCCTTCTGGGAAATAAAAGTGAGTTAAAGTGTTTGATAACTACATGATTTTAAGTTCAGTTATGATAATTCAAAATGCTGTTTTCATATTAGTGCAAAACACACACACACATACACATGCAAATGCGCGCACACACATGCACACCCTTTCAACATCTAGGAAAATGTTCTTTCCACACCATCTAAACTAATTATATAGGACCTTTCTAAGTATAGCATTAGTCATGACTCATTACTGTTTGTGCATGATTCTTTAACAGGTGTTGAAGTTTCTAATGGTCTGTGTTCAGAACTTCAACATCTTTCAAAGAAATTAAGTTTGAAAGATCACATTCTGAAAGGCTGCTTGCCAAATTTGCCAATCGAGAAAATATATACAAATTAAAAATAAATACAGAATCAGTAAAATGCACAGATGCTACAATGCTCTTCTTTCTCGTGTTTCAAATTCAGATAGTCAAATGAACCTTGATTTATTTTTTAATGAAAGTTTAATCAAAAATCTGCAAACTTATAATGTACATTGTCATTATATTAATATCATATCACTACTATTTATTTAATTCATGTGCACATGGATAGAGAACTATTTTAACAATAAAGTTTTCATACATATTGTCAATGATTTAATATTTGTCACAAAATCTTCAAAATATAAAGATATGTTTTCTTATTATTTTGTTATAATTAGCAATAGTTTATGTGTGTGTCTATGAATTATGTCTATAAAATGCATTTATACCAAGTATATTCTTAAGAATAAAATAGCAGGTAAGATTTTTTAAAATATGAAAGCTTGCATTGTGACAATATTAAAACAAATAAAGTTCTTGTGAAAATTTGATGAATTGTTCATTTTCAGCTTCAAATAATTTTCTCAGTTTCATTTCAAGTATCTGGGGAAAATTAGGAATTAACTACATGCCAAATAAATTAATAATGTGCATTCTGGATGTACTTTGTTCATCACTCGCATATACTATGATGCCGTGAATGTTCCTGTTGTGTTTTGTGGGCAATTTTATGAAACATAAGCATATTTTCCATGACAATTTATAATAAACTGACAAGTCACTTTTGCATTATAACTGTTTTTTCTTGTTATCTGTGAGTATGTTTAATAGAACTGTTGGACTGCTTTTTGTTGTAATTTATATTTTTCTTGTAATGAACTTGAAAAATCACCTGTTTCTTATGTCAAAGAAACAAATGATGACACTAAATATCTCAAAACATGGCTAACATCGTAAATGATGACACTAAATTAATGATATCTCAAATAGTATTATAGCTAACATCATAATTTTATGTACACAACCTTATTTTATCAGATCACACATTTAGAACATAAAATATCTGTACAATATTAACTAGAAAAAAGTGAGTGAGACTACCTATTAGTATTATAAATGTCAATTTCAGTTAATAACTATCTAAAACAGTTTACAGTGATAAAAGCAAGTACTCTAACACAGCCCAGTACACCTAACAGGAATTTAGCGTGCAGTTTAAAACAAATCCAGCAATCTTTGAACTAATTTGTCGCTAAGTGTACATGGCATGCTAGCCTTCCACATAAATATAAGAATATAAATAAAGAAATTAACAATGTTAGTTTAGTAAATTTTTTGTAAATCATCTTCAAAACATTTATACTGCAATATGTACAAAGGAAAATGTAGAAATCTATATTTAAAAGAATAAATTAGTGATTGGGATAGAGACGTATATGTGAATACATAAAATTATTTAAATGTTTAGTTTTACCTTATACCTGAAATTTGTATTCCTTATCCACCAAGTACCTTTAGTTATTTGAAACAGAGATCATTATTTAAATCTGCTTTAAATATAAACAGTTATAATTCTAATTTGTAAATGTAATGTGCCAATGATTTTGATTTTAAATTTTAACCCTTCACCTCTGGGCTTTAAAATTTTTAAAATTCTGATACCAGAGATTTTTCTTTACTTTTAACACCATTAGTACTCATTGCAAAAACAAATTAAACATAATGGAATGATTGAGCTGGTTAGATAACAAATATTCAGAAAGTAATTTAGTTACCTTTCCTTGAATATCAGAAGTAATATTCAGTTATACAGAATTACATTTCTTTCATGTGTTGACCTTAAACAAAGTTAAATTTGATAGCCATTCATATTTATATTCTTAGCAGTGAAGATGTTAAACCAATATAATTTTAATTTTTAAGCATTGCTTTTTGTTTGTGAATTTATGTAGCATTTCTTCATAACTTGATATTAATTTGTTTTTAATTTTGAACTTAATGAAGCGGACCTAGAGCATATGAGAACGATAAAACAGGACAAACATGTTAAATTTGCACAGGAGCACAGTATGACCAGCTATTTCGTCTCAGCTAAGACCGGTGACTCTGTAAGTTGAAAAGATCTTTGATTACTTTTTTAGTTTTGTTTATGATTAAGGTTAAATGATATTTATTTTTATTTATTTTTGTCTTTCCTGAACTTTTATTTTATTTTTTTCTCACTTATTTCTTTTGTTTACTTTTTTATTGATGACTATTTTATCTTTTATTCTATATTTATCAAGCCCCAATCCATCCACTGTCTTCTCCAACATATGGTTATCAAGATGTGTAAGAAGGTCAATAAATTTAACAATAAGTTTATTAAATCGACAATCAAATATACAACATATGAATAAAATCAAAAGAGCGTTGACATTTACATCACTTCACAACAATGTTCAATTAACGCTGGACAGTTGTTCAGCTTATCCTAGCATAGACAATAGTCAATAACATAAATAACATATATAATCAAGTTCAAAGATATCATCACAGAATGAGAAAGGAGTTTTAAAGAAACTAAGTCAATGTACTTAACCTATTCAAACATGGTGGCTGTACCGGCCTGTGTTTACAATCACAGTTTGCAACAAGTCTTTCTTAATAGGCAGCAGCCCCATTTCTTCTAGAGGCATGTTACACAATTGTTCCAGAATTTTTGACATGCTCTTCAAGCACACTGTAGAGAATCACCCTGAATTTCACTTGTGCTATCCAGCACATCAGGAGGAATGTTCTTGAATTTTCATGTGTGTTTACTCAACACTCAACACACCATGAGAAACATTCGAAATAATCTTCGTGAATTCTCAGGACCAAATGCAGGCCAACTATTTCTGCTTATAGGTTCTCAAATGGAATTCATAGGAATCAATTTACAGCAACACGATTTACTGACATGTTGACAACAACACTGGATGCACTCACCAATGTAATTAGTACAGCACAGTAGTCACCATAGCATGACATTACAAAAGTAAAACAAATAATCTTGCTCCTCTGCAAAAGTCAAATTAATGCAGCACTAAATTCAGGCATATTTCATCTATAAACTCTTTTCTCTCTTACATTCTCAACTTACAAATCCAGCAACAATTTCGTTAACCTGATACACACACAGAATATAGCATGGATCAAAAGTCACAAGTATAATGTACAATGTAATCAAATTAGTGGACATAGAAATAATGGTTCAATTACATAAAGTATTTTCCAGTTCAAATCATAGATCAATAGCAAACATGTATGAAATTTTCAAAGTTCCATTCTTTCTTTATCAGTCAGTTAACTTACCATAAGCTAACTATCGCCTTTATGACCATCGAGTTATGTTCAGTTTTATAGTGATTAGAATAGAGTATTTCTTCAACAAAGAAACTTTTGGTCCATCACCATTGGATGAATTTGATATGAACAAGTGTGAGATTATTAGTTAGAAAAACTACTCATTTAGTTGAACTGTTTTGATTGCGTCAGCAATTTCTAGCCTATTCTCCAACTGAGTTATTTACTTCCAACTTTAACACTCAAAATATCAGCATAAGCAGTGCCCAAGGTTGAGTCACTTTGACATTTAATAATATAATTTATATAACAATTAAGTTTAGAAGTAGGAATAGGTAAATTTACTCCACCACATTGTCTGTACCTCTAAATTGTCACAAGCCAGAAAGTTTTTGGATTCATTCAAGTTGTCATTGATCATCTGCCCTGAAGCCCAGTGTTCAGTGTGGCTAACAACCATTCAGACTTGATTAAATTTTTTTGCGGTCCCCAACAGATATCTTTTAATAGGATTTAAAATATGATAATTTATTATTTTATTGTTGATATTAAAACAATTTTAATATCATTATCTTCTTTTGCCTAACATATATATATATGGATTAAAGTTATGATTCACAAGGGTACTGTGTGCGTGCGTGCGTGCGTGCGTGCGTGCGTGCGTGCGTGCGTGCGTGCGTGCGTGCGTGCGTGCGTGCGTGCGTGCGTGTGTGAAATGTTGTCTGATATATGCATCAGCCCATAAGTAAAACATTCACTTGGTTCATAATTGTGTAATTGCACAACAATAGTAATATTTAATATTAAATAGAAATCCATTCTTTTAGTGGTGATCATTCTTAATATCTGTTTGTATGTGCTTTCAGGTTAGTCTGTGTTTTCAGCGGGTAGCAGCAGATATTCTGTGTATTAAATTGACCAGACCAGAGGTAGAGCAGCAACAGCGAGTCGTCAAAGCCGAGATCATTCAGTACAAAAATGATGTGTCTGCATCACGCCCTAGCCCTAGTGAGACAAAAAGTTCTTTCTGCTCTGTTCAGTAATTCCTTGTACTCTCTATGAAGCATGCAGTGAAGAGCAGAACTGCAGTTGCACCCCTTTGCACTGACATTTGTGATCTGAAAATTTTAGTAAAGGTAGTCCCTAACGTATGATCAACCTTCTTATGAACATCTGCACTTATAATCAAATTTTCTCTCCCAAATTTTGGAAACAGGTTGGATGGTACAAATAGTACACTTTATAGAACAGTTTTAATGCAGTAGCATAACATGTTTTGCTCCTTTTCCTTTGTATTAATGAATTTCCAATGATCATTTGCAATTTACAACTAAGCACTCAGAACCAAACTCGTTCATAAGTTGGAAACTACCTGTATCAATCATGTAAAGGAACATTACCCAAGTGGTGATTATCTTCTCTTTTCATCTGTTTTGTCAAGTGATTCTTAATCTTCACCATTGAGAGGCCAAGTTGACTATTTTTTAGAACATTTTATGTATTTTTACAATCATCTGAATTTCATTTTATTAGTTCTAAATGATCGTTTGGAGACTGACTGCATAATCAAAGAATCTTGCAATCTGGTTTCACTTTTTTTTTGGTTCCTAACAATTAAGAAAAGGCCAGATAGTAAAACAGTAAATGATTTCCAGATTTATTAGTTAATTTGTTTTATTCACTCATGCATGCCATTTCATGCATTCTTGGAATTGTACAAAAAGAAATGATCTCTGAATTGAATTGAATTATAGTCATTTATAAACCCTTGCATGCAAGTTTGTAGTCCTTGATTTTCAAATTTAGTGAAACAAAACAACAGAAAAGGTCTGTGAATTTAATTACTTCAGGTTTTTTATTAATTTATTTTCTGGTATTTTATGCATCATAATTTTTCAAGCAATTTGATATTTTTCATTTCCTACTTATTATTTATTTAGTGATTAATTTTACTTCTTGATGTCTTTGTCGTTGTTTTTTTGTAGACATTTGGGTATTTTTCCTTCAACTAGTCATTTAAAAAATAATATTTTTCATCCATTCATCTTTTTATTCTGATCATTCACATTTTTCATCATTTCATACCTTCTACTATCAAATTTTTGTTCATTCAGCTATTTCATCTCTTGTCTTTTGATGCTTACATTCTTGTTTTCCTTCTTTCATCCAGCCTTTTATTTTAACTCATCATACTATCGTGTCCACCCTAAAATACATCAAAAATGCATCTTTTTTTTCATACTACTTTTTAAGCAAAAATGTGTTTTCATTTTTTCTTGTAAGGTTGGTTGTCTCCAGAAGAATGATTGAAATATTTAGAAAATGAATGTCTTTACTGTTACAAGAAAAGAAAACAGTTTTGAATTATTTCTTCTGTGAGGTATGTACAGAGCAAATCAGATGTTTGCTTCTCAAGAGGTAGTGTGAAAGGCATTGATTGATAAAATTAACCCCACTCTACTGCTCACTTCATACTCCTCCCACATGGCAGTCATGCATTGTTCTAGATGTTAATTGGGACATCACTTTAAATATTTGTTGTTAGACATGCCTTGGTCTAGATGTTAATTGGGACATCACTTTAATATTTGTTGTTAGCACCCAACTCTCTTGCAATACAAATGAAATGAAGTAAGGTTTTCTAAAATAATCATTCTTCCCATCATTATATGTTTTATATTGAACTGCATATGGTTGTGCAAACATGAATAGTAAAAAGCAGTTTGACCTAGATAGTTTTTCATGTACTGTATAGACAAGGAATCATCACTTGTCATGATGCTTTTGACATAACCTGTACCTCTGTGTTTGCTTAGTGTATAATGTACAATTACAAAGAGTAATGTGTCTGTAAGCAAGTGTATTATATGTAAATGCAGTTGTATAGATGTATATCCACCTGTTCAGATATGTGTGTGTTTGTGGATTGTGAGATATGTGCAATTGTACTATTATATATATATCTGTATATGTCTGATAGAATTCTGTAGGTTGATTGTCTGCTTACTACAATATTAAGGATCCAGTTTAGTGTATTTTTAATATGTCTCTTTCATATTTCCTATTTTAAAATGGTAATATTTCTGATTAATGTGTAATAAAGCATTATGTTTTGCATGTTTTATACACAGATCACATTGTTCCTTGACAATGTTTTCTTTGTTGTCATTGTAACTGGACTGTTGAGCCTTTGTTTAAGAATTTTGCAGTAATGACATGTATTGTGACATACTTTGAATAGACCCTTGCTAACAACAGTTTTATTTAAACTTTGGGTAGGATCTGTCTGTGATAAAGTTGTATTATTTCCCTTTGACCCTTGAAAAGACTCCTACATCCCCACTTTTGGCATGTGAATAAATACATGGATCTTTCTTGCAGTGGATCAGTCTTGCTATGAAATGCAACTTCAGTTCTGAAGTTTTGTGAATTATTAGCTCCACTTGAATTTTTTTGGAGGATATATTGTAACTGATATTAAATGTTTTATGGATCTGTAGGGGTTTTACTCACATTCATGAACACTTAGATCATGGTGGTTGTATTTTTGTGAAGGAAAATTAATCAGAGATTTTGTTGATGTGTATAAAAAAAATATAGTGATTAGCAGTCAATCAATATTCTCTGCAATTTTAAGCAGACTGCAGCTTTTGTTTTTTCAACACTTCTAGTTCAGCTTCAGGTTCAAATGTGTGTGTGTGTGCATGCTTACATTTTATGCTATTAAACTTGGCTGTTCTGAAGTGTTTTGCAAACTTATTACTGATTAGCAGTAAAACCCAACATTATCTGGATGTAGAAGGCAATTGTATAAACACAGATAATTTAATATTTTTATGTACCCCAGGGATCAGAAAGACTTCATTTTATTAATTTTGTTCTCAAAGTTGGCAGCTCCAATATATTATATAGCATTATTAAATTTAGTGAGTCTGGGTTAAAAAAGAAAAAGAAGAAAATTTTACTCTTCATAGAGGTGTTTGAGAAATATTGTTTACTTGTAAGTGTTAAGGTTATATTCTGTTTACTATAGGATAAATATTTTTTTATGTTGAAAGACTTATTTTTTAAAAATCCAATTAATTTTTTGTTATGTTATAGATTTATGTAGTAGTCACAAATACTACATTATTTTGATGGATCTGGGAGTCTAATAAACTCATATTAGCTACCAATGATACTGAAACTTTGGATTAAAATTTTGGGGGGTGAGAACTGTGGGATTGTACAAAGGGAGACCATTCAGGTATTTGTTCATGGAGTAAAATAATGAGTAACAGTCTATTGTCATAGTGATATAAATTTATGATGTATTCCTGAGAACAAAAGCTTTTTTATGGAATAATATGTCTAAAGCATAAATAATAAGAAAAAATATTTATAATCATTTTCTTTTAACAGAAATAAACAAATGCAGCTTGATTCAAGGATTGTGTTTCCATATCAGTACAAAAAATATGCTTCTGACTTGCAGCGAGTGGAGAAAATAAAATAAAAATGAGTTAACTTATTATAATTGGTAGTTTTTGTTATAAGCAAGCATTTTTTTTAACTCATTGTTTTCTTTGGTGACAATATGGTTGGACATTTAACAATATAAGTTAGGACAGTATATAGGACTGCTTACAGGACAAGTTAAGACAGGTTGTAGGACTGCTTACAGGACAAGTTAAGACAGGTTGTAGGACTGCTTACAGGACAAGTTAAGACAGGTTGTAGGACTGCTTACAGGACAAGTTAAGACAGGTTGTAGGACTGCTTACAGGACAAGCTAGTACAGATGCAGGTGAAGGAGAAACTAAATAAGATACCAGTTTTCCTTTAGAACAGTGAGTATACTGTGGGGTATTACATTCAATGATTCCAGCAACCATTTTATCATTTGATTTTATTAAACTTGGACATACATTTCTGTTGTACAAAGGGTATTTGCAAGGTATAGATTTGTTGAGAATTCTAACATCTTTCAATTTATATATTTTAGTTGAAGAAACAGACAGATAAATCAGTGACATATGGTAAACAAGAATTGATCTGGATAGGGTGGATTGGTGGGATTTTATTCTTGGACCAAGAATTTCCAAAGATTTCTGATTGAGATGTTGCATTGTCGTGATGAAATAGTCACAAGTATGATGCCCATTTTTTTAAGGTTATTTGGGTTGAACTGCGTCTCAGGCATGTCAGAATGCTCACATATTAACTTAGCTACTGAATGTGTGAATGATCTTTGGTCTGCTTTCATACAAAAAGGTGTGAATGAACCATAATCGTCATGAACTGATGCTCCTGTGCTACAGTCATGATAAGATGGATATATGAATAGATGCTTATAGTGATTTATGTTTGTGTTGTACACAAGTATTCCAATAAAGGATATAATTATGTAGGAACTGTGCTGTGTGGTGACACAATTCTGTACACAAGTATTCCAATAAAGGATATAATTATGTAGGAACTGTGCTTTGTGGTGACACATTTCTGTACATAGAACACCTGTTTACATATGCAATAATGTAACGTTTTATTTTAAATAGATGCATGTGAGTGGGTTGTTTTACTGTAAAAATATGTCATCATGGACATGGTAAAGGCACAAAGGCACAAATGTGGATTCAACTTTGACTTCTGGAAACAAATTACTATTTGATATGGCCTTAGTAACTCAGATTGGAGGATAAATACCTTTGCAGTTGAAAAATCAATAGAATACATGTCTGGACACTGCCCGTGATATTTGCCCAGAAAAGTCCACCTAAAGGAATTTGCATCTTCAATCTTTCTTCTCATGGTACCGTATGTATCCTTTCCATAGCCAGAATCAGTTGCTTAGAACTAATATTCTTCAAAGCAAATGTTAAGTGTGGCATAAACCTACCATTTTTGTTTGTAACAGATTTCTTTTTAAATATATATTTTTAATTTACCTTAAACAGACAGTTTTATAATGTTTGAGTTTTACATTTGAAAAAAAATTCTTTTATATATTTTTAGTTTTGCACACTTTTATGTACTTTATAATCTGTCTCAGTGTGTAAAATGGCTGAAGATTTATTTTGTGATGACATTTAGAAAATCCATTTGATCCTATTCATTAGCATTACTAATTTTAATTATTATCAATGTGTAAATATTTATTTATCTCCATTCAAATTAAAGTTATTGTGTTATGCTTTCATGAACTCCTGTTCCTAGAAAATTAAATTAAAATTAAAATTAAAGGAAATGGTGTGTGTGCAGTGATCAGTTGCATGTCATAATAGCTTTGAGTTAGATTTGTACAGGACAGGGAAACATTTTCAGGTCATTGGGTTACTGTGTATGTATACAACAGTTGTATGCCATAAAAGCTTTGCATTAGAGTTTGTGCATGACAGGGAAACTGCTTTCAGGTCATTGGGCTAAGGTGTATGTATACAATAGCTGCATGTCATACTACCTTTGCTTTAGGGTTTGTACATGATAGAGAAATTTACAGGTCACTGGGTTACTGTGTATGTATACAAAAATTGCTTGCCTTAACAGCTTTGGGTTACATTTTGTATATGACAAGGAAATTGCTTTAGATCATTGGGTTATGGTGTATGGATGCAGCAGTCGCATGCCACAACAGTTTGGGGTTAGAGTTTATACATGAAAAGGTAACTGTTTTGAGGTCATTGGGTTATGATGTATGTGAGAAACAGCTGCATAACAGTTTTTGGTTACAGTTTGTCCATAAAAAGGAAACCATTTTGAGATCACAGGGTTTTCATTGTGGTCTCTAATATTAAGAGATTCCAGCTACTGAAGGCAATTTAGAATTTGATGTTAATTTTTAATCTTTTTACACATTTTTTGTATCTGCTTACACATCCTTTCCATTAAAATTTTGTTGATATTTAATTGTTATATCTTTGCATGCCTCTTTTTCAAAATTCTCTTTTGACATTTAGTAAACTTAATGTCATTAGTTTTACTAATTTGGGTTTTCAAGATCTTACAATTTTTTTTCCTCCAATTTATTCTGCTGACTTGCTTTTTATGTAAATTTAAAGTTTTTTTGGATGAATTAGTATTTTTGTAAAGGTTTGGTTTTAATATTTTTGAATCTGAAGTTATAACATTTTTCCTGTGAAGGGTTTATATTATTTGGTCATTTTGTTTTTTCTACTTTTGTTTACTTTTGTGCAATAATCTTTTTGACAGAGGTGTTGGACTTGTTCAGTGTGCTTATTGATTTTCATTTGGGTGTCGGCTCATATATGAGATGTGTAAAGTATTAAAATAATGTTGATGATGACAATTGCACAAAGTTGTATTTTGACTCTGAGTCTGGATTTTAGTCCTTGACTCCAAGGAATGTGTTTTATTTTCTCGTGTGATTCTTTACTCATTGAATATATAATCGTTGATAATACAACAGTACTGTTTTATCTGTTCTTATTTCATATACTTTAAATATTTATATTAAACATATCCTGTATTAACATTGTAAGTGTGTAATGCTTTGTTTTTCTGTGCTTTACTGTATCATGTATATTCTGTACTCATGTAAAACAAAGCTCTGTGCAAAGTGCAATGTGTGTGTGTGTGTGTGTGTGTGTGTGTGTACATTTGTGTGTGTGTGTGCATGTACATGTGTGTGTGTGTGTGTGTGTGCATTCGTGTGTGTGTATTTATTTAATTAGTGCTGGAAATGCCACTTTCCTCTATTTAATACAATATTCAAAGACCTTATTCTACATGCACAGCCAGAAACTGTTTTATGAAAGAGTACAGTTAAAAAGTCTTGAGAAAATTATTAAATTATTTAAACATTCTACCCTACTTAACAAATTATCACTTTTTTTGATAGTACTTAATTGCAAAGATTCAGTTGACTTGCTTCACAAAAAGAAAGCTGGTGTTTGTTAAAGCAATAAAGCAGTTATTTAACATGTGATCTCAGTTCACAGCCTAGTCAATGGAATCATTAAAGAGTACTCTATTTTTATTATGTTGATTTCTTTGGGGTTGCATTCTTAATAGTTTTTTTTTAAAATCTGTGTGGCAATTAGCAAAGTGAACAAGATAAACAGCCCACAACAACAAAACTTTTCACTGGTCGTAGCATCCAGTTTTATTTCATTAATTTATTTACATACAATTTTATTTTATTTATTTAATAAATTTGAATGTTATATTTGCCTTGATTATACTAAGGATTAAAAAATAATCTGTTTTTTTTTATTTCATTATATTTTTACCTCTTCAACATTTTTTTTTTAACCATTATTACCCAGTTATTTATATTTTCACAAATTTAATATCTGAATTTGCACTTTTAAAATTTTATATTTTATTTATTTATTGGATTTTTTTTTACTTTTATTGCAAGTGGCAATCTGTTTATTTAAATTCTAACATACAGTTATTAATTATTGATGCAGACACTGAATGTCATTTACTGAACAAACAGATATCCCTCAACAAAATCAGTGAGCATAAACAATCAATGTTAGCTGTTAAAAAATAAAGTAGTCAATAGATTCTTGATTGAAATAGATACCATGAGATCTTTTTTAAAAAAATAAAATAAATAGTAATACTAATTATTTTTTTGCAATGTAATAGCTCTTTGCTGATTAACAATACTTGAGAGATGTCGTAAGCAGATGTATTCGGAAATATTTCTTATGACACTTGTATGCAATAAATTTGTATCTGAGAACATAAAAACAAATGATTGAATATATATATGTCGACTATGACTGGTTATATTAATTGTGAGGATTGTCTGGAGACTACCTTGCTAATTAATACATTTGTAAAGTTGAGTAAATTAATTAAAATGCTGGAGTCCAAAAATTAAAATATTATGGAAGACAATCATTTTTCTTTTGATGTGATTTAAGGATGCCCTAAAATTATTTATATGCTTTATATTTATTTTTTTTATGGAAATATATACAGACATTGTAAAATGTATCTTAAAGTTTGTATGTTGAAAATACTCACCTTATGATGCACAACAAATTATTATTATCAGTAACTCAGAAAAATCAATTATTTGGGCATGGGGGTGGGGGTGGGGGTGAATGCCATGTATTTGAATGACAACATGACACCATTGGATAATACTTCATAGCGTTATTATCATACCATCGATAAATGTTATTATCATACCATCGGTAAATGTTATTATGTTTTAAAAATGTGCAAAGTATGCATGCATTAAATGGAAACTAAATGAAAGAAAACAGCTAAAACTAAGGACACTATGCATCTATTTCACTGAGTACTGGGGATTCAAACTTGCTTTTGTCAGTAAGTTTCTATCATGTGAAAACTGGCCTACATACCTGATTATCTGTGTTTTCTCTTTCAATATCTTAACATTCAGGAGCTTTAATTCACTGTATTTTGGAATGACAAGTACCACTGTAATTATCTAGAAGTACATTCTCTGTAGATTAGAAAGACGAGTACCACTGTAATTATCTAGAAGTACATTCACTGTATTTTGGAATGACAAGTACCATGGTGTGTAGAAGTACATTCACTGTATTTGAGAAAGAAAAGTACCACTGTATCTAGAAGTACATTCTCTATATTTTAGAAAGACAAGTACCACTGTGTCTAGAAGTACATTTTCTGTATTTTAGAAAGAAAAGTACCACTGTGTCTAGAAGTACATTTTCTGTATTTTAAGAAAGAAAAGTACCACTGTGTCTAGAAGTACATTTTCTGTATTTTAGAAAGAAAAGTACCACTGTAAGTGTCTAGAAGTACATTTACTGTATTTATTTTAGAAAGGCAAGTACTGCTTTAAGGATCTGGAACTATCAAAAGATGGCCAACAAAATACAAGAGGAGAAATATTGTGTACATTATGTTGGTGCATAATGATACTATGAAAGTATAGATTGTGAGGAGATTTATCTTGACATTTTATTTTGTATAGTTTCAAAGTTGTTTGGATTTTTCATACTGTAGTGATTTTAAATTAAAAAATTAATTATCTCCATATTAAATTGAAAAATCACACACATGTATACCAAAATCTGACTTCCCTGAGCCAATGTAAATGAATATTGTAAATGTAGGAAATCTTTAATTCAATGTTTCCACATGAAATGAGGAAAAAATGACAATGTATGTTCATATATATATAATCATAGGTATTATGGATGACTACCCAAGTCATTTTATTTAAACTAACTGGTTCCTACCAGTAATATTTCCCAGAGCTAAAACAAAAATAGTATTAGGGTCCTCTAAAGATCATTTAACACAAAATAAGGCACACGTCATCCAACTGATGAGGTCGTCGAATGACTTGCTTAAAAAACATTGACAGTAGACCAACAACATTCACCTGCACTTGCCCTGAAATTAGCTCCCTTGGTTGACCGAGTTGTAAACTGACTAGGATAGTGTGGAATGCCAGAGACCAAAGATTTCAGTCACACTATTGAATTGTCTGTTTGTTCTTACTGACTGTTGACTATATAATGACTTACAAGTTATTTTGACGTCATTAGTGGTAAAAGTTGATTCAGTTGAACTTTTCTTAGATGTCTTTGAGGGCGGCGATAAAACTTCAATTGCTCTGTTTCAAGAATCTTTGTTGTTTTTATCTTTTCCGACCCTTAGTCATCTGCTAAAGTTTTGAATGAGTCAGGCTTGACTTTAGTGTCATCAGTAGATCAAGCTGCACAAGATGTGATTGCGAAAGTGACGTCACAACTATTGGCATTTATGCTATCCATACACTTCTTCACCCCGAAATCTCTCTTTTTTTTGTTTTTGCTTTTACCCCCCCCCCCACTTACGCATCTGTGATCACGTGAGCATACGCTATTCACTGATGCTAAATCAACAATATCACTGTGTGCACTTGTAGAATGTTGTCCAACGATGTAAGTTTGGACCTCGCACAAATCCATGTAATTGTTTCGCTCTAAAATGTCGTTCGCCCTCCATGTAAATCTAACTTAATTATGAATTGATTGTTAAGAAATTAAAGCTAAATGCAAGTTGGAATTAATTCAAAATGTTACGTCCCAAGTTACAGCCATCCACTCCGTGTGTGTGTGTGAGAGAGAGAGAGATGTTTGTATGTGTGTTAGAGATGTTTGTGTGTATGTGATGTTTGAGAGAGAATGTGTTTCTGTATAACAACAGAAGACTTTAAACACGTCACGTTTCTTGACTGAAAACGAAAACCCAGTGCTTGATCTGCAAAACAGTAAACGTTTGTGGATTGTAAATGAAAAACATTGTCGTTATTCCGCTTCTCCAATTTTTAAATATATGCATATGTCTTTCTTTTACTTTTTAGGGGCTTATAAGTAGGTGTATCGTGTCTGAATAGAATGGAAGTCGGATGACCTGACAAGATGCTCTTTGTTCCATCGTCAAGTTGAGTCATTTATAGTCTTACAACCCTTCCCGTCACTGTATGTTGAATTTTATAATCCTATAGCTTTTCCTGCCACTGCAAACTGACTTATTTATAGTCTTACAACCTTTCCCACCACTGCAAACTGACTTATTTATAGTCTTACAACCTTTCCCACCACTGCAAGTTGAGTTATTTATAGTCTTGCAACCTTTCCCGCCACTGCAAATTGAGTTATTTCTAGTCTTGCAACCTTTCCAGCCACTGTATGTTGAATTATTTATAATCTTATTACTTTTCCCACCTTTGCTTGTTGAGTTATTTATAATCTAATAACCGTTCCGGTCACTTCAGGATGAATTATTTATAGTTTCATAAGCTTCTCAGTCACTTCCGGTTGGGATCTGAACAATAATGTAACTCATTATATTTCTCTTTCTTTGCCTTTATATTTATCTTTCCGGCATAAAGAATCATTTAGGTGGTAAAGGAGTATTTTTTTGTCTTTTCTTTTAACAATAAAAATTCATTTCCTTTCATAACCGCTCTGCCCAGATTATGACAAGGACTGCCGTTATGCTTCATGACACTGAAAAATACTTTTGTTCTTGACACTGAAAAAAAGAGTCATTCTGTTTTATATTGTGTCTGACGTAGGAGTAAATGTTTTGTTTCTTAATGCTGTTATATAGAATTTTAACACGTAGTGTAGTTTTGTTTCTTAATGCTGTTATATAGAATTTTAACACGTAGTGTAGTTTTGTTTCTTAATGCTGTTATATAGAATTTTAACACGTATTGTAGTTTTGTTTCTTAATGCTGTTATATAGAATTTTAACACGTATTGTAGTTTTGTTTCATAACACATCATGTAGGTTTGTTTCCAACATAGAAATGTAGTTTTATTTAAAATGGAATCTTAGGTTTGTTTCGTAACACAGCTTGTGAGTCAAGTTTAAAAGCATAGATGCTGGGGTCGAGTTTCGTAAGACAGGTGGTGAGGTCAAGTTTCGTAACACAGATGGGGAGGTCAAATTTCGTAATATAGGCCCTGAGGTCAAATTTCGTAACACAGGTGGTGAGTCAAGTTTCATAATAAAGGTGGGGAGGTCAAGTTTCGTAACACAGGTCCTGAGATCAAGTTTCATAACACTGGTGGTGAAGTCAAGTTTCGTAACACAGATGGTGAAGTCAAGTTTCATAACACTGGCGGTGAAGTCAAGTCTTCGATTAGCGTGTGTTTAAATAACTCCCAGTCTGCCTTGCGCTGAAGACTTTCCTGAAAAGTCACTTCATCTGGGTACGGGTGGACGATATCTTGGAGGTTCTTCTTGACTTTATCAGTGGCGTGTTTCCGGAAGAAATCTTTGGAAAGCATGATACACTCAGCACCACGACTGACCTGGAACCAGAGAGGGAATAGAAACTCAGTTCACTGTGCTTTGTCATTCTCACTTCTCACTGCACAACATTCAATGTATTCCTGTATTATTAATTTCATTCCACAACATTCAATGTATTCCTGTATTATTAATTTCATTCCACAACATTCAATGTATTCCTGTGTTATTGCTTTCATTCCACAACATTCAATGTATTCCTGTGTTATTGCTTTCATTCCTCAACATTCAATGTATTCCTGTGTTATTACTTTCATTCCACAACATTCAATGTATTCCTTCTGTATTATTATTTCAATGTTTGTACTATTTCTTTCATTCGAAGAAAATTTAAATTTTCATTGGAATCGGTTTAATTTGCCAAGGACATTTAATATGTTTGCCCTTTTATGATTTATTCAGTACGTAAACAATCAGTAAACAACAAGGGCTGTCTGAAACAGACTAAATCACTCACAACAGCTATTGTACAAATGTTGACAATATCCTATAAAATGTATTTCTTCCTGTTAACTTTAAAATAAACGGGTGAAAAATAATGAAAAGCAGTGGATAATGAGACAAATATTTCTTCTTGATAACTTTAAAAATAAATAAATGATGGACAGAAAATATCATGAGAAATATTTCTTCGTGATATTTCTAAAATAAATAAAAGATGGAAAGAAAAAATGAAAACGTTCATACCAAACTGACTGACGTCTGAAAGCTGTCGTCGCCGTCATCGTGAAATACGACAAGCTCTAGTCCCTGCAAAAAAAATATAAATAAAATAAAATAATAAAAATAAACAAATAAAATATAAAAAGGGAAATAACCTTATGGAAGGGCTGGTTTTAATGCATTGGATTTGTTTTGAGATTTTTCGACCGCTTATAGCTTTCAGTTATTTCTCAGGGGCCTAGAAAGAGGAGTTAATTTCTCATTTTTAAGAACATTGCACACATAACGAAAAAAATTAAATCTAGGGGAGATCACTTCTTGAGTCGAGACTAAAGAGCAGACAAGGAAATGAACAAAATGCAGTACTAACGAAGACGTCTTTAGGTTTGAGGTGCGCCACTTGTACGAAGACTGGTGGTGGAGAGAGGTCTCTCTCTGTGGACAGAGAAGAGTGTGATTGCTGGTCCAAGAACGACAACCGCTGTTTCCGTGGTCCACTTAGACGAGACTGAAATTCCGTGGAAGAGTTCACCGCCTGAGAGACAGAAATCAAATGCATAATGGCGTGTACTTAGAACTATTTGTGCGTGTCTGTCAGTGTGTTTGCATGCGTATGCTTGCGTGTCAGTGTCTTGCGTAAGTATGTTTTTTGCGTGTTAGTGTTTTGCATGTGTATGTGTGTATGCCTGGTTCTTCATTAGTATGTGATTCCCTGGCACAGAGCGACATGCCAATTGAACGCAGTCGTAAACGCAACCGTTCATCAGCACAGTAACGCTCAGTTGGTCAACTGCGGACTTCGCTATTCATCATTCTAGAATTTCGTGGGCGTGAACGTCTGAATACATTCGCTCTTTAGTGCGTTCACTTCGCTGTCAGTTCTCCACCCTCCCACAAACAAGATAAAGCGCCATTTTTTTAATTACGAGCACACATTAATTGTAATCTGTCTTGGAAACAATGGAGGCATAGTGGAACTTGTCATATTCTGAAACCCTCAAAACCCTACGTCATGTGGAACTTGTCAAAAAATGAAACCCTCAAAACCCTACAACATGTGGAACTTGTCAAAAAATAAAACCCTCAAAACCCTACAACATGTGGAACTTGTCAAAAAATAAAACCCTCAAAACCCTACAACATGTGGAACTTGTCAAAAAATAAAACCCTCAAAACCCTACGTCATGTGGAACTTGTCAAAAAATAAAACCCTCAAAACCCTACGTCATGTGGAACTTGTCAAAAAATAAAACCCTCAAAACCCTACGTCATGTGGAACTTGTCAAAAAATAAAACCCTCAAAACATGACGTCATTTATGTGAGTTGGTAAGGTCACACTGGATTCACAATGGCAAATTGAAAATTGACCAGAAATGGCGAGATTTTGCACATACCAGGAAAGAGCGTTGACATTTAACCTGGGACGGTCTACGTGACACGTGATCAATTAGTAATACAATAATAGCCTCTGCACCTACTAACTCTGTTACACTGTTACAAACACTAATTCGTTTGGCCTCTATTATTGTTACTTTCTTAAACACAAGTGCAGTCAAATAAATGTAACTGTATTGTAAATTAGTCAGATATGTGTTTATTTAATATAAAATTAATAAACGGAAATAAAATATAAATAATAATTGGCAGTGGGCTAATACTATAATTGAGCAATGATTCCTAGCCAGGAGTATCAGACTACATTTTAAGAACACACAATTTTTAGAAAAAAATCGTCATTCCAAAGTAATTCTGAAGAATATAAGATTGTACGCCACTTAGTTTATGACTCACTCTACACAGGAGGACATAACTAGACTACACAGGAGGACATAACTAGGCTACACAGAAGGACATAACTAGACTACACAGGAGGACATAACTAGGCTACACAGGAAGACATAAGTGGGCTACAGAGGAAGTCATAACTAGACTAGAGAGGAAGACATAATTTATAATTTTTAATTCCGGCTACTGGATGACATGACTCGGACTAGAAAGTGAAGGAAGATAACTCAGGCTAGAGAGGAAGACTAACACAATGACTTCTTCAGTTATAGACAACAATGGAAGACACCTTGAAAAACGATACGAAATTAATAACCATTGAGCAGCACGATAAGAAAGACAATGGCTGACAGGAGAAATATAAACTACTGCACATGAGATTTATTTCCTAACACCACAAAACGATATTAATTTTAACTAATGTGGGCTACTACCAAGTCAAGCACCGTACAAAGTAACCAAAGCATGTACTGTGTAAATTAACCAAGGCAGACACTGGTGAAGTAACCAAAATAGCTCTGAAAAAATTAACCAAGGTGAGAAGTGTGCAAAGTAACAAAGGTGAGCAGTGTGCAAAGTAACCAAGGTAAGCAGTGTGAAAAGTAACATAGGTAAGGCAGCGAGTAAAGTAACCAAGGTAAGCAGTGTGCAAAGTAACCAAGGTAAGCAGAGTAAAAAGTAACCTAGTTAAAGCAGTGTGAAAAGTAACCTAGGTAAGCAGAGTAAAAAGTAACCTAGCAGTGTGAAAAGTAACCAAGGTAAGCAGAGTAAAAAGTAATCTAGTTAAAGCAGTGTGAAAAGTAACCTAGTTAAAGCAATGTGCAAAGAAACCAAGGTAGGCAGTGTACAAAGTACACCGAATTAATAACTAATGGGAAAATGGTAACAGCAACAAAACCCAATCTGCTAAATATACGAACACAAAAAATAATATCTAGCTGCTTTACTAAATAAGTAAGATGTACTAAGTGAAGAACACATTCTTAAAAATTATCAACACGATTACTTTTATTAACAATAAAATAAGACAGACGGCCCGGCCTCTGACAAAGAAATGGCCTTGAAGTAAAATACAAATACAAATGGAATGTCCGAAATTCCACCTCACCTCTTCTACAGAGATTTTAAAGTAATTGTTTGGTATACATCACTTTAACTATGCAAAACTAAAACGGGTATAAGGTCCTTCCTCAGAGATTTTAACGTATTTGTTTGGTATACATCACTTTAACTATGCAAAACTAAAACGGGTATAGGGTGCTTCTAAGCAACCACCATGGATTTTGACGATGGTCATGTAAATCAGCACGAATCTTTGAAACCTATTTAAAAAGATTCATTCCAGCCGGAAGCTGTGCGACAAACCTGAGCCAGAATTATGTGCAGTGAAACAAGTATCGCCCACTTGGCAATCCATGGGTATTATGGGTATGATCAAGTGTACTTCCTACTTGGCAGTTCATGAGTATTTAGGGTATGATCAAGTGTACTGCATAATTGGCAGTTCATGGGTATTATGGGTATGATAAAGTGTACTGCATAATTGTCAGTCCAGGGGTATTTAGGGTCTAATCAGTGTACTTCCTAAGCGGCAATCCAAGGGTATTTCGAACTATGATCAAGTGTACTTCCTACTTGGAAATCCATGGATTTTTGGGTATGATCAAGAGTACTTCTTACTTGGCAGTTCATGGGTATTTCGGGCTATGAACACGTGTACTCCCATGTACTCTGGAACATTGAGGTGGTTTAAGGATCTTTGGAGTGAACTTATAAATGCAATTATGCTTTTACAAGTGAACATTGGGTCAGTACATGAAATATTTAATTGTTACAAAGATTGCCCTGAAATATTTCAGCGAAAATTGTGCTGGACCATTTTGGAGATAATAATAAGGAATGGTATGGACCATTTTGGTGATAATTATAAGGAATGGTATGGACCATTTAGGCGATAATTATAAGGAATGGTATGGACTATTTAGGCGATAATTATAAGAAATGCACTAGACCATTTAGGTGATAATTATAAGGAATATTTGATGGCTTAGGTGATAATTATAAGGAATGAAATGGAAATTAGATGATGCAAAGAAATCCATTGTAACATTCATATGCTTCAAATAAATCGCTGAAACAATTAATTGTTACAAGGAATGCGTTGTAACAACATTTTGCGCTGGAGCATATGTTGCAAGAAATTTGCTGTTGCAGTTAAATGTTACCAGTAAAACAACATTATGCTGAAATAACAGGATGTTACAATGAATGCTTTGGAACTGTTAAATGATACAAATACAAAATGTAATATGCTGAAATAGCAAGGAATGCGCTGGAACAGTTACGTGATGCAAGGAATACGCTGGAACAGTTATTTGATACAAGGAATGCCCTCGAACAGTTACGTGATGCAAGAAATGCGCTGGAACAGTTACGTGATGCAAGGAATACCCTGGAACAGTTAAGTAATGCATGAAATGCGCTGGAAAAGTTAAGTGATGCAAGAAATGCTGTAGAAGTTTTGCTTTAAAATTTGGTCTTGTTCTATGGTTTCGATAATAACTGCAAATTTTCTCTAGATACATCATCTTTCAATCATTGAAATAGATAAGATGATAAATCGACTTCCCCACAGTACAAATTACTTAACAAGAGATCCATACTAATCCCACATTAAAATCAAAGAATGCTGCACCTAAGACCCTTGGTGGCAAAACTGTAACGATCAAAAGTATAAAGATTGATTGTTAAAAAAGTATTTCCCTCGCCTACTTATTTTCATAACTGGGTCTTTCACCTCCAAATTCATTTGCACCTGGCTTTAGAGTCTTTGTCCACCCTACTCCACCCCTAACCCTCGTCTACAACTTATCTAGTTTCGTTGTGGGTAGAAATTGAATAGAATCCGATATCAACAGCTAAGTCTCAGTTAGAAGGAAATTCACAAAACCAAAACCCGCACGTTTGCTTCGGACAATGAAATGATAAATGTTAAAGATTACTGTCTTCGTCTTTTTTTTTTTAAAGTCCTAAAATCACATAGCCTTCCGAACCGAGGTCTCTCGACAGACAACAGTGGCTACAAAACTTGCTTTATGACGTCAAAAAACACTCCGACAGCTGCTTGATCAGCAGTGGGTTTTATTTAAATTGTGCATTTTGTATTGAATAGTACTCAGTTTACACACACGTACACATATTGTTTTTCAATCACACATTCCAAAGTGAAAAGTGCTCAGTTTACACATACACATGTTTTTCACACCATACATTCCCTAGAGAAAAAAATACTGTTTACATATCCGTACGCTTTTCTCTCTGTAACAGCCAGAACATCACGCGTGAAAGACGCTGCTTGACCGTGAGCCTTGCGTGCGTCATTGAAGAACGAACATTAATTTATTATAACATGAATTTCTAACGGTAATTTTAATTGTGAGAACTGTAAGGAGCAATTAAGACCAAGATAGAAATATGTAGAGTAGAAACTTAGGATGAATCCTTATAAATACTATGAGGTCCTGGTTCTAGTTCCATCTGATAGGGGTTTGTTATTTTGTTGAAGTTCTACGCAAGAGATGATTTCAACCAGTCTGCATTAGTTGCAGGTGAGCGTGTATATGTATGAGTGTGTGTGTGTGTGTGTGTGTGTGTGTGTGTGTGTGTGTGTGTGTGTGTGTGTGTGTGTGTGTGTGTGTGTTGTATAGTCAGTGAGTCAGCAAGAGTCTTCTGTAAACAGCATGACGAAACAGTCACGACCAATGACAGTGACGAGATTGAAGTTCTTTTAGAGAGACAAATTATCCCTGACCTGTCACAAAGTCTAAGTGTGTGAAGTGAAAATAGAGAGACAAATTATCCCTGACCTGTCACAAAGTCTAAGTGTGTGAAGTGAAAATAGAGAGATAAATTATTCCTGACCTGTCACAAAGTCTAAGTGTGTGAAGTGAAAATAGAGAGACAAATTATCCCCGACCTGTCACAAAGTCTAAGTGTGTGAAGTGAAAATAGAGAGATAAATTATCCCTGACCTGTCACAAAGTCTAAGTGTGTGAAGTGAAAATAAAGTGAGAATTAGCGATCCGAACAACTTGTTACTCGTTAGACAGAAATCAACTGTTACGCCATACCGACCTGTCAAAATAAACCATTTAACAATTTGGTGGCTACTTTATTCTTTCTTGCAGAGTAAATTGTTAACTATTTTTTAATTGTTAACTATTAAGCTCTTTCTCCCGCGTTTTGATTAGCATAGTGCTAAATGTTACTGTAGTGTAGCTTCATATTATAATATTGAAATGTAACATTTATTTTTATCTCTCAGTAATAATTGCGTTGAGACGCGAATCAAATAAACATCACAACAAATACCACACCCTTGGCCTAATAATAACAATGTCAATTGCCTGCCTCATCATTTATATGTGGACGTGTGTTTTAAATCTAAGTACATCTGAACTCTAGGTGGACTGGTGTGTTAAGTCTAAGTATATCAGAGTTCTGTGTGGACATATGTGTTAAATCTAAGTATATCCGAGATCCAGGTGGACTGGTGTGTTAGATCTAAGTACATGTGAGCTCGAGGTGGACTGGTGTGTTAGATCTAAGTACATGTGAGCTCGAGGTGGACTGGTGTGTTAGATCTAAGTACATCTGAGCCCGAGGTGGACTGGTGTGTTAATCTAAGTACACGTGAGCTAATCACATAAACATAGATCACATCAGGTATCGTGCAAGATGCTAACATAAATATAAATTTATACATTTGCCTGAACCAGTTTCACGTGAGCAAGGGCTGTTGCATCATGTAAAAAAATGTAATAACATAATAAATATCTATAAAGTATAATATCAATATTGAAAATCAGTATTTGACCGAATTCAATAATTCAAATCAGGAACACATTGCTGAAGTTGTAAAGCAACATGCTTTTCAAAAGGAAAGTTCAGAATTCAGTTCATGCTTTCCTAACCACTTTGGTTTTATTATTTTATAAAATTAGTCCAAGAATGATGTAATCGGGGGAGGGGTGGTAGTTTCTAAATATTTGGTGTAACGATAACTCGGCTTCACTTATTACAAACATGACCAGTGACAGCTTCACGGAAACTTTTCAGTGATCGCTCGCATTTCTATGCAACTGGTGACTGGAACAATATGCAAAACATTTGCCTGACTAAAAATGTGACAGTGCAATGCAAAAAAAAAAATACTGTAAAAGCAAACCTCTGAATTAGAGGAAAATAAAAAATGCAACACTCCACACTGAAAACAACTTACAAAGTGGACTTTTCCCGTAGCTGGCGTTTGAATAAAAGAGCTCTTAGTGAATTTCTTGCCATCTCTGGGACTGCGAGAGGGGAATGCACTCCGATTGTCAGTCTCTGGTGAAGTATTGGGTCCCTTTGTTGTCACGTGAGAGGATTCTCCATTCACAACTGGGGGAATGTTCTAATGAAGGACACATCAGATTAATATCCTTTTAAAGGCCCGTAACCATGATGGAACAAAGCTATTTAGAGTCCAGTGACCTGATAAAGCAACGCTGCAAAGGATCAACAGTTTCTTCCCTTCATTAGTCAGAGAAAGACATACTCTTACTAAACTGACCAGGGGGTATTCTTACTTGACGATAAAGACCATACAATTACTAAACTGACCAATGGGATATTCTTACTTGACGTTAAAACCCTACAGTTATTAAACTGGCATAAAGTCACGATATCAAACAGAAGAAGTCCCGTTGTAAGTGCAAAAACATTAATGATATCAAAGCAGAGCGTATAATGTCAGAGCAAGGAGAGATAAGCATAACTAAAGACAACAACCGACTTTTAGTCACGTATAACTAAAAAGAATAACCCATTATCAGTCACGTATAACTACAGAGAAAGACACATAATCAGTAAAATGAAGATAGTATCAGTACAGAGAAAGACAAAGGTGGTGGAGAGAAAGACCAAGATGATGGAGAGAAAGACAAAAATGATGGATAGAAAGATCAAGATGGAGGAGAGAAAGACCAAGATGATGGAGAGAGACCAAGATGGTGGAGAGAAAGACAAAGGTGGTGGAGAGGAAGACCAAGATGATGGAGATAAAGACAGACGTGGTGGAGAGAAAGACCAAGATGATGGAGAGAAAGACAAAGGTGATGGAGAGAAAGACCAAGATGATGGAGAGAAAGACCAAGATGGTGAAGAGAAAGACCAAGATGGTGGAGAGAAAGATAAAAGCTAATAAAAACAATATTTTAGAAAAAATAGATAGTGCCAGAGAAGAAAAAAACATTTTTAAAATAAAGGTACATTATCAGTAAAGTAAGGACCATATCAGTATAACCAAAGATACAGAATCAGTAAATAGAAATATTTAGTATAGACATATAATTTATTTCAGTATTGATAAAGCCACGACATTCTTAAACAGAATAGACACATTATTTAAATGTAAAATAGATAAATTATCTAAATGTTATCTTATCTAAATGTTATCTTATCTGAATGTTATCTTATCTAAATGTTATCTTATCTAAATGTTATCTTATCTAAATGTTATCTTATCTGAATGTTATCTTATCTAAATGTTATCTTATCTGAATGTTATCTTATCTGAATGTTATCTTATCTGAATGTTATCTTATCTAAATGTTATCTTATCTAAATGTTATCTTATCTAAATGTTATCTTATCTGAATGTTATCTTATCTAAATGTTATCTTATCTGAATGTTATCTTATCTGAATGTTATCTTATCTGAATGTTATCTTATCTAAATGTTATCTTATCTAAATGTTAAATAGATAAATTATCTAAATTTTATCTTATCTAAATGTTATCTTATCTGAATGTTATCTTATCTAAATGTTATCTTATCTAAATGTTAAATAGATAAATTATCTAAATGTTATCTTATCTAAATGTTATCTTATCTAAATGTTATCTTATCTGAATGTTATCTTATCTAAATGTTATCTTATCTGAATGTTATCTTATCTGAATGTTATCTTATCTGAATGTTATCTTATCTAAATGTTATCTTATCTAAATGTTATCTTATCTAAATGTTATCTTATCTGAATGTTATCTTATCTAAATGTTATCTTATCTGAATGTTATCTTATCTGAATGTTATCTTATCTGAATGTTATCTTATCTAAATGTTATCTTATCTAAATGTTAAATAGATAAATTATCTAAATTTTATCTTATCTAAATGTTATCTTATCTGAATGTTATCTTATCTAAATGTTATCTTATCTAAATGTTAAATAGATAAATTATCTAAATGTTATCTTATCTAAATGTTAAATAGATAAATTATCTAAATGTTATCTTATCTAAATGTTAAATAGATAAATTATCTAAATGTTATCTTATCTAAATGTTAAATAGATAAATTATCTAAATGTTATCTTATCTAAATGTTAAATAGATAAATTATCTAAATGTTATCTTATCTAAATGTTAAATAGATAAATTATCTAAATGTTATCTTATCTAAATGTTAAATAGATAGATTATCTAAATGTTAAATAGATAAATTATCTAAATGTTATCTTATCTAAATGTTAAATAGATAAATTATCTAAATGTTATCTTATCTAAATGTTAAATAGATAAATTATCTAAATGTTATCTTATCTAAATGTTAAATAGATAAATTATCTAAATGTTATCTTATCTAAATGTTAAATAGATAAATTATCTAAATGTTAAATAGATAAATTATCTAAATGTTAAATAGATAAATTATCTAAATGTTATCTTATCTAAATGTTAAATAGATAAATTATCTAAATGTTAAATAGATAAATTATCTAAATGTTATCTTATCTAAATGTTAAATAGATAAATTATCTAAATGTTATCTTATCTAAATGTTAAATAGATATATTAAATAAATATTAAATAGATACAAACTTACGGGATGAAATTATAAACATTAAATATTTCAATGCAAAATGCATATTAAAAATTGTTACTCCAAAGGAAATTAAATTTACTGCCGTCAGGTACGTGTGCAAAGCAATGGTTATCTTTTAAGTGAAATTCACACGAACTAACGGTGATGTTCAAAGTATGACGTCATTGTTTTGCTACGGAGATGAAAGAATACAAAGCCTACTGAATGCAATGAATTGTACATTTTGCTACGGAGATGAAAGGATACAAAGCCTACTGAATGCAATGAATTGTACATTTTGCTACGGAGATGAAAGGATACAAAGCCTACTGAATGCAATGAATTGTACATTTTAGCGGGAAAGGTCTTCTTGCAAACTTCGTGACATGTCATTGTGGTACAAAGGTGTGGATATATGTGAAATCTGCCTAACAGTAGCTAACGGATCCCAATAGAATGACGCTTTGCAAGTTACGTGCCTAAAACAGTAGCTAACGGATCCCAATAGAATGACGCTTTGAAAGTCACGTGCATCATACACTGAGTGCACTCTGTTAGTCAACTATACACATGCTTGGCTTAGGAGGAGATACTTATGGTTAGAATGATATCACTGTGTAGATGTAATATGATTTAAAACTGAAATATTTAAATAGATTCACAGGACAGTTTCTGTTGTAGACTAAACTCTTCAAATTATTATTTACAGCTGTTTAGTGCATTTCTTCATGACGTCATATAGTTTCAAAAAGCACCTGATCCGACGGATTTGCATTAAATCGGCTGACACACATAAATGAATGAAGAGGACACTGGCGATATGTGGACAAAATAGCAAATAAATACAGAAACGTTTTTTTAACATTTTCATTTCGATTTCTTTTTTCGAGAAATGAGGGTTTGGTTTAGACTTAAAAAGAATGCCCTACCTCATTGACTTCAGGAAGCGGTTGAAGCAGGAAACGCTCAGATTTAGGACGTGTTTTACGTATACCCGTGTCTATTTTTGGACCTGCCGACAAATTGTACAGAAGTTAAAGTTTATATTTTCAAAATTCATAGAAGACTAGCAAATGAAAGTAACTATTCAGAAGTATTGCCATTGAATAGGTAAGTGAAAATAGTCAGCAAAATTAGACTCATTCTAAAAATGTTACAGCCGTTCATGAAATGAGCATAATATATTCCAGATTTCTAGCCAGAATGGTCAGAAAATAAATCAATGAGGTGTCAGTATTCATAAACGAACAGTCATCAAAATCATCCGCTCTCTCTGTCTTGCATCCGAGCGAGAAATCAGATCACGTGGAACTGGATGTTCGATCTATTTCAGTCAGACAGACGTTCTATGTTAAGATTCTGTAGCTCGAGATACCCTAATGTAAAGGAAAAGCACACTTACCTCTAATCGATGTACCCGTGTGTGGCAGTGTGTCGTCTGTGTTGGCAATGTGTTTACGTACACCAAGTCGTGCTGTAACACCATGAAGTTGTTTAAGTACTTGACAGGAGCCCTGTGAACATTAATAGCAGTTAGAATGTTGCCTTTAATTAAGTCCTTGATATGAGTCTTCTGAACATTAATAGCAGTTAGAAAGTTGCTTAAATACTTGAAACGAGCCCTGTGAACATACACTGCAGTCAAAAAGTTGCTTAAGAATTTGACACGAGTCCTATTTATATACATTCATAAAATTTACTAATGTTCATACTTATGTCAAGTTATTTTAAGCAGTCCTGTAGTTAGTATGTTATTAACCTGAACATAGAAACAGCAAACATGATACGTACACATATACATAGGTATTTATGTAGGTATATTGCCTACATAAATACACAGGTACGCAAACCTAGTACGCAATAACTGACTCAGACTAACTAATCAGAACGGCTAAGTAGACATGGGTGTCTTATCATCTCTGAAAGTCACAGAACAGCGTTACAGATGACCCTGCATTCTTGCAAGCAGGTTTGCATTGCTTACACTTGTCATGCTTGCAAGCAGTAAGAGAGGCCGCACAAGTAATGAAGGTAATGAAATATCCAGTCAAATGTTTTCGTTTTCAACCATCGTGGTATTGTTGGCGTATTGTGGGTTTTTTTTCCCTGCAAGGTATGATCGACTTTTCATGTCTAGTCTAAAAAACCCCTTGTAATATAGGGTTTTGCAATTGTTGTAGGACCCTGCAGATAGATAGATAGTGTGACGCCTACCCCACCCTAGTTAATGGTTATGATATTTTGTTTAATCATCCATAACTAATTACAAGTGACGAGAGTCCTAATTTATGTTATTAATAATTCTTCAGAAGAGTCCACTAATTTATCTCACTTGGCCGATATTCAGGCGCTGCAAACGTTTTCTCTCTTCTACAACATTAAAGACAAACTTTTACTGCCACACAATATTTCCATAGGTGGAAAACGAAAGGAGAAGTTAAATCCGTCTTTTAATCTATATTTAGCGAGCCCTCATCCACCCACTATCTTTTTCTAACATATGCTTATCAATATGTGTAAAAAGGTCAGTAAATTTAACAATTAAAGTCTTAAATCAACAATCAAATATACATATAGCAAATAAAATGAAAAGATTATTTGACATCAATGTTTCCACGAACCGCGTTCGAATAATTTCAATACATGTACAGTCTTATATACTAACACACAATTCAGCAGATTAGTGTCAATGTAAATCACAGGGTAATTCTTATCAGAGAACAGAAATGGAGTTATAGTGATCATAGCGATAAACATTTCTACTTAACCTTGTCAAGGTGTTTGCCGTTAAGTCTTGTGCATACTTTCGTAACAAAGTCACAAGTTTATTGTCACAATACATTTGTCACTTCACGTGCTGTATGTTGCAGAACACTGATGAGTCGCTATTCTCTCGAAGCTAATCAGGCCCTCCTTCGCCATATTAATCTCCTCAAGCACCACAACAATGATGCAATTTCCGGTCTTTCTTGTACCAGAAATAGTACGATGTGGTGAAGCATACTTTGCCTCAGTACATTAACAGAATGACGTCATTGTCGTGTATCTTAACACGTCACACTAGGGTAGATACGTCTCACATCTAACAACGGTCGTAGTGGATTATAAATCAGTAAACCGAGAGATTCTGAAGAAAACCAAAAAAGGCTGCTGCTAACGGCCGCCTTTCTGTCGCTCCAAATTCAAAGTGATTAGAAAATAAATTATTTTCAATAGGTAAACTTTGATTTCAGCCAACTGGCTGGTCTCGTTCTTGTAAATCTTAACCATTGAATACTAAAAACTACTTATTCTCCTAAAACCGACTTAGTTTACATCAGCAAGTCTAGCGCATTCTTTACCTTAGTTGTTTATTTCGAACTTTGACACTTAAAATCATCAGCACTAGTAGTGCCCAAGGTCGGATCACTTTGACATTTAATAACTTATATAACAATTAAGTTTAGAAATAGGGATATACAAATGTACAGATAGATAGATAGTTAGATAGATAGATAGATAGATAGATAGATAGATAGATAGATAGATAGATAGATAGATAGATAGATAGATAGATAGATAGATAGATAGATAGATAGATAGATAGATAGATAGATAGATAGATAGATAGATAGATAGATAGATAGATAGATAGATAGATAGATAGATAGATAGACATTGTTACCGATTTGACGATATACAGCCATTCCGACTGTTTGCTGTCTTTGACTATCACCATGTTCTGTCTGAAGGAAAACAAAATGTCTATTAATCAATCTTTAAAATTAATTATCTCAAAGATCTTTTTGCATTTATGCGTGAGATAAATTTGACAGCTTACATTTTCAAGCAAACAGATTGTATCTTAATATTAATATCTTAACATGTCCATTCCGTGGTCCATAGAAAGGCAAAAGTTAATCATCAAGTTTAAAGTAGATTAATACACCCAGGCTTACTAAACTATCGATGAGAGTGGTATGGGGGGTGAGGTGGGGGGGGGATAGGGAATAAAAAAGTATGATAAATTTCCAAGGTGCATTATGGCAAGAAAAGTAAAAGGTCGACACCCCCCACCCCGAAAAATGTATTTCAAAACTCTTGGACAAAATACATAAGATCGACTGCGCATTTACTTTTAAAAGTGTCGAAGACAATGCCAAAAGTCTGGAATACATTACAGGAAAAGGAATGTACACATTGTCAAATTGTAAAATGACAATCCGGGTTAAATTACCTTGGAGGGAATGAATTTATACAAGTCAAAGTGAAGAAGTCAAGTCAAGGATAAATTAAAAGAGAAGAGTGTACACCTACTTGAAAAAGTGTAGAAGACAATGCTCCGGGTGCTCCAATAGTAGATCGATTGGCCAGCCTTTCATAAATTCCAGCTGGCTAAAAAACAAACAGCAATATATCCCTGAAGAATGTTTTCTTAAATTATAACATCGCCAGTACATCGCACTATGACGTATATAGCGCCACAATACACACAATACAGCCACAATACACAATACACACAATACAGCCACAGTACACCATACACACAATACAGCCACAGTACACAATACACACAATACAGCCACAGTACACAATACACACAATACAGCCACAGTACACAATACACACAATACAGCCACAGTACACAATACACACAATACAGCCAATCTACACACAATATAGCCACAATACACACAATGCAGCCACAGTACACAATACACACAATACAGCCAATCTACACGCAATATAGCCACAATACACACAATACAGCAAGAATACACACAGAGATATAGCCACATACAACCAAAATACACACACTATAGCTACAATACAGACAATACAGCCACACTAGAGACAATACACACAATACAGCCAGAATACAAACAAAAATATAGCCACAATACAGACAAAATATACACATTATAGCTACAATACACACAATTCAGACAAACTAGACACAATACTCTCAATACAGCCACAACACAGCTAAAATACACACAATACAGACACAATACACACAATACAGACACAATATACACAATACAGACACAATACACACAATACAGACACAATACACACAATACAGCGATACTAGACTCAGTACACACAATACAGCCACACTAGACTCAATACACATAATTCAGTCACAATACACACAATACAACCACATTACATTCAATACAACCACATTACACTCAATACAACCACAATACACACAAACTCTGGAATTCTATTGACTTCCGTTTGCGTGTTGCAATATTCTTTCTCGAGCAATTTACTCACTTCTCCCCCACCCACCACCACCACCACCACACACACACACTGCCCACCATCCTCATAACTATACACACATTACTTAGCAGTTCATTCCAGTTAACTTTCTTGCTACTTATCTGTCTTTTAATAACTTGATCTTTCCTCCACCCGTTAATAATATTATATCCAGTCATTCGCTCACAGCCATTCACTCAGTCATTCACTCAGTCATTCACTCACAGCAATTCACTCACCCAGCCATTCACTCAGTCATTCGCTCACAGCCATTCACTCAGTCATTCACTCAGTCATTCAATCACCACCATTCGCTCACAGCCATTCACTCGGTCATTCACTCATCCATTCAATCACCACCATTCATTCGCAGCTATTCACTCAACCAGTCATAAACAAGTCACTCATAACTCACCCAGGTAATCATGCTTCAAGTTACAAACAATAACTTGTCTCAGTTATCCACTCATAGCCATTCACATTATCACAACCATTCACTCACGGTCAATCACTCACAGACATGCGTCCACTGAATTGCTAAAAGTTGGTGTGTTTGTGTGTGTGCGATGTATGTATGTGTGTGCCAGTGTGTAAAGCGTGCTTTTTTCTTTGTACGTGTGTGGTGTGTGTATGTGTGTGCCTGTCTGTACGCGTATTTTGTGTACGTGACGCGGTGTGCGTGTGTGTGCCTGAGTGTACGGGGTTTCTTTGTGTATGCGAGTGCATGCATCTGTTTGTTTGCCTGCGTGCTTGCTAGTCATACCTGAGTGTACGGGGTTTTTTGTGTATGTGAGTGCATGTCTGTTTGTTTGCCTGCGTGCTTGCTAGTCATACCTGATAAACTTGACATGCTCTGGAATATGGTCTGGGCCGTGACGCGACATGAAAATGTCAAAGAAGTCCTCACGCCCGATGGATAAAAGCTGGACCGTGTCTTGACTGGTTACTGTGGCGGTTCTGCGAGAGTGATGTAATAGAGCAAGCTCCTACGACAACAAAGATATTTTAATCACATAATTATCAAAAACAATGTGTCATTAATTAAGACGTACAACTAGTTTTTGCCTCTTTGAATACGTAATAATGCAAAAAGGTTTCCTGTTAGCGTCAAAGTCAAATGAGTCAATTTCAGAAAGTGAGATGTCAAAATTAACATTTATATCAAAACGTGAATTGAATTAAAGACGCTGAGTCCAAAGATCCTGGGCATTGCTGCAGCCATAGATTCAAGATCCACCCGGTAAATGGGTCATTCTCATCCAAGCATGAACATTTTCAACCCTCGATGACAACTCCTAATTTCAGCGTCATCTTTAGCTTTATTTTTGTTATCGCCAGTATGATCATAGTCGTCGTTATCCACAACCCTTTTGCAGTCTCATCACTATTATCTCTAAGACGTTTTGTGTTCTGTCATGGATATAATTATTTGACTGAAGCCCTGACGCAAACTCTTTATTATTCTCATTTAAGACATCTTTGTTCTGTCATGGATATAATTATTTGACTGAAGCCCCTCACCCATTTATTATCAGAGTCATTGTTTAAGGGAAAATATATTTAGCACTTACCCCGAAGCTAGTTCCCTTTCGCATGAAGTTTGCAGTGCGAATGTGTGACTCTCCGGTGTTTGGATCTCTGATAAGAATTGTCACGACAGCTGCAAAATGGACGTGACAATAATTGTTATTATACAGCTAGAAAATGGAGGTGACAATATTTTTTATAATACAACTGGAAAATTGACGTAACAATATTTTTATTATGTTATAACATCTCTTAGAATATGACAACAGGACAAGACAATGACTCTTCAGGACGTGACGTGACAACTCTGCAGGACGTGACAAATTCTTGGAGATGTGACAACTTCTTGAGGAAGGGGGCAGAGATACAGCAACTCTTTAGGATGGGGAAATGTTAATTACTTTTGTTTGTTTCTCTGTATCATGTTGTGTAGAGTTGTGTTATCTTCAGGGTTCCCCCGTATATCTAGAATTCTGGGAAAAGTCTGTAATTTTTATTTTAGCCTTCCTAGCCTTCCTAGGCTTCCTGGAAAAATCAGTAAAATGTCAAAATATCTGTCAAAAAATGTCTGATAAAGTCTTAAATTTGAGGTATATTCACCGTTTTAATTTTGGGGTCGTCTATAAACTGAAAATCGAGAACCGGAACAATGGACTTGCCTTTTTATATTCGGAGTAATTGCCCTTTTAGGATAATGTATGCCCTACTGAGAAAACGCGAAAGAGTGCAGTCATCGTAATTTTCCAATTTCTACCGAATTGATCGATGTCGGATTACGTGGAATAATTTCATTAAAAAAATCAATTACAATCGATAGAAAAGTTTCCACGCACCTACGGTTAAACTATGATACATATACCTCAACAACTTCGGAATTGCATTGATTTGGTTATGAACTAATGTGATAAGTGCATCTTTATTTGATTGACCCCAATATTTATAAATGCTGTTCAGACCTATACAACCACAGACATATAGGGGATCCAGACATACTCAACGGCCCATCAGTGACCAACACTGTCAACTACCCCATCCTCCGAGAAGAAGTAGAGACTGTAGTGAAATCATTGAAAAAGGGGAAGGCAGCAGGAATAGACATCCCTGCAGAATTAGTCCAAAAAGGGGGAGAAGCCATGATAAGCGCCCTACTAAGAATCTGCAATAAGATCTGACAGACAGGGGAATGGCCAAATATATATGCCACTTAAGCAGAGTTGTGCTAAAGATCATATTAAACAGACTGAAGCCGCAGGCAGATGAAATCATAGCTGAAGAACAGGCAGGCTTCAGACTAGGGCAATGTTCCATTAATAACTTACTGTGTTCATTAGCTTCATTAGCGCTAAAAACGGCACATGACGTTCCTTGCATACTTATTGACTGAAGAAAGGTCGTGTTAAGATTTTGCAGGTATTTCATTTTTGTTTTTAAAAAAAACTTTTAAATGTCTTTAAAAAAAAAAATTAATTGTATCATTAGACTCCTGGGTATATTTTTTCTCAGTATTTAATGTTTTGCTAATCATTGTTCACAGTATAGGTCTGGAATTTAAAAAAATGTATATTTTTTCTCAGTATTTAATGCTTTGCTAATCATTCTTCACAGTATAGGTCTGGAATTTTAAAAAATGGTCTGGAAACTGTCTGGAAAAAGTCTGGAAAATCATTCTAAACTTGTGGCAGAAACCCTGTATCTTGTGAGGTTTTGTATTGTGTCATGTTGTGTGTCATGCTGCGTGTCATGCTATTCCTTTTCTAATTTGCATTTTGACGCTTCAGCACGTACACAAATAATACATTCTCGCTTACACACACATACCTACAAACGCATTCACACACATATACCAACATATACACTTTTAATTGTTAATGTATCCTGACGATGTGACATAAAACTAGAAGTATGTTATCATAAATATTGAATGTGCAGCAGACATGTGAAGACCTAAGTGCAAGGCTAATGGCGACTGAACGCTCAGGTCAAATGCTAATCACAACTAAACACAAACTTCTTGGGCGAAGTGCTAGGACAGTGAACAGTTCTCACCTTGACCCGTAAGAATAAAGTAAAAGTTCTCTGCATAATGGCCCTGTCGAATGATTGTTCTCTTCGGCGGTACGCTGATAATAATAATAATAATAATAATAATAAAAGAAGAATGATGATGATAGTGACGACGACGGTGATGATTAGTGATGATAGATGATTGATGATGATGATGATATTTTAGATATTAATTATATAAATTTCGTTGTGTTACTGCATCCAGTAATCAATTAATATGGCTGACATAATACAATATTAATGGCTGAATATCTGTGTTATATATATTTCATTAAATTTATTAATTACCATATACATATGGCTGAATATCTGTGTTATATATATTTCATTATATTTATTAATTACCGTATACATATGAAAAATATATAGTAACAACCAAACAAAAACCAACAACCGCATCAAATGCTAGACATAAAATACTGTGTCTATGAATTATGTTTACCATTCTTAGGAATGCGCCGGCACTCGGTACAAATATTTACTCAGTTCTTCACTTTTACAAACCTATACACACACGCACACACGTGTGTCGTGTCAATATCGCGATGTGGTGAATAGACCACACTTGACTTAACAGACAACTGACTCCAAGTGAAGTATTATCATAACCTTTAAAAGTACGGCGTGAACAAATGACTATTTATTTTCAATGACGTATGTTTGTATAACTGACAAGAAAAAATAAGGAACTACTTGAAGTAAGGCTGTTGACAACGCCAGGATTAATTGGTTTGGGATCCTCAGTCCTACATGCCATTGTAGGATTGGCTTTTACCCACTTCGTGACTCCAACAATCAAAACTGTCAAATGTATTTCCTTTCTTTACAAACAGTGTATCATTGCATTATATTTTCTTTTTACTTTAAAAAAAATAACTACAAACAGCATATAATTAAATCATCAACATTTTTTTTTCAGTTTAAATCTAAATTAATTACAGAATAGTTAGCATAAACTTTTAAAGCAGTTTTTTTTTTAATTCATCTAGTCTTTGATTTTAATTCTTATTATTTCAATAGTAATTTTTTCAAAATGTCTCAGATAACTTTTAAAGGAAAAATATTTAGGTAAGAATCCGTTAAATCACGCGTCTTCTCTCAGCAAGAATGATGCCTAGTCAAAGACAGCCGCATCACTCAATAAATGTAAGGCGCAGTCAAACGCTGGTGCCCTTAACTAAAGTAATCGGCCCTCACTCTGAATAATATTTAGTCAAAGACAGTCACATTAATCATCAAGAATAATGCCTAGTCGAAGACAATCGCCCTTATTCAACAAGAATAATGATCAGTCAAAGACACTCGCCCTCAGTCAAAGACACTCGCCCTCAGTCAAAGACACTCGTCCTCAGTCAAAGACACTCGCCCTCAGTCAAAGACAGTCTCTCTCACCAATAACAATGCTCAGTCAAAGGCAGTCGCTCTCGGTCAAAAACAGCCACACTCGGTCAAAAACAGCCGCTCTCGATCGAAGACAATTGCCCTCGGTCAAACACAGTCGCTTTCAAACAGAGAATTCGCACTCGGTCAAGGACAGCAGCTCTAGGTCAAAGACAGTCGCCCTCGGTCAAAGACAGCCGCTCTTGGACAAAGACATTCGCTCTCGGTCAAAGACAGTCGTCCTCAGTCAAAGACAGTCGTCCTCAGTCAAAGACAATCGTCCTCAGTCAGTAGAATGCTCGGTCAAGGATAACTAGCCGTACTGTCTCAGGAAGCAACAGGCTCATCATAATTAGTCTTAGTCCATAACACTTAATAAACATAGGGTCCAAAGAAGTCTCAGTAGCTCAGTAAGACAATAAGCATAAGAATAATCTGAGTCAAAGGCAGCTGTCCTCAAAGTCAGACGGTCTTTCAGTAACCATGTGTGTGTGTGTGTGTGTGTGTGTGTGTGTGTGTGTGTGTGTGTGTGCTATGCTGTGTGTATATGCGTTGCCGTGTGTGTATGTGTGTGTTGTAATATGTGTATATGTATGTGTTATGGGTGTGTATGTGTGTGTGTGTTTGTGTGTGTGTGTACTGTGGTGCATGTATGCATGTATGTGCATGTATGTATAAAGGTAACATTCTTACACTTGAATTACTGCCCTTGCAAAGCAAGATGTCTACTACACTCCTCACCATCTTACTTCGAGAGCTTGCTCTCTACTTCAAGGAAGGTTCTGCAATTCTACCTTCTGTCTACTTCTATTGACTTCTTTTGATTCTATCGACTTCGTAAATATAGGTTGCTTGCATAAGTGTACATACACGGACACAACACACTTACACACCAGGAGAAGAGAGTTTGAAATGCACTGAACACCTCTTAACAAGGCCTGCAGAAAAAAACATACATGTACTTACACCTCATACCAAGCCACCTTGGCCAACTTTTCCTGCATGTGTAACGGGTACTCCGCAAACGACTGCAAGCTTTGTAAGCCGTACATCGCCTGAAACAGTCAGAAACAGGCTTTGTAAGCCATACATCGCCTGAAACAATCAGAAACAAGCTTTGTAAGCCATACATCGCTTGAAACAGTCAGAAACAAGCTTTGTAAGCCATACATCGCCTGAAACAATCAGAAACAAGCTTTGTAAGCCATACATCGCTTGAAACAGTCAGAAACAAGCTTTGTAAGACATACATCGCCTGAAGCAGAAACAAGTTTTGTAAGCCATACATCGCTTGAAACAGAAACAAGCTTTGTAAGCCATACATCGCTTGAAACAGAAACAAGCTTTGTAAGCCATACATCGCCTGAAGCAGAAACAAGCTTTGTAAGCCATACATCGCCTGAAGCAGAAACAAGCTTGAAATAGTCAGAAACAAAACTTTGTAAGCCATATATCGCCTGAAACAGTCAGAAACAAGCTTTAATAAATACATAGGTACAGCATTGTGACACAGACAGAAGCACGTAGTAATAATGCTAGCAATGACATTTCAATTAAGTAATAATCTTAATAACGACAATGTAATTATGTAATAATGTTGTATATAACGATGCAATTACGTAATATTGACAGCGTAAATACTTAACAATGTCACTAAAATATCATAACACTAAACATTACATTGAATTATTTAACAGTCTTTGTAATTATTCGAAACTGACAATGTAATTACTTAACAACATATCATCATTTAATATTAACAGTATAATTCTTGGCACTAAAATTACTTGACATTGACACTGTATTCACTCGCAACTACACTGTATTTACTAGAAACTTATGTTGCGATTGGCTAATTCCTGAGCAATGAAATAGAAGATACATAAAATAGACATATCAGTTATTCTTTGTGAAAGCGAACACGTAAATATCTATGATAAATAATAAAATTCGGTCATTCATCTCAATAATTATTAAAGAGTTATTTCCACTTTTCATGCAATTATTGCAAACTATCATGTAATTTATTGCGTCCGTCACTTCCGCTTACCGTCTGAATCTGTTCCTGGGTGCGGGCCGACGGAGGTAAATTGAGAATGTTCTTCACTTCGCTGCTGATGGAAATCTGAAAGCACACCAAATTCAGTCAAATAAGCAGCAGGACTGAAAAAAAATTCTTTTTTACGTTTTGAGCCTGAGCTTATTAATTAGTGCAGGCCTTAAGACAGACAAAAATATTCGGAGCAATCACCATTTCCTAAATCCACAGCCACAGTACAACATACTTAGAGCCAACAAACACTAGCACTAACTGTCTGTCTGTATTACCTGTTGTTCTCTACACTTCTAATATCATCAGACCACTAGATGTCTGTATAATTGACTATTGCTTTCTATATTTACAAAATCACTATACATCTATTGTCAAATCTGCCATGCTCTATATTTATAACATCGCTATATATTTATTGTTATAAATATAGAGCATAGCAGATTAGACTATACATTTATTGTCTAATCTGCTATGTTCTGTATTTATAACATCACTATACATTATTTTATTGTCTCAACTGCTATTTTCTGTATTTATATCATCGCTATACATCTATTGGCTCAACTGCTATTTTCTGTATTTATATCATCGCTATACATCTATTGGCTCAACTGCTATTTTCTGTATTTATAACATCACTATACATCTGTTGGCTCAACTGCTATTTTCTGTATTTATATCATCGCTATACATCTGTTGGCTCAACTGCTATTTTCTGTATTTATAACATCACTATACATCTGTTGGCTCAACTGCTATTTTCTGTATTTATAACATCACTATACATCTATTGGCTCAACTGCTATTTTCTATGCAACATTGCATTACGTTCATTGACCCTTCTGCTATTTGTGTTATTTATTTATTTTTTAAAAAATCATCACAAAACTGCTTACCTCCCTGTTCGCCTTGAAGTAGGAGGGGTCGAAAGATAATCCCTGATTTTTCAAATTTTTCGAGAAGCCATGCGACGTCCCCATAAAATCCGTAAATGTTTTCAGCATGGCGCTCGGCTCATCTGATCTATTTTAGTAAAAAAATGAAGAACAGTCAACTATGTCTATTTTAGGAAGAAACGGTGTCTCTCACCTATTTTAATTTTTAAAAATGGACAGTATAACTTCGCCTATTTTGGTGTATTTTACCAAATTGATAAGACTAGAGCAATTTGCGATTTAACACAGATTTAAAACTTTTTGAGGTTGTCAAATCAGTTAGAACTCATTTGTCCTACATGAAAGGAAACAAAACAATTAGAACTTGTTTGACTTACTTAAAAGGAAACAAATTAGTTAGAACTCATTTTATCTACATAAACGGAAACAAATCACTTAAAAAGTGTTTGACCTACATAATCGAAACAAATCAATTAGAACTCATTTGACCTACTTAAAAGGAAACAAATCAATTAGAAATCATTTGACCTACATGAAAGGAAACAAATCAATTAGAATTCACTTGACCTGCTTCAAAGGAATGAAATCAATTAGAATCCATTTGACATACTTAAAACAAATCAATTAGAAGTCATTTGACCTACATAAAAGGAAATAAACCATTAGGACTCGTTTGACTACCTTCATATTCATGTGGTCATTAAATACAACTACAAGGAGTGATGACTACTTATATGAATTTCAGATTAACGACTTTATGTGCAGATACATTAATTTATTGCTATAGGAATCAGGAATGTACTCCCATACACGTACTTCTTGATGATTCCTGCCGCCAGTTTCCGGATGGTGACAACGGCTTTAATGGCTTTCTGGAACTTCTTTCGCAACTGCAACGAATGCAACTTTTAAAATTACAACTGATATTTTCACGATTAGTGTGTGTTTGTGTGTGTACGTGCGTGTAGGTTTAGCATATTTCATTACCTCCGTGAAAAGAAGAGATAGTGACAAAATACGAATTATTTGTGTGACTATTTCATTGATAGTTTTATTGATAAGTTGACTGACGGTTAATTTTTGATCGATTCAACTGGCATCTCAGGCTGTTTAATTAATGTGACATTCTCACCGTGACAGAATGCTAAAGATCACAAACTACAAATGTCAGGCTGTTTAAATAACGTGACGTTCTCACAGTGACAGAATGCTCAAGATTACAGAATACAAATGTCAGGCTGTTCAATTAATGTGACATTCTCACCGTGACAATGCTCAAGATTACAGACTACAAATGTCAGGCTGTTTAAATAATGTGACGTTCTCACAGAGACAGAATGCTCAAGATTACTGACTACAAATGTCAGGCTGTTTAATTAATGTGACGTTCTCACAGTGACAGAATGCTAAAGATTACTGACTACAAATGTCAGGCTGTTTAATTAATGTGACATTCTCACCGTGACAATGCTCAAGATTACAGACTACAAATGTCAGGCTATTTAATTAATGTGATGTTCTCACCGTGACAGAATCGTAAAAATGCACTTTAGTCTCTTCGGTGCCACTACTGCTGCCCTGGCTGGCAGAGCGCTGGAGTTGCTGGAACAATGCATGCAGGCTCCCAGACCGCCGAGACTTCCTTCTTCCTTCCAGGACACTCCTCTTACTTCCCTTCCGATTATCTTTCCCTTGCCCAGGCGCATCCCTGACAGTAGTCCACCCTTGATCTCGTAAGGAACCTCGATGCACTCCATCGTCTTTGCGAGAGAGGAAATTACTGTCACTCTCCGCTCCCTTGCCGGAAATGACGTCACTATTCGTGTTGTCGTTGACGCCGAAAGTAACTTTGGCCTGTCGGTGGTGGTCTGTGTCGACATTTTCGACGAAAGGGGTCAGTAGTTCGTTCGGTACTGAGTCCGAGAAGTTAGTGACTTGCGTTGGTGCGTTCGTCAACCGGATGTCCGGTAGATGGACGGGTATTTTCTTAGTGAAGGAATTATCACGTGGTAAAACGCCCGGCTTCTTCTTCCGTTCTGACGAATCGTAGTGAACAAAGAGTTCTGGATCGCTAATGGGGTAACTGTCTAACTTCGGTAAATACACACTCATGGTGTAACGCAAAGATTAAATTCAAATTAATGTGACACAAATTCCTTCAAGACAATGAAAGCACATTCCTTTGTTAACCCAACAAAACTTATCGTTAATAAGCTCTGCCAATTTTTTTCTCCACAGTTCATGTGAGGCAAATGAATTCTAATTACTGTGGCATAAAATTCCTTCACGTTATGACACAGATTCCATGGCATTGATGTGACACAAACTCCTTCACGCTGATGTGACACAAACTCCTTCACACTGATATGCATAAAAATATCATAATATACTGGGACTGAAGTAGAGCAATAATTTTGTCTGAGTCCTGATTTTATTTTTCGTAATTCGTATGTTGTGTAGTGTGTACGATCATGATTCACGGTTTCAGCTCACGAACACGATACACTTGTTTACTCTCCACCCTTTGGACTGGTCACTAACACGATATACTTGTTTACTCTCCACCCTTTGGACTGGTCACTAACACGATACACTTGTTTACTCTCAACCCTTTGGACTGGTCAGAGACATCGCATGGTTATGACGAAAGCACAAAAAAAGAGAAAAGTCAGTTTTCTTAATATTTCTCCAACGAACTGTATTTAACACTTTCCTCTTGACATACGCTTCCACCAGAATGTTGTTCAAAGCTAACGGAGATGTTTGAAAGTAACATTTCTTTTATTAAATGTAAACTTCCGAACAGACGTCGACTACATACACGCTGTCCAGAAAATGTCACAAACTGACTGTTTAACACGAGAGTGTTTGTTTCTCGTTCACTAATGTTGTGACACATCCACCTTGTGTGTACACGTCTGTTAATTAACTTTTTATTCAAAACACACAAAGCTTGTGTGTACACGTCTGTTAATTAACTTTTTATTCAAAACACATAAAGCTTGAAATGTCGCTCAGAATTCCATTTTATTTCCTTTCTACTGCTTAAATATTTTAAACTTCTTATCGAGTTCGCAAAGTTTGCTACTGTTAGAGCTTACATCACTCAGTGGTGACATTCAGCGTTGTTAATAATATGACGTGTAAACACCAACATGACAAGAAGGCGTGGCCAACTCGTTCTGATTACAAAGAAAGAAAACGTTCCTGACTGTACACTACGACCACGCGTAGTTTATGAGAATGCTCCTGAGAGAAATAGATTTGTCAAACATTGCTGCTAGCTCCATTCAAAGTGACAAGAATTACTTCAATGTCTGCCTTCAAGAGCACATTACTCTGCCTACCTGCAGCATGCCAGTGCTCGCGCCTTGCTCAAGAACAAGAAAATGTACTTTTTGTCCGCAGATTCGCTTTAGGATTTTGTTTTTTAGTTCAGTTGAGTATTTTGTCCAATTCTCTTTCGCTCTGTACGAAAACAAAAAAACCACACTTGTAGTCGATATGTACTGTTTTCTTTTCCAGATGAAATAAAACATCAGTTCTTCTCTCTTCTCTAAGGGGAGCAACAGACCTCTGACAAGAAGACAAATTTGATCCCTATTACAATGGGGTTCCCGATTTTGCCGTAGATCTGATATAACACGGTCACGACGTCACAAACAGAAAGCGTCTTTGTCTGAAGTTCGATGGCTACATCGGGTCTGCGTTATTTTTCACGCTGGGTAACGTGTAACCACTACCTCTCTACATTCCAGTTGCACAAGTTCACTCCTCTCTTGAATCTGTGCTGGAGTGATGTAGACGAAATGTAAAGAATCTCATTTCAACATCCATCTTGAAATAATTAACCGGCTTGCTATTGTCCCGTTAATTTCATTGGAATTTAGAGTGGCGGAAGGTCTGGTTTCCGGGTGACTAATGGGTAGTGGTCACTAATCACCGAATGGTTCCGGGTAATTAACGGGTAGTGGTCACTAAGCACCCAATGACTTCGGATAACTAACGGGCAGTGGTCACTAAGCGCTTAATATTTCCGGATAAATAACGGGCAGTGGTCAATAAGAAGTAAATGATTTCGGATAACTAAAGGGCAATGGTCACTAAGCACCGAATGATTCTGGATAACTAACGGGCAGTGGTCACAGAGCACTGAATGCTTCCGCATAACTAACGGGCAGTGGTCACTAAGGAATGAGTGGGCATAAAATTGCTTTGAACTACAGAACACTACCTGAAAGTAAACAGTGGGCAAATAATTGCCTGTGAACCACATAACACTATCTTAAAATAATCAGTGGATTTAAAGTGCGGATGAAATAGAACTATAATTTAAAGGAATCAGTGAATTACAATTGCTTGTGGACTAAGTTAAAGAAACTAATTTTGAGAACTACGCTAGTGTAATCTTAAAGATCATAAATTACAGGTACCACTTATTACATGATCAATTATTAACAACACAGATGTGTTCTAGTAATTTGTTTGTGTGTGTGCGCGCTGGTGTAATCTTAAAGGTTATAAATGACAGGTACCACTTATTACATGATCAATTATTAACAACACAGATGTGTTCTAGTAATTTGTTTGTGTGTGTGCGCGCTGGTGTAATCTTAAAGATCATAAATTACAGGTACCACTTATTACATGATCAATTATTAACAACACAGATGTGTTCTAGTAATTTGTTTGTGTGTGTGTGTGCGCGCACGCACGATTAACATAAACAAACTATAGTGAAAATGAAGGATTAAATTTCAAAGGGAATTAACTGACAGGTTAAATCCCCGCAGAACTTTCTAGTGCAGGTAATGTAATAGAGTGAGGGATGTCTCAATAGACATTTCAAGTGCAGGTAATTGAGCGAGCGAAAACCCCAGACTGTACACCAAGTCAACTGGAGTGGTGAGGGAGGAATTTTCAATCAAACAGTGAGTTCGACTGTTAGACTTTCTAGCCGAATGCAAAGAAGGTTTTCGTTCTATTCGCAATGTTTGTCATAATATCAGTATGCAAACCATTCCAACTGGGTGAGTAGTTTTTATTATCCAATGGATGTGATTTACGAGAATGAGACCAGCCAATGGGCTGAGATCTAACAGTTTACCTGCTATAGAGAAATCTATTATCTGATCACTTGATATTGAAGTGGCAAAGAAGTCTGGTCCTGAAAGGCGGCCATTAGCTTGATGGTGAGTTAACTGACTGGTTGAGAGAGAATGTACTTAGAAATATTTCAGCATTTTGGCTATTGATATTTTATACTTATATTTTATGCATTTTTACTATGGATATTTTATACTGGTGTATTTTGTTGAGATTTACTATGCCATCAGTGGCTAACTTGTAGCGCCATCAGTGACTAACTTTAGCGCCTTTAGTGGCTAACTTTAGCGCCATAAGTAACTAACTTTAGCGCCATAAGTGGCTAACTTGTAGCGCCATCAGTGACTAACTTTAGCGCCTTTAGTGGCTAACTTGTAGCGCCATCAATGACTAACTTTAGCGGCTTAAGGGGCTAACTTGTAGCGCCATCAGTGACTAACTTTAACGCTATAAGTGGTTATTTTATTGCGCTATCACTGGCCATCTTGCAACAACACACAATGTTCTTGGTGGAAAGAGACCAGAGGTTGTTAGGTTATTCGCCGCGACCGTAAGGATCACTGTGGAAGGTTTTAAAGGATCCAAGGCTTTTGTTGAGATATTCTCCCATGAAAATAAAGGGACTCCGTGGTTTTAGCGCATAGCAGAAGTGATCTTTGGTTCTTAGTTTGGGAGAAGAAAAAGATTAATGACGTCATCCATTCACTGGCGGTGATCGTGTTCAGTATGTTTCGGGTTCGGGTTTATCTACGAATGCATGAAAAAGTCATAATTCCTCACATGTTGAATTCATTATTAGTTTTATATTTCTTTATGTGTATTTAGTCCCGCCTAGACCTGTCTGAAAAGCTTTGAAGAGTTGTGACAAGTGTGTTTAGTGACATTTCACTTTTGTCTCGGCACTGGATACATTTGGCAGTCACGTGACAACAGCGATTGACATTCCTGTCGCGTTTCTGACTTGAAAACGCTTAAATACCGCTGATCTTTTGTACAGCCCGCTGATCTTTTATACAGCCCGCTGTTAGTGTCATTGTTAACAACGTCTCGCGTGGATTCACGTGACTTAATGCAACGACTGCCGTTATTCTTTTCAGCACTTGTCACATCAGACAGATTTATACACCGATCGTCTTGTTGCTTTCATTTTAATTTCATATCTACTACCATAACTTCTGTTTTCCATAGTAACAAGCGTTGTTTCTGGGAAAGTTTTTTATTTCTTCGCGTGTTAACTGCTCGCCTATGGTCTATCTGCTTGCTTCAGTTTCCTCGTTTGTCTTCTGTCTCCCCGCCTCTCCGTTGGGCTGATTATTTGTCTGGTTGTAATGTGTTTGTCTGCTTGTTCTTGAGTCTGATTTACGGTTTTATGGATATCTTCAATCTCTCGTCTCTTTGTGCGCTAATCGCTTGTCAGATCGCCATTTTGTGTCTACTTCTTTTCTGTGTCTAATTATTTTATTAATTAATCAGTTTGTTTATGGCTGTCTTGAGTTTCTTTATTTCTGTCTTGACTTTCTTTATTTCTGTCTTGACTTTCTTTATTTCTGTCTTGACTTTCTTTATTTCTGTCTTGACTTTCTTTATGGTTGTCTTGACTTTCTTTATTTCTGTCTTGACTTTCTTTATGGTTGTCTTGACTTTCTTTATTTCTGTCTTGACTTTCTTTATGGTTGTCTTGACTTTCTTTATGGTTGTCTTGACTTTCTTTATGGCTGTTTTGACTTTCTTATTAATGTCATTTCTTTACAGATGGCTTGACATTTTGTTTAGGATGTCGAGACTTTCTTGGTGAATAGCTCGAATCTCTTTCGGGATATCTTTACTTTCTTTACAGATGTCTTTACTTTCTTTACAGATGTCTTTACTTTTCTTTACAGATGTCTTCTTTCTTTACATATGTCTTTACTTTCTTTACAGATGTCTTTACTTTCTTTACAGATGTCTTTACTTTCTTTACGGATGACTTTATATTTATCGGACTGTTATCCTGTCCTCTTGTCAGTATGATGTTTTACTGGCTATGCTGGTGTTGGTTGTTTGGCCGACTAAGTGACTTTCAGTCTGATGTCTTACTGACTGAGCTGGCTGGCTGGCTGACTGAAGTCTGATACTGATTGCTGTTTCTGATTCATTGTTGACGTTTCGTTCAAATTTCGCAAGACAGTGAATACGTATGGTGGTGCGATTTTTGAAAGACAATGACGTCATCCATTCGGCTGAGAGGCGTGGTCATGTGTACATTCAGGGTGGAGTTTCGTTTTTGTGTGTTTTAAATATATAACAATATGTTATAACACCAAAGACGTGGATTATTTAGACATTAAACAATGTTTACACATTGATGGATTATTGTCACATACCCTTTTTAAGGATATTCGCTAATTATAAGATTTTAGTCCGAAAAGACGTGTTAATGTACAAGAATATAATTATAAGATTTTTGTCCAAAAAGACGTGTTAATATACATGTATATAATTATAAGTTGTTGGTCCATACTAATATAATAGTCAGATGTTGTTAACCGTATCAAAAGACACGCCAATATATGTAATTATAAGATGCTGTTAGTCAATGTTGAAAGAACACGTCAATATATGTAATTATAAGATATTCAGTCAGGCAATTTCTCTTTCTACTTAAAAGAACTCTTCCCAATGGTAATATTAAAACTCACTTTATTAACAAAAATGCCCTCTTGTTTTGATATTTAATCATGAAATAAAGAAAGAATGATGCACACAAAAATTAGACAGAAAAGACAAGAGGGAGGGATGAAAATAAAATAAAGACATACAAAAAGATAAGAGGAAAGGATGAAAATAAAATAAAGACATACAAAAAGATAAGAGGAAAGGATGAAAATAAAATAAAGACATACAAGAAAGATAAGAGGAAAGGATGAAAATAAAATAAAGACATACAAGAAAGATAAGAGGAAAGGATGAAAATAAAATTAAGACATACAAGAAAGATCAGAGGAAAGGATGAAAATAAAATTAAGACATACAAAAAGATAAGAGGAAAGGATGAAAATAAAATTAAGACATACAAAAAGATAAGAGGAAAGGATGAAAATAAAATAAAGACATACAAGAAAGAGAAAAAGACAAAGTTAAAGGGAGGAAAGAGAAATACAAAGAAAGAAGGTTGAAAGAAAGGGTTTTGAAGGATTTAGAAAAAGGGTTTGGAAGAAATGAAATTTAGAAGTAAGTTTTGGAGGAAGTTTGGAAGTTTGTAAGGAAAGAAGTTCGGAAGGAAGGAATCATTGTGGAAGTTCTTGTTCAGTAAGTGTTCATATCTGATTAGACCAACATGATCATGACAAGAACTCTGATGAACAATTCTCTTTAGTCATTGGACTACTACTGCACTACTACCTGACTACTACTGCACTACTTCCTGCCTACCACTGCACTACTACTGCACTACTACCTGACTACAACTGCACTATTACTGTACTACTAACTGACTACTACTGCACTACTACTGCACGCCTACTACTGCACTACTCCTAGACTAGTACTTCACTACTACCTGCCTACTACTGTACTACTCCTTGTACTACTCCTAGACTACTACTGTACTACTCCTAGACTACTACAGCACTACTCTTAGACTACTACCTGCCTACTACTGTACTACTACTGCACTACTCTTAGATTACTACAGCACTACTACTGTACTACTCCTAGACTACTACTGCACTACTCCTTGACTACTACAGCACTACTCTTAGACTACTCCTAGACTACTACTGCACTACTCTTAGACTACTACAGCACTACTCTTAGACTACTCCTAGACTACTACTGCACTACTCCTTGACTACTACAGCACTACTCTTAGACTACTCCTAGACTACTACTGCACTACTCTTAGACTACTACAGCACTACTACTGTACTACTCCTAGACTACTACTGCACTACTCCTTGACTACTACAGCACTACTCTTGGACTACTCCTAGACTACTACTGCACTACTCTTAGACTACTACTGCACTCCTCATTGTACTGTTCGAAATTACTCTCCTTGAACACTAATGACGTCATCGATGACTTGAGTGAGCCGTGATAATTATAATTGATCGTAAATCCAAGTCATGACTTTAAAAAAAATAATCGCTAATGAAATAATTAGCAATCCAAGTGATGACTTTTAAAAAAGTAATCGCTAATAAAATAATTAGCAATCCAAGTGATGACTTGCTGTGTGAACTCTGAGTATTGAGGAGAATCACAACATAACATTCTTCAAACTTTGAACTTTTCAAGCAAGCCGAATATTTAATTTCTTTCTTTCTTCAATCGCTCATTATATCCGTCTTTCGCTCTTCTCTCTTTCTCAATATATCTCTGTATTTCCGCATCTTTATCTATGTCTGTGTCTGTCTTCCTTTCTGTCTCTCTCTTCCTTTGTTTCTCTTTCTCTCTTTCTTCTTTTCTCTCTTTGTGTGTGTAACTGTTCCCTTTTTGTCTCAGTATGTCTATCTTTATCCGTCTCTCACTCTCTTTCTCTCTCTCTCTCTGTCCCTCTCCCCCTCTCTGCGCTTCTCTATGACTTTGTGTGTCTTTCCTATATGTTCTTTCTCTCATATATACCTCTTTGTTTCTCTCTTTCACTTTCTCTCTCACTGTTTCTCTGTTTCTATCTGTCGCTTTGTCTCTCTCTCTCTCTCTCTCTTTCACTCTCTCTCTCTCTCTCATACTCTCTTTCCGTTTCCTTTATGTTTGTTCCTTTTCTCTCTCCCTTCTTTCTTCATTTCTTCCATCTTTCTATCGTCTCTCTATCTCTTTTCTCCATATCCCTTTCTCTCCTTCGCTCTTTCCTTCCCTCTCTATCTTTCTCTCTCTCTCTCTTTCTCTCTCGACTCTTTTTTGTCAAAGTTTCACCATCTGACTCTATGGTTGTCTGAATTTTTTCCTTTAGTAAAAAAACAAAACAGAAATGCATTTTTTCCTTTAGTAAAAAAACAAAACAGAAATGCATTTTTTCCTTTAGTAAAAAAAACAAAACAGAAAAACATTTTCGTAAGAATAAGCTCTAGAACCCCTTTGTTTGAGATTACAAGATTTATTCATTTTCCTGTTATTCAATATACGTGATTAGCTTTTCAAAGCTGCTGTAATGACGTCATTTCCCCTGATTTCCATATCACACGGAATCAAATGATCTCTTACAAGTCCAATGGTAAAGTCTCCTTTCAAGGCGTTTGGTTGCCCAGAGATGTTATGATCAGTGTAGACGTGAATTGTCCGGGTAGCATGTACTTTTGTATAGAGAGTGTATGGTTTTCTATCTATCTATCTATCTATCTATCTATCTATCTATCTATCTATCTATCTATCTATCTATCTATCTATCTATCTATCTATCTATCCATCCATCCATCCATCCATCTATCCATCTCTTCTATCTATCTGTCTGTCTGTCTGTATCTATCTATCTATCCATCCATCCATCCATCCATCTATCCATCTCTTCTATCTATCTTTCTGTCTGTCTGTCTGTATCTATCTATCTATTTATCTATCTATCCATCCATCCATCCATCTATCTATCTATCTAATTGTCTGTCTGTCTGTCTGTCTATCTATCTATATGTCTGTGTCTATCTCTTTATCTATCTTTTGTCCATTCATTCGTCCAAGCCTATATTTATATGTCTGATATAAAAATTGAGGCGAAAATACTTTTAAAATTTGTATTTACTCGGGCCGACATGTTTATTTACAACGGTTGCTAATAATTTCTGTTATTTGTAAAGACGTAGCGATATAGTTAAGTGAAATTTTAATAACGGCTCATGTCGAGCATGACAGAAATGTTTGTATCTACAGATGTCGGGCTGAGTCAGAAAGACCAACGCAACTTTCGGTGACTAGTTATTATCTAGATGACGGGGTGACTGTTAGATGACGGGGTGACTGTTAGTTGACGGGGTGACTGTTAGTTGACTGATTGAAAATGAGTGAAGTTAATATGGTGTTCTAATAAGTGACATATTAGAGAGGTCGGGTACCATTATTTGTGTCATATCAGGAACCAGGTTAACAGAGTTTAGCGGGTGTATGTCACGGGTTGAGGGAGGTATGAAAGTACAGTTATTACTCTACCCCATCCCCCACCCCCACCCCGAAACGTCATGAGCATAGCAAGATATAAAGTATCAAATATTTTATAAATATGTTGTTTGGTATGGGTAGTTGAGGCGCCACCCATACAAGTGCCGTGCTAGGCATAGCAAGTTATAAAGTATTAAATATTTTATAAATATGTTGTTCGGTATGGGTAGTTGAGGCGCCACCTATACAAGTGCCATGCTAAACCATAGCATGCAATAAATGACCCGGGTAGCGGTCAAGTGTCCATCCAATAGGTACTGTTTGGATGGCTCTCTGAATTGTACAATGTGAGCTTAACTATTAAATCTCCAGGATCGGAAACAGGGCTAAAAGTTTTCACTCAGTCACAATCACAGTCAGTCACAATCACAATCACAGTCACAGTCCATTTTAGAACATATTATCCCCAGCGAGAAAGCATTGGAAAATAGTAAAGTGGATTTAAAACTGATGAGTATATGTGGATAGGTGAGCGTGTTGATTTGTATTGCATTAGAGATAGGACCAGTAAATCACACGTTTTGGTGTATGTGTGTTCTGTGAAATTAAATTGTGTGATTTGTATTGCGCATTAGAGATAGGACCAGTAAATCACATGTTTTGGTGTATGTGTGTTCTGTGAAATTAAATTGTGTGATTTGTATTGCGCATTAGAGATAGGACCAGTAAATCACATGTTTTGGTGTATGTGTGTTCTGTGAAATTAAATTGTGTGATTTGTATTGCATTAGAGATAGGACCAGTAAATCACACGTTTTGGTGTATGTGTGTTCTGTGAAATTAAATTGTGTGATTTGTATTGCGCATTAGAGATAGGACCAGTAAATCACATGTTTTGGTGTATGTGTGTTCTGTGAAATTAAATTGTGTGATTTGTATTGCATTAGAGATAGGACCAGTAAATCACATGTTTTGGTGTATGTGTGTTCTGTGAAATTAAATTGTGTGATTTGTATTGCATTAGAGATAGGACCAGTAAATCACATGTTTTGGTGTATGTGTGTTCTGTGAAATTAAATTGTGTGATTTGTATTGCGCATTAGAGATAGGACCAGTAAATCACACGTTTTGGTGTATGTGTGTTCTGTGAAATTAAATTGTGTGATTTGTATTGCATTAGAGATAGGACCAGTAAATCACATGTTTTGGTGTATGTGTGTTCTGTGAAATTAAATTGTGTGATTTGTATTGCGCATTAGAGATAGGACCAGTAAATCACACGTTTTGGTGTATGTGTGTTCTGTGAAATTAAATTGTGTGATTTGTATTGCATTAGAGATAGGACCAGTAAATCACACGTTTTGGTGTATGTGTGTTCTGTGAAATTAAATTGTGTGATTTGTATTGCGCATTAGAGATAGGACCAGTAAATCACATGTTTTGGTGTATGTGTGTTCTGTGAAATTAAATTGTGTGATTTGTATTGCATTAGAGATAGGACCAGTAAATCACACGTTTTGGTGTATGTGTGTTCTGTAAAATTAAATTGTGTGATTTGTATTGCATTAGAGATAGGACCAGTAAATCACATGTTTTGGTGTATGTGTGTTCTGTGAAATTAAATTGTGTGATTTGTATTGCATTAGAGATAGGACCAGTAAATCACACCTTTTGGTGTATGTGTGTTCTGTGAAATTAAATTGTGTGATTTGTATTGCATTAGAGATAGGACCAGTAAATCACACCTTTTGGTGTATGTGTGTTCTGTGAAATTAAATTGTGTGATTTGTATTGCATTAGAGATAGGACCAGTAAATCACACGTTTTGTTGTATGTGTGTTCTGGGAAATTAAATTGTGTGATTTGTATTGCATTAGAGATAGGACCAGTAAATCACATGTTTTGGTGTATGTGTGTTCTGGGAAATTAAATTGTGTGATTTGTATTGCATTAGAGATAGGACCAGTAAATCACACCTTTTGGTGTATGTGTGTTCTGTGAAATTAAATTGTGTGATTTGTATTGCATTAGAGATAGGACCAGTAAATCACACGTTTTGGTGTATGTGTGTTCTGGGAAATTAAATTGTGTGATTTGTATTGCATTAGAGATAGGACCAGTAAATCACATGTTTTGGTGTATGTGTGTTCTGTGAAATTAAATTGTGTGATTTGTATTGCATTAGAGATAGGACCAGTAAATCACATGTTTTGGTGTATGTGTGTTCTGTGAACTTAAATTGTGTGATTTGTATTGCATTAGAGATAGGACCAGTAAATCACATGTTTTGGTGTATGTGTGTTCTGTGAAATTAAATTGTGTGATTTGTATTGCGCATTAGAGATAGGACCAGTAAATCACATGTTTTGGTGTATGTGTGTTCTGTGAAATTAAATTGTGTGATTTGTATTGCGCATTAGAGATAGGACCAGTAAATCACATGTTTTGGTGTATGTGTGTTCTGTAAAATTAAATTGTGTGATTTGTGTGATTTTCGAAATTAAGGAATATTAGCAGATCGGTTCTATTGCGTCACAAGCACGAATATCGCCAAGAAATGCGTACTACTTTGTGAGAGAAAGTGTATGTCTGTTTTTGTGTTTGTGAATGTGAATGGTGTGTGTGTGTGTGTGAGAGAGTGAGAGAGTGAGTGAAAGCGTGCGTGCGTGTAATTTAATACTTTTTTCTCTTCAGGTCGTATTGCTTTTATTCCACTAACATCTGTCTTATCATTCCCTGAATAAATAGGAATTATTTTCTGAAAGACGAACACCCAAAATCGAAGCAAGCGTGTGCATTTCTGTACGTACTACTGAATAGATCACCACACACATACAAGCACTCCCAGTTAGATCGCCACACACATACAAGCACTCCCATTTCTTTACGTACTACTGAATAGATCACCACACACATACAAGCACTCCCCTTTCTGTACGTACTACTCAATAGATCACCACACACATACAAGCACTCCCCTTTCTGTACGTACTACTCAATAGATCACCACACACATACAAGCACTCCCCTTTCTGTACGTACTACTGAATAGATCATACAAGCACTCCCCTTTCTGTACGTACTACTCAATAGATCACCACACACATACAAGCACTCCCCTTTCTGTACGTACTACTGAATAGATCATACAAGCACTCCCCTTTCTGTACGTACTACTCAATAGATCACCACACACATACAAGCACTCCCCTTTCTGTACGTACTACTCAATAGATCACCACACACATACAAGCACTCCCATTTCTGTACGTACTACTGAATAGATCACCACACACATACAAGCACTCCCATTTCTGTACGTACTACTGAATAGATCACCACACACATACAAGCACTCCCAGTTCTTTACGTACTAGTGAATAGATCGCCACACACATACAAGCACTCCCAGTTCTTTACGTACTACTGAATAGATCACCACACACATACAAGCACTCCCATTTCTGTACGTACTACTGAATAGATCACCACACACATACAAGCACTCCCATTTCTGTACGTACTACTGAATAGATCACCACACACATACAAGCACTCCCATTTCTGTACGTACTACTGAATAGATCACCACACACATACAAGCACTCCCATTTCTGTACGTACTACTGAATAGATCACCACACACATACAAGCACTACCCTTCGCGCTGTTTTCGAGCGGGTCATAAATCACACTTTTATCCTTCGCCCTTCCCTGGCGTGGCTCAATACAACATTTCACAATGAATCGAGGTTATATGAAAACTTTAATCACAATGTGCCTATCTGGTCTTCTCTATAATCAACCCAAATAAACATTTTTGCTATAGCACCGCTTGCGAATGCGCCCTGCGTCACTTTGAATAAAGAACGACCTCTCGTTCCATACGAAAACAGCAGTATGATTTTCTTTCAATAGTAACTTTCAATTCCTACATCAACGCATGCGCATTCCAAGTGCGTCTTTGAGGACCGCGACGTGTTTCAGAACCATCTGTCTATTGCGGTGTGAAGAGCCTGCGGAATCATAAAATAATTTGTCAATAATAATTTTATTTCGCTTTGACGCCGGCAATCCCTATTATTGAGTGAAAGAGCTGAGGGTTTTGTTGTTCGCTGTAGTGGTGGTGTTACTTGCATTTTTGTTTCATTTTTAAAAATATATGTGTGTGTGTGTGTGTGTGTGTGTGTGTGTGTGTGTGTGTGTGTGTGTGTGTGTGTGTGTGTGCATACTTTGTGTGTATATCTTTTGTGCGTGTGTGTCTATTTTGAGTGTATACTTTGTGTGTGTGTGTGTACACGAGTGCACGAATGCATATGCGAACGTTTGTGCGTACAGTCAAATTAATTTCTCACCATCTTGTACAACTCTGGAAGCAATTGTTTTATCGAAAACTATAACTAATTTGGCACAAAGGGTTTTAGGTCTACATGGGAAGAAGTCAATGCAAACGAAACACACGAGAATCCAGATCTGACAAAACAAAGACAGCACCCCAAATACAGATCATCGAAAGGTAAGATAAGACATACCTATGTTCGAAAAGACACGACAAGGAAAATCATCAAAGCGACAAGATGAAGATTAGATAACCCAAGGAAAGACAAGATAAGTCACGTGAACTAAACGAAATGAGGTCAACCAAAACCTAGACAAGAAAATACAAGTCATAGTAAGACAAAATAAGACAAATCATAGTAAGACAAAATAAGACAATTCATAGTAAGACAACATAAGACAAGTCATAGTAAGACAAAATAAGACAAATCATAGTAAGACAAGTTAAGTCTAATCAAAATGACACACAAGTCATAGTAAGACAAAATAAGACAAATCATAGTAAGACAAGTTAAGTCTAACCAAAGTGACACACAATTATAGTAAGACAAAATAAGACAAATCATAGTAAGACAAGTTAAGTCTAATCACTTTGATTAGATGAGATTTGTTACGTCCAACCGTGGAAGAACAGATATGATAAAGCATGGAAAAAGAAGATAAGACTAACGAAGATCAGAGGAGACAAGACAATATAGAAAAGACAAGGTGACATGAAGCAGAAAACAGTAAGACAGGATTAACCAGGAAAAAACAAAATAAAATAGGCAAACTTCGTAAGACACTTTACTATAAGACAAAATAAGGGCCCTCTACTCTACAAGACAAGACTACACAAATAAAATAACAAAAGATAAGACGATATAAGGGCCCTCTACTCTACAAGACAAGACTACACAAATAAAATAACAAAAGATAAGACGATATAAACAAGATAAAACATAACAGAACAAAGTCATGAAACAAATCTAAAAAAAAAAAATCAACATACACGAGACTAGACAAAGAAAACAACACGATAAATCAAGGACGTGAAAAGTGAGATAAAAACGAAACAAACATAAGCTGAGATAAAGTGACACGATGTCAAACGTGAGCTAAAATAGTAGGCCACGATGTCAAACGTGAGCTAAAATAGTAGGCCACGATGTCAAACATGAGCTAAAATAGTAGGCCACGATGTCAAACGTGAGCTAAAATAGTAGGCCACGATGTCAAACGTGAGCTAAAATAGTAGGCCACGATGTCAAACGTGAGCTAAAATAGTAGGCCACGATGTCAAACGTGAGCTAAAATAGTAGGTCCACGATGTCAAACGTGAGCTAAAATAGTAGGCCACGATGTCAAACGTGAGATAAAATAGTAGGCCACGATGTCAAACGTGAGCTAAAATAGTAAGCCACGATGTCAAACGTGAGCTAAAATAGTAGCCCCACGATGTAAAATTGAGATGAGTGGGCGGGATTGTTTATAAGTGTGGTAAATTGAGATGAGTGGGCGGGATTGTTTTTAAAGTATGAGCGAAAGCACAATTATAATTTATTGTGTTCAGTGATAACTGTCCAGTGCTGTGAACTCAATAACAGTCTATAAATGTTGAATACTAACTTATGCATAGAACCCATATAATAATTATCTCCTTCTAAAATTTATTCATTTGTTAATTGTCTATCTATATTGATAAACCGATTGAAAAAGTATTTTAACTATACATAGATAAGTGAACAGTTGGCATTCACGGTTTATGGGGCTAAGTGGTCAGGGTTTATGGGGCTAAGTGGTCAGGGTTTGCTAAAGTTGATTACCACATTACACGAAGTCCTTAGGAAATTTCGTAGAGATGCTACAATGAACAGTTAAACTTTTTAAAAGTTTACAAGTAAATCCTCAAACGCGAGAAAGTTTACAAAAATTTGCCTAGCCATCTGCCGAAATTCAAAGATCCATACTAAGATATAATCTTAGCATGTCTTTAGTTTGCGGAAGTGAAAGATCCATACTAAGGTACAACTTAACACGTCTTTTAATTTGTAAAATATAATTACAGGTTTTGCTGGTTCCCGAGAATGACAAGACGGATCGGGCAGCAATTTGTGAACATGCACACACTTGTACCCTTCAACACACCATTGCACTGTTACCCACCTGTTCGGTATTAACCTCCGGGGACACCACGACTGATTTGTTCCTCGTGAATGCTTTCGAGACCACTCTCTTAGAGTTTGAGCCTTGCCAAGACTCAGAGTCCGGAAGTGCGTCACTTCTGCTGCTTGTGTGTGCAGTCATGGATGAACTCGTCATCGCCGCCCCCGTCTTCATCGACCCTGAGCTCGGTGCAACGGAGATGGGTTCCATGGTAGTCGCTGCTTCAGAATGTCTGCGACAGGTCTTTTCGTCTTCAGGAGCAGAGTTTGATCGTTTGCCTGCAAACTGCAGGAAATCTTCACCAAGATATAACCGTGTTTTGGACTGCCTCAAACTTTCAGAGACTGGTTTGGAAGATTTGGACACCTGGCTCGCTGATGAAATGGAAACATAAATGGGGGGGCGTCTGTTGTTGTCGCTCGATGTGCTGTTATTGTCACTGTCATCGTCCTCCACACTCGAAGAGGAAGAAGAATTCCCACGAGGCAGAATGTGTCTGTAGCGCTTGTACAGTTCCTTCTCGTCTCGGTTTCGCTGCGATTTCTTGCTTTTCTTTTTGTCAGTCCGTTCTCCCGTGTCTTTCACGATCACGTAATTCTGGAGATTATGAAGGTTGGTCCCCGTGTAGTTTTCTGGCTTAGAGAAGTGCTCCAAATCCGTTTCAAGTGGTCCAGGCTTATATGCTTCCTTCGTTATCTTTGCTGCCATGTTCGTCAAAAATGGCCAGACTTCTTTGGTTCTCGGGAAAATATCTTTGTTTAAAGAAGAAAATATCTTTGTTTAAAGAAGATAGAAAAGGAACTGCATAACACAAAATGCTATGAAACCGCTGATAAGCTAAGACATATATAAACGAAATACAATCGCAACAAATTATAAGTTTCAAATATTATTATAGATTTGAAAGTACATTTCGTTAAAAAAAAAAAAAAAAGAAAGAAAAAAAGAAAAAAACTGATGTTATTTTTAAGTGGCGAAGTCGAATACCTATTAATATTTGAAGAAAATTAATTTAAAATAGTAATCATTAGAATTATAGGGAGTAGAGTTAACTACTTATGTCAACTAAATCAATTGTAATTATTAATTGCTGGATGTACAAGAATTAGAATGTATGACTTCTTACTCTAACAGAATTAATTATAAATATTAACCGTTTTATTTGCATGGAACCGAATTAATTACCAGTAACTTTACACAGAATGAATTAATTTAAATTTATGAATCAATAAAATATTGAGCTTTACGTTATAGAAATAACGACAGGTAACTCTTTAGTCATTAGTGTTAAAAATAACAACCGTAGACTTTAGTGAGGAACAGTTTATTTTTATAGAATAAGTTATAAACTCATTACAAATGCAGGTTAAAATATTTACTCTAAATAATCACTAATTAACTATCACACAGTTATAATCACGAAACAAGAAATATGAAATTAATTCTTAAGTTAATTGTCTATTAATAATCATTCGCCAACGTCAGTGCATTTATCAGAGGAAAATAAGCTTAGGGGCTAAGGGACAAAACTCTCATTACACTTCGAGCGTCACACATGAATTTTCTCTCTTGCTTAGTCACGCTTGTAAAAATGCACATAGAGAGATGCTATTAATAGTTTTTTCTTCTCCTGATACGCCACCAAATCCTTTCGTGGAAAATGTTACACAGTTCTGTTGATGCTTAAATTACGTGCATCGCTTATTTCCTGTGTGTTCTGCTGGTACAAAAAGTATGTATTCAACCTATCTGATTGAACAGAAAAGCTGTCTGATTTGATACAACATTAAGACTTTGATTTGATTGAAGATTTGAGACTTACTTTGTCTAGAACAAGGGTCGGCAAAATCCGGCCTTTAGGCCAGATAAGGCCTAGCTAGTATTCCATTCCGGCCTAATGCCCCCCCCCCCCCCCCTTAGTTATTTATTATTGGATCAGGCCTATTTGAATTGTCGCGGTTTTGTTCCCTTTCATTTCAACAATCTAAATACAGTTTATTTTTTAAAAAGTAAGAAAGCCGAAATTATTTTAATTGTACAAGCATTGGCTTAGTTAAAGTTCAACATTAGTGTATGTACTGTAGGTATGACTGGCCTAATCAATCCTCAGATATTTTTTTCAATTTTTTCTAACTTTTGTCCATCCCTACTCATTGAAATTGTACACTGTACACTGTCTTCTCGTCATTACACATTAAATTGCACAGCATAAAGTGCAAAGACTTTTATTCAAGTCTAGTAGCGGTGTACTTTTGACCATTTTTTAAATGAAGAAATTTGAAGATTACTTGCCAACTTTTGTTTAAAATTCATTTTTTATCGTACTGTATTTTTGAATAAAACAACCTTTCCTTGGACACCTTGTTTCTTCTGGCCTAGTGTGCCTTCTTGACCTCCTGAAATGGCCTAGTGTGCCTTCTTCACCTCCTGATTTGGTCTAGTGTGCCTTCTTGACCTCCTGAAATGGCCTAGTGTGCCTTCTTGACCTCCTGAAATGGTCTAGTGTGCCTTCTTGACCTCCTGAAATGGCCTAGTGTGCCTTCTTCACCTCCTGAAATGACCTAATAAGTCTAAAAAGTTTGCCAACACCTGTATTCGTAAGCAGTTTGCGGTTGATGTTCGCTAGAGGCCTCTCCTCTTTGGTCTAGCATTATGTCTTCTGAAGAAATTACCAAAAATAAATTCTAAACACTGCAACTAGGATTATCTGAGTATCAAGAAACAGTCATGGCATTAGACCTCCACAGTGTTCGATGGCTTCCTGTTCATAGCAGAACGCAACAGAAATATTTCTCCTCTTTGCTACGCTTAACTCTTTGGCTCGAGCCCTGTGCTCCTAAATCATCTCAAACATCAGTGCTAGATACTTGCGCTCAATATCAGACAAACAGTTTTAACATTCCAAATTAAAGTATTATGTCGTGCAACCACCTCACACATCAGTGCTAGATACTTGCGCTCAATATCAGACAAAGCATTTTCAACATTCCGAAATAAAGTAATAAAGTATTATGTCGTGCAACCACCTTACACATCAGTGCTAGATACTTGCGCTCAATATCAGACAAAGCATTTTCAACATTCCGAAATAAAGTAATAAAGTATTACGTCGTGTAATCACCTCACACATCAGTGCCTTGGATCACAACCGACAGTCAAGCAGAAGTCGTGGAAAGATGCTGAATAATAATAATAATTCGGACTTAGAAAATGTGGCAGAATTATCGTCCAGAAAGGCAAGAACAAAACAAGAGAAGGCCTACAATTCGACATTGGAAAAATCAACGATGTTTCAATGGAAAAGGGATGTAAATACCTGGGGATATACTACAGCATCAAGAAAATATGCAGAGTGAAGTAAAGTCCATTATTATTATTATTATGCTCTTTCCACGACTTCTGTTTGACTGTCGGATGTGATCCAAGGTCTTGGAATCTTACCAAGATTCTGGGAGATCCAAGGTTTTACGGACGGAGGATGTGGGCACTTCCGAGGAGTGCTGCTTTGAGTAGTGGAGCGAGTCTATGGTTTCCAGGGAGTTTATTCAGGTAGCCTTCCAATTCAGATGTTATGTTCCCCAAGGCTCCTATCACTATAGGTATCACTTCTGCTTTATTATTATTATTATTATTATTATTATTATTATTATTATTAAAACTACTCGACACATCACTTTAGGATCAAAGTGATAATACTCAGTCCTGGTTATGATGAAATATTTGTATGTCGATAATTTTGGACTTTTAAAAGCAACAAATACAAACTACTCTTTAAATTGGTTAAAATGTAAATCTCACTCTAATTTGCTTGAAAACAATATTAATTCTTTTTAACATGAGAAATAAACAAATGGTAAAACAATCATAAAAATAATCGCTCTTTTTGGTGCTAATGTCAAATGGAATCTTTGATTGCTTAAGATTGGCAACAAACGTGAAAGGCAGTTGCAAGCAACAAAACAGCAACATAATCATGACAACCAATACTGAATACCATTGAAAATGATAGACTTTTCCTGAAAATCAAGTTTACATCACTTTTCTTGCCAAACAACCAGTTTCGTTGTGGAGTCCCTCTTAAGCATTGTAAACGTAAGCTCACCGATTCCTTAGTCTTACAAACACCGACGGTGCAAACATAATCTGTTTTCTCGAGTTTGACAAAGTGCATTTTCAGTGTATGTGCTTTAAAAGATGAGATAACCCATACATTAAGACAATGTTGATTTTGACAGCTTAAACGTTCGACCTGTCTCACAATCCTAAATACCTTAACCCTCTCTCAGATTTTTATGTTTACACTCCCTCGCCCAAACTCCTGCCATTCTTCCATGTTTGCTTAAACCGTGCGCCATCCTGAGACGTCACAATAGACTTGAAGCCATCTCACTTTCTTCTCAAGGGCAGGCTACTCCAAAACAAGCCTGGCAACTCAGGCACTCAGGTCACGTTAAAAATCTCGACGTGCATATGTTAAAACAGTGCCATTATCTCAAGCTTGTCACGTGATTAGAACGAATGATTGATGCCACCACGAGCACTTTTCCATCTGTCGGCAATTAAAGGCGCAGTAGACTTGGCTGAGAAACGAGAGTTAAATTAGTGTCGATTTCAAACAGATGTAAATGGTCATAAAAAACAGCAAAATATCGTTTTCTTTATCGAGATGCTAGATAAATAGATAGATAGTTGGATAGATGGATGGATGGACAGACAGGCAGAGATAGAGAGACAAAGAAAGCAAAAAAAGAAGAGATAATGATAATACACTGTTCATTATTACATGAGTGCAAATATCCCCTGCTCGGATGTGCTGATCTATTGTGTATAATGTGTTTGTCGTATCTTCATAAGTGGAGCGCTAAAATAAATAAACTGAAGTGACATTACTAATCCGACAGACATAAACTTTGAATACTGTAGTGCGTTTAGTGTTTTAAGTAAATACATTTCCCTGGAAAATATTATCCTTTCTCCACCGTGTCTTCTCTTCAAACGATAAAGCTGATTAAATTTGCAAAACACGCAGACAGATATGCCGATAAGATTTTGTATCTAAAATGCCTTCAGCCTAACGACAATAGATCGTATTTCTAAGAACTTAATGTGACAGCTGTGTAATGGTTTCAAACAAACAGAAGCCACTATAGCTCTGAATTGACGTAGAGTGTGATATTACTGAACACAAAGAGAGACATTCCAATTACAGCATTAAACACCTTGCTTTCTGTAGTTAAGGTTTTACAGAATTTGTAACACCTTGCTTTCTGTAAAGGTTTTACAGAATTTGTAACACCTTGCTTTCTGTAGTTAAGGTTTTTACATAATTTGTAACACCTTGCTTTCTGTAGTGAAGGTTTTTACAGAATTTGTAACACCTTGCTTTCTGTAGTTAAGGTTTTACAGAATTTGTAACACTTTGCTTTCTGTAGTTAAGGTTTTTACATAATTTGTAACACCTTGCTTTTTGTAGTTAAGGTTTTACATAATTTGTAACACCTTGCTTTCTGTAGTGAAGGTTTTACAGAATTTGTAACACCTTGCTTTCTGTAGTTAAGGTTTTACAGAATTTGTAACACTTTCAGATAAATAATTTTATAATCAATAAACTCTTACTTAATATAGTCATTGCTGTGCGGATTTGTAAAACATTCGAGAAAAATAATCAGTATATGCTTATTTTACGTAGTTAAGAATATGTCATATGTGAGATGGTGCGTGTATTGTGTGTGTCTGGGTATTTGTAGGCGTATGTATAGCTAATATATATATATACATAAAAATGAGAAGTGTAATGCATTCAGACAAAGGATATCGACCAGATTTTGACGGTATTTTTTTTTTATCAAGCAATGCATTAAGACAAGCAACAAGTAATAATTAACGTGTGGTAAGCAGAAAATTTGTCACTTGTTACATAAAAATGAGTACACTACAATCCATAGTTCATTCAGTTATATCCATATTTGTGACGTCACGTAAAGCTGTTAGCACTATAATTCGTAGCTCAGTTATGTGCATAATTGTGACGTCATGTAAAGATATTGACACTATAATCCATAGCTCACTCAGTTATGTGCATAATTGTGACGTCATGTAAAGATGTTGACACTATAATCCATAGCTCACTCCGTTATGTGCATAATTGTGACGTCATGTAAAGATGTTGACATTATAATCCATAGCTCACTCAGTTATGTGCATAATTGTCACATCACGTTCAGTTATGTTCATATTTGTGACGTCACGTAAAGATATTTATATTAATTATGGACAACAGTATAATTAATACATTCAGAAAAACTTAAGAAATTTGATACTTATATTAATTATATTAATTATATTAATAACAATAAACAGCAGAGTAATTAATACATTAGGACTTAGCCATTAGATATTTATATTAACTAGTTAAATATATAGCCCCTAAATCTGCCCTCATCCATCAAACAAACACCCCACCCGACCCCTATCAATTCTGGCACGAAATCGGCGTAAGCAGGAAGCGACCTCCATTTAAATTTAAATGAAAGGTATAACCTAGTGTTGACGATGTCTGACGATTTTCAGGAAAAGAATAGCAATGTGTGTCGAGTTGGTCGTCATGAGTTTTAATTATGATTGGTCGACATGAATGGACATCATGAATGGTCAACATGAGTAAACATCATGAGTGGGCAAGATGAGTGGATGTCATGATTGGACATCATGATTGGTCGACATGAGTGGACATCATGAATGGTCAACATGAGTAGACATCATGAGTGGATGTCATGATTGGAAATCATGATTGGTTGACATGAGTGGACATCATGATTGATTGACATGAGTTGACGTCATGATTGGTCAACATGAGTGGATGTCATGATTAGTCAACATGAGCGGATGTCTTGATTGGGTATCATGATTGGTCAACGTGAGTGGACGTTGTGATTGGTCGACATGAGTGTTCGACATGAGTGGACGTTCTGATGCGATGCATGCAGGAAAATGTAATACAGTTCTCACCTGCAGAAACAAAAAGGAAAAGACTACGTAGTGGTCACTTGAGAAAGTTGTTAATTTTTAATCAGAGTCGAGTTCCGAACACAATCAATGCAGGCAGAAGTCCTGAAAGGAGAGACCATTATAATTAAGAAACAGTTTGACTTTACAAAAAAATTATAATTAAGAAACAGTTTGACTTTACAAGACAGACAATAGTGTGATTGACAGAAGAGAGAGAGAGAGAAATAGTAATGGAATCCAATTTTCCCCATTATGATAGTACGGAATATAGAGAGGGAGCTAGTCTTCTTTGGGAGAGTAAATTTGCCTCTCCCTATTTTAAAATGTAATTGTTATATAAATTATTAAATTATCAGAGTAACCCGACCTTGGGCACTCCTTATGATAGTATTTTTGCAAGTGTCAGAGTTTAAAGTAAACAACCGAGTTGAGAATATGCTAGAAATTGCTGATGTAATGCAAACTTTCCCAACTGAGTGATTAATTTTTTTTATCCAATGGTTATGATTTATGAGACCTAAATGCTTACCAGCTGTACAGAAATCTATTGTCTGATCACTTGAATTTGAAGTAGCAAAGAAGTCCGGTCTTGAAAGTGGCCATTTGCTCGAAGGTGAGTTAACTGACCATTGAGATAAAATGGACTTAGAAATATTTCATACATTTTGCTATTTACATGCTATACTTGTGTTTTATGTAGAGATTATTATGTGAGTAGACTATTATTTCTACAAATGTTTGAACTAAGCTGCTCATATGTAGTGTGGTAGATACTTGACATTGTTTTGATATGCTATATTTATTATGCTGTGTGTGTGTATTGGGCTAATAAATACCATTGCAGGAAACTGTAAGTTGAGACTGGAATGTAAGAAAGAATGGAGTTATAAAGCAATAAACTGGAAACTTAGGTTTGCTCCCTTATTATATTTTGCAGTGAGTAAGCAGCCTTTTCACATGCTATTTGGAATCTACTGGTTCACTGACTGTAAATCGCTATGACCAGGGAAATGTGGGAATCATCTGCCGCAGAGTGTGTAAGTGTAAAGGAATACACTATACTTCTTTGATGTATGGTGGCAAAGTATGTTGAATACATCGAGAAAGTGACTAATATAGGAGAGTACTAGAAATTATTACAATTACTGTTCTGCTTGAATGAACTGGTATGGCAGAAAAAGCCAGGTTGATTTCCAGTGAACATGCAGTGAATCTGGTTCAACGTAAGGAGGGAAACTTGTGGAAATTGAACTGAACTATTATTTGTGACATTGTTACTAAAAATATACAAAAGACTATTGAGACCATGCTTAAACTAGGTTTTGTAAAAGCTATTATCACTTATCTCTAATAACTCCATTCCTATTCTCTGATAAGAATTATCCTGTGATTTGTTTTGAATTATTGAATTCTATTTTAGGCATAATACTATGTAGTAAGGAAATTATTCAAATGTAGTTTAATGGAAATATTGATGTCAAGTAATATTTTTCATTGTATCCATCATATGGATATTTGATTGTTGATTTAATAAACTTATTGACATTCTTACATATATTGATAACCTTATTTTTTAAAAGAAAGTGGGTGGATGGGGGCACTCTAAATATAGATTAAAGACAAATGTGTCTTCTCCTTAGTAAGACGTTTTCCACCTACGGAAATATTGTGTGACGGTAAATGTTTGTCTTTAATGTTGTGGAAGAGAGAAAACGTCTACGGCGCCCGCATATCCACCAAGTGAGAGAGATGAGTGGTGTCTGATGGAGGATCAGTAATAAAATAAATAAAAATTCTCATCACTTGTAATTAGTTTTGGATGGTTAATTAATTAATTAATAATAATAATATCCATCAACTAAGTGGTGTTGGCGTCACACCGTCAATGTTGTTAATTGGTTTTTAACTTGCTCATTGACTGGTAGCCAATGTATTCTTTTCTATTACAACAATCATTGTTATCTTCTCTGTTAATTTCTTTATTATATCATTTCATATATATCAGTCTGTAATTCTTGTATCGCCCTTGTTAATGCTGATTGTGACAGACACAGTGAGGTCTTTTTAAGTCGACACGAGGTTTATATGTAGCGCTTGTGTAGCATTACAGTGAGTGTTACCACCAGGTGAGTGCAGATTGTTCACGCATGACATAAAGCACGTCAAGGTGGTAGGCAACCTCAGATAGGAATTAATAATGATAGAATATCACCACACTACGAAGTGGTACGCATAGTTAGATAGGAATTAATTCTAATTCTCACCACACTACAAAGTGGTACGCATAATCAGATAGGAAGTAATACAGGTAGAATCTCACCACACTACAAAGTGGTACGCATAATCAGATAGGAAGTAATACAGGTAGAATCTCACCACACTACAAAATGGCCGTAGTATGGTTAAGTTGATTCTGCAGGCATTCCAGTATGTAGTTACCCTTTAAGGATACTAATGACTTCACCTTTTAAAAATGCAACTAACTAATTAACGCGTTTAATTTATTCATTATCTATGAAAAAGAAAAAGTCAAACTTTAACCATTCCATTAATTAAAGTAGTTGTTTCTTTAGGCATGTAAGATTATCATTTACTAGAGAATTTACTGTTTGTACATTTTAAGTAAATTGCTTTCTTACTATTGTCGTTTTGTTGTTTTAATAATGTATAACGAGACGGAAGGAAGGGAAGGTACTTATTATGTCCCTTTGCATAGAGGCAAGACTGTACATGTTGGCGTTAAGTAAACAGTTGTAAAGGCTTATATCTATCCAACATTCACTCCGCGGTTCGTGATGCTGCATACACCGTTTCATGACAAGTCGGACTTTGGCGTAGTTTCGCGTACAAGCCGGAAGGGCATTTGGGCGATGTGTTGTGGATTGCCTTACTTGAAATCTTGACAATTCTAAACAGTGGAATGTTCTTCTGCTGAAGGAACTTACCTGACCTTTTGAATATTCAACACCATCTTGCTGATTTGAGAACTGAATAGATTATGTGCACAGTCTATATCCAGATAAATGGGTATTTATGTACCCTGTGTATTTAGATGAATGAATGTTCTTGGTCCTAGTATATATAAATAAATGGGTATGTGTGTACCTTGTACGGCTAAATGAACAAGTATCTATGTACACTTATATCTAGATGAGCGGATATCTATGTACACTGTTTATATTATAAACGGGTATATATGCACACTGTTTACCTAGATGAACGTTAATTATATATCTGGATGAACTGGTATTTATGTACACTATACATCTAGATGAACATATATCTATGTACAGTATATATCTAGATTAACTGGTATCTATGTACACTAGATGAACTTGTATCTATTACACTGTACGTCAAGATGAAATGATATCTATGTACACTATATATCTAGATTAATCTGGTATCCATGTACACTGTATGCCTATATGAATTGATATTTATGTGTGCATTTTATGCCTGTGTGAACTTATATCTATGTACACTGCATCTCTAGATGAACTTGTATCTATGTAAACTGTATGTCTTTGTGAACTTTCTAACAGTTGTGAACTAAACAAGATTAAATAATAAGACAGATAGTAGTTGTGTTCTATTTGTCTAACAGTCGTGAACTAAACAAGATTAAATAATAAGACAGATAGTAGTTGTGTTCTATTTGTCTAACAGTCGTGAACTAAACAACATTAAATAATAAGACAGATAGTAGTTGTGTTCTATTTGTCTAACAGTCGTGAACTAAACAACATTAAATAATAAGACAGATAGTAGTTGTGTTCTATTTGTCTAACAGTCGTGAACTAAACAAGATTAAATAATAAGACAGATAGTAGTTGTGTTCTGTTTGTCTAACAGTCGTGAACTAAACAACATTAAATAATAAAGACAGATAGTAGTTGTGTTCTATTTGGTTAATTCTTCAACGAGCTAAACGCTGTTAAAGCAAAGTCCGCTAAGTTCAGCATTCATGAATTGGGAGGTGGGTATCAATCGATCAAGACAAATCTAAATGATCATAGCTCAGCTCGAACCCACGACTTGCATGCGAAACTAGCAGCTTTACCTCCAACCACAAAGCTTTCAAAGGCAGGTAACTCACTAATACGCTTTCCTGCACAGTGAGGTAAGGAAACAGCCAGGTCACTCACTAATACGCTTTCCTGCACAGTGAGGTAAGGAAGCAGCCATGTAACTCACTAATACGCTTCGCTGCATATTGAGATAACGAAAATATTTTCTCTTAAATCTCATTTGTCTATAACTTGTCTTGAACTAACAAAACTTGTATTAGATTATTTTGTTGTTGTTGAACAAATAATGCACACATAATTTTGTCTTTCCTTATTTATTTCTTCGTTTATTTGAACCATCTTCCAAACAGTAATGTTGACACAAATAATGAATTATGTATACAGTAGCTCAGGCAGCCTCTCAACTAGACGTCTGTTTATTAAGTAACAGTTCAATGCATGGCGGTTAGTGCAAAGAAGAGTGCATACTATCGCAATAACACGATTAAGACGTTAGAACAGTAAAAATGCCCACCTGAATGTTGTGAAAATTGTTTGTTGAGGACAGCGAATAACCATGCGAATGCACACTGTATTGAATACTGTAATGTACACTGTAATGCAGACAGTAATATACACTGTAATGCAGACTGTAATATATACTCAAACGCCTACTGTAAGGTACACTGTAATGCACACTCTAATGTACACTGTAATGTAAACTGCAATGTACACTGTAATGCAGATTGTAACGTACACTTTAATGTAGACTGTAATGTAGACTGTAATACATACTGGAATACAGATTGTAATATACACTATAATGCACACTGTAATGTAGACTGTACTACAATTGTTTGTGTTGTTAAATACTTTGTCTCTAGTTGTGTCATTTGTCTGGTGCTATTATTATTATTATTAAATCTTTGTCTCTAGTTGTGTCAGTTGCTTTCTGTGTCAGTGTCAGTTGCTTTGTGTTGTTAAATACTTGTCTCTAGTTGTGTCAGTGTCAGTGTCAGTTGCTTTGTGTTGTTAAATACTTGTCTCTAGTTGTGTCAGTTGCTTTCTGTTGTTAAATACTTTGTCTCTAGTTGTGTCAGTTGTCGGTGCTATTATTATTATTATTATTAAATCTTTGTCTCTAGTTGTTTAGCAGTGTCAGTTGCTTTGTGTTGTTAAATACTTGTCTCTAGTTGTATCAGTTGTTTTATGTGCTTACGGTGGAAGTTGCTTTGTGTTGTTAAGTACTTTTCTCTTACGGTGGAAGTTGCTTCGTGCTGCTATTAAGCAAATAAAATTTTTATTAGATGGTGAACAGAAACAATGTTTTTTCCCATTTAATCTATTGCATAACTAATTACTTTAAAAGAGAATTATATTTATTCATACTTATGTGCTTCAAGTCTTGTACTACGTCAAAGAAAATTACGTTTCTGTAAACAGAAGTCAACTTTTGTACAATTCAGAGAGAAGTCTAATTTCCTTATGCATGCAGTTGTTTTACTTTTAACCATATTTATCTCCTTCTTTGAAGATTTAAGTTTTACAATGCCGACAATCCCTAGTTCCTTGTTTGATAAGATTTACGTCGATAATTTAAAGCGTGATCTGTAGAACTATATATCATTGGTATAATTATTTCAAACTTTAGCAGATAAATCTAATTATAAATTATCTTCTCACTGGCTGAAACTATAAATCATCTTGCAAAGTAAATAAATTTAAACTCTTGGCTTTATAACATTACACTGCCTCAAACATTCCTCCACAACATGCAGCGGTAGAAAGAATCTATGACATTTAAGAAAGCAACTGACACAACTAGAGACAAAGATTTAATAATAATAATAATAGCACCAGACAATTGACACAACTAGAGAGAAAGATTTAATAACAATAACAGCACCAGCCATCTGACATCGCTAGAGAAAAGGATTTTAAAATAGCACATAAAACAACTGATACAACTAGAGACAAGTATTTAACAACAATAAAACAACTGATACAACTAGAGACAAGTATTTAACAACAATAAAACAACTGATACAACTAGAGACAAGTATTTAACAACAATAAAACAACTGATACAACTAGAGAAATTAATATCAGCAGAGCACAACTAACAGCACCATTAAAAATTATTTAACAGCACACAACAACTGACAACACCAGAGAAAAGGTTTTAATAAATATATTTTAAAATATATAAATAGTGTTAATGTTTCATGTAAAAAGTTTTGAAACTAAAAAAAAATTAATTATTCATTTACAGTTGCAACTATCAGTATTACACATTAATCTGCACTTAACTGTGCAATAATGAATGCTTGTTATTAAATGCGTTTTTTTCTGGCAAATTAGAACACCAACATTGAATAAATATTTTTTTTGTCAGGTGGTACAATAAAATTATTAAAGAATGTCAACTGACCTTTCTATCCACATCCATGAAATTACTGTTGTCAACGGAAAGAGATTTCTTTTCCCACTTCTCTCCATCAAGCAATTCCTCGTGGTGTCTTAATTACATTATTTTTTCAAATTTCTTAACTTTTCAAGCAAAATGTCATTTTAGTTTTCTTTTCCCAAAATTGCCAACTAAACCCGAAACATTATTTTTAACTTATATCCATCTTAGAGGTTAATAAACCTGACGAGGAAATAAAGCGGTATACAGTTCTATTGAACACGCTATTGACGGTTCGTTAGTAGATCTCTCTACTCAGACTGCACTCTTAAGCACGCTCACGAGGTGTTGCAAGAGCATTGGAGGACTACTCGATGTGAAATTTCACTGAAGCAAGCCAGATACTAGGAGCGAACGTTGGACACTCGCACGTGTCGTAAATTTTCCCCATGCATGCGACCTCTACAACACAAACGCCGCTTGCGAGGCACTTTGATACAACAACGGCTTCATAATCCAGCAAAAGTCCAATCGAGACACCGCTTAACGCTGGTTGATAAAGTCAACGCAGTTGATCGATCCGAACTATTTTGGTCGCGAGTACAGAAGGGCATTGTATCTTGCATCGTGAGTAGACAAAGAGATACTGACCTTGGTACAAGCTAAGCACTGTTGAAGAGTGTGCAAATATAATTTATAGCGCGGGGGAAGGAAGGAATGCTTGAATAAAAGGAGCGAAACCTATTTCGGTTTGCCCCTCTCATCTTTCAATCCAGTTACTATTTTATTTGTTTGTCTTTCACACTCTTTCCTTCCAGTTACTATTTTACATGTTTATCTTTAGCATGATTTCTAGATATATAATTAATTTACAGGTTTATTTTTAACACTCTTTCCATCCAATTACTATTTTACATGTTTATCTTTTACACTCTTTTCATCCAATTACTATTTTACATATTCATCTTTCACACCTTTCAATCTAGATATCATTTTACCAGTTCATTTTCACGCACACTTTCCAAACAATGACTATTTTACCTGTTTATCTTTCACACACTTTCAAGTTTTATTCCGCTGCGATGTAGGGATGCATTGATTTTGAAAATCTTATTGTCAGTTTCCAGTAAAGAGACCTAGTATAGAGTTCTTATTGTCAGTTTCCAGTAAAGAGACCTAGTATAGAGTTCTTATTGTCAGTTTCCAGTAAAGAGACCTAGTATAGAGTTCTTATTGTCAGTTTCCAGTAAAGAGACCTAGTATAGAGTTCTTATTGTCAGTTTCCAGTAAAGAGACCTAGTATAGAGTTCTTATTGTCAGTTTCCAGTAAAGAGACCTAGTATAGAGTTCTTATTGTCAGTTTCCAGTAAAGAGACCTAGTATAGAGTTCTTTTTGTCAGTTTCCAGTAAAGAGACCTAGTATAGAGTTCTTATTGTCAGTTTCCAGTAAAGAGACCTAGTATAGAGTTCTTATTGTCAGTTTCCAGTAAAGAGACCTAGTATAGAGTTCTAATATCAGTGTTAAAACGTTAACGCTAGTTTTCTAATTAAATGAGCTAATTTGAAACCAACTCCGACCCAGGCCATGAGAATTTTAAAAATTCGGGTAATTTGATCTGTTTATATTCTAATGACATTGCTTCTATCACAAATGCTTGAAGACTGCCAGCTGTTCAGTCATAGTTCTAATGACGTTGCTTCAATCCCAAATGCTTGAAAACTGACAGCTGTTCAGTCATAGTTCTAATGACATTGCTTCAATCACAAATGCTTGAAAACTGACAGCTGTTCAGTCATAGTTCTAATGACATTGCTTCAATCCCAAATGCTTGAAAACTGACAGCTGTTCAGTTATAGTTCTAATGACATTGCTTCAATCACAAATGCTTGAAAACTGACAGCTGTTCAGTCATAGTTCTAATGACAATATGTGTAAAACTCTAATGTCTGTTCGTTCTAAATAGTGCTTTGCTTCAATCAAGGCGGCTTGTAAACCATAACTCTAGTTGCATGAGACCTAGCCTAGTTGTATGAGACTTATCCTTAGTTGTATGAGACCTAGTCTAGTTGTATAAAAACTAGTTTTGTTGTATGAGACCAAGTCTAGTTGTATGAGACCTAGCCTAGTTTTATGAAATTTATCCTTATTGTATGAGCCCTAGCTTAGTTGTATGAGACATCCTTAATTGTATGAGACATAGTCTAGTAGTATGAGACCTACTTTAAGCCTTACTGTCTTACTACAATTACATTGACTTGAAAACACCTTCCTCAAATTTACAGACAGATGATCTTAAACATTAATGTCGTACCACAGCCACTTAAAAACAACTAAATCTAATTTACAGAGAGCTGATCTAAGTATTTATGTCGTACCACAACCTCTTGAAAACACCTAAATCTAATTTAGACACAGCTGATCTAAGCATTAATGTCGTACCACATCCACTTGAAAACCACAAATCTAGTTTACAAAGGGTTGGTCTAAGGCTTGCTGTACCACATCCACACTGGCTTGAAAATTCAGTACAATGCCACCTGGCCCGACGATCAATAACAAAATCAGTAATTGTAAAAGCTTACGGATGAAGAAAATTGTAAATGTTCAGACATGAAAAAACTGCATGCGTACTATTTGGGTATATTGAATTCAATGGCGATACGTGAATATTGAAATTCCTAAATCTAATGCAAGTGACTTGCATAATTGCCGTAGGTTTTGTTGTTTTGGTGCATATACATGGAATTTAAAGTTTCAACATACGCACCCCACAAAATAAATAAAGTAATTAAAAAATTGTGCTTTCGATTTCAGTTTATATAACACAATTGACCCACCCTCTTTGTATATAAAGTCCGATAACAACTTCATTTTTGTGTTTCTCCTAAAATAATTGTCTTCGTGTTCGTACGAGTGGTCTCGCTTAGCAACGTCAGGAATGGCGACAGAAGTGACACATGTTTAGAAGAAACAAGCAAATGTTTTCAAGGTCCGTGTCGTCAAGAAAAGATAACTCAGTTATCGCTGTTAGCAAGGCGATTAAATCAGTCTATATATAGGGAAATAAATGTATTAGTTTAAAGTTAGTATTTGCGATTAACAAACCTCTTCTTTCCAGGATAACATCTTTAAATGTAACCATCATAATAATAAACTATATTTAGTGCAAGTTTTAAACAAAACTATTCTAGTTAGAACAGGTATTAATTAAACTGTTATAATTAGAACATAGTAAAAAGATTCTATCGACTAAATTATTTTAATTTTTTAAAAAATATTTTTGGACGCTTTTCATAAAGCTATCTTACTTAAAATATTTTCATTAAATAAAATCATCCTAGTTACTGAATGTTGCTCGCTTGATCCATTAATTTAAAATTAGTTCGAATATTAAAACCATTATTAACTAAATTAAATGTTGTTATAAAAACTGGGCTCTTAAATCAAATTTCTTGCTGTTAATGAAGTGACAAAGACACGTTTATGATGTTGATTAAGAAGGGCAAGTATAGATTATATTATTTTTGATGAAACAAACTAGAATAGTGGTGTTGCTGATTAAGCCTGGCTAGTGTAGTAATATTGTTAATAAAGCCTGGCTAGTGTAGTAATATTGTTAATAAAGCCTGGCTAGTGTAGTAATATTGTTAATAAAGCCTGGCTACTATAGTGATATTGTTGATAAAGACTGGCTAGTGTAGTGATATTGTTGATAAAGACTGGCTAGTATAGTGATATTGTTGATAAAGTCTGGCTAGTGTAGTGATATTGTTGATAAAGTCTGGCTAGTGTAGTGATATTGTTGATAAAGTCTGGCTAGTGTAGTAATATTGTTGATAAAGCCGGAGTGGTGTGATCGTATTTTTGATAAAGCCAAACTGTTAGAGTTAATGTTATGACAGCAAACTAGTTAATAATTCATGTTTGAAAGTTTTGAATATAATTCGCGTTGTCAAAAAGAGTATATAATTTAATACCCTTTCTAATTATTATATCAGTGTCAGTACATAATGTTGCTAAAGCTATCTTATTCAGAACACAGACGTGCTAATATCTTATTCATGCATGATGTTAATAAATCCATATCATTCAAAGGTGTCAATAAAACTACCCTACTTAATACGTGTTGTTAATAAAGTTATCCCATTTAATATGTGTTATTAATAAAAGCATCTTAATGAATGTATGATGTTACTAAAGCCATCTTATTCAATGCATGTTGGTGCCAAGCTGTCTTTTTTTAAACACTTATTACTAAAGCCATCTTATTCAAAACATAACGTTACTGAAATCATCTTATTCAACATTATTTAATATTACTAAGCCAACGTGTGTTGCTATATAAAGTCTGATAACAACTTCACTTATTCAATGACTATTTGTAAAAATACCGGCCTTATTTATTGAGTAATTGTAAAGGTACCCGCCTTATTCAATGAGTACCTTAAACATACTCGGCGTATTCAGTGAGTAACTGTAATAAAAACATCTTTTTCAATGCATGATGTTAATAAAAGCCATCTTACACAATGAATAATATAAATAAAACCGTTATTCAATGCATGAGGTTAATAAAAATATTTTATACAATGCATTTTTACTGAAAAAGTCCTCCTAAATGCATATTTATTTAAAAATAAATCCATCGTATTCAATTTGTAATAAATCCATTACAAAATACGATTAATTAATTCTCTTAATAAAGGCAGGCTAATTAATAGATGTTGAAATATACTGTGTTAGCAGAAGATTTTGATATAGACAAACCAGTTACCTATCGTTTATGAAGTCATTAGTGTTGTTCAAAAAGCCATTAATTCAGCTATGGTACGTACTTAAACGCTATTAATTCAGCATAGTAAATATTTTACTAAAGCCATTCATTCGGCATAGTAAATATTTTACTAAAGCTATTCATTCGGCATAGTAAATATTTTACTAAAGTCATTCAGTCAGCATAGTAAATATTTTACTAAAGCCATTCAGTCAGCAAAACAGGTAAGTATTTTACTAAAGCCATTCATTCAGCATAGTCAGTATTTTATAAAAGTTATTCATTATGTTAAGCACTTTAGAAAACCCATTAATTTAGCGACAGTAAGACCTTTAGTAAAGACATAAATTCAATACATTAAGCACTTAGTAACCCTATTTAGAAAAGCAAGTGCTGATCAAGATATAGGCTGTATTATTTTGTGCTTATAAGTTTGAAAATGCTTCAATAAGGCCTTTAATTCGCAATCAATGAGTAACTGCTTTTTCAAGAATGATTTTTTTAAATAATGGGTGGTACTCAAAACACTAGGGTGCTAAGTGACTTAAGCTGTTTTCATTTTCTTACCTGTTTTATGTGTGTGTGCTTTTCTAGATAGAGAGAGAGAGAGAGAGAGAGAGAGAGAGAGAGAGAGAGAGAGATGTGTTTGTGTATGATTCACTCACTCTCTCTCTAGATAGATACCGTCATCGTTATTATTATAAGTAGTAGAAGTTCAAAGTGACAGCACACTTATATCTTTATGTACAATGCATTCTTTATAAACAATAACCTTAATGCAAGTATGCATACACATTTTCAATTTCACGAGAAATGCCAACAGGAAACAAAGAAAGAAACCCTCCCCATCACCCCTGAAAAAGAAACAATGAGTAAATTAAATTGACGACCATTATACACTCAAATAAAGAAGGACACGGAAATAATCATCTATTTTTGCTGATTTAAAAGATACGCCTTGAAAACTTCTTGGAATTAGCCACGATGTCTTGTGTCTCAGCTCCAAGTGAATATGGTGTCTTTGTGTCTCAGCTCAAAGCAACTAAAGTGTCTTTATGTCTCAGTTCAAAGTAACTATGATGTCTTTGTTACTTATTCAGTTTCCAGTAAAGTGACTATGGTGTCTCAACTCAAATAACTACGCGTCTTTGTGTCTCAGCTCAAAGCAACTAAAGTGTCTTTATGTCTCGGCTCAGAGTTACAATGGTGGGTTTGAATCTCAGCTCAAAGTGACACTGGTGTCTTTATGTCTCAGCTCAAAGTGACTATGGTATCTTTATGTCTCAGCTCAAAGTCACTACGGTGTCTTTATGTCTCAGCTCAAAGTCACTACGGTGTCTGCCTCATCTCAAAGAACAGTACATTGACGTTTATTAGCCAACGAACGTTGACGTGTGCTTTAGAATTTTAAAAAGCAATGCACGTGTCTGGTGATCAGCGCATGATTGTAGTAAATAAATATACAAACAATTTATTTTAAAAACAAGCGAGGAATGGTGCCTATATACTAGCGCGACATCGTAACCTTTACCTGATACTTCCAGACTGATGACTTTCTTCTTCCAGTTAGAAGTGTTCAATCCGTTTTTTTCTTCAAACTTTTTCACACGTAGCCACCAGGTCTGTTACTGTCTGAAATCTAAAATCTGTTTCACATATCCACAAGCAATCTGCAGGCGTCTACAATAAGACCTGTATTTCCAGGTATCCAGAAGCAATCTGCTACCGTCTGCAAGAAGAAATGTATTTTCACATATCCACTGCTACCGTCTGCAAGAAGAAATGTATTTTCACATTACCTACAAGCAATATGATAGGGTCTATAATACGAACTGTTTTTCCAAGTATTCGTAAGTAATCTGCTAGCGTCGATTTTAACGCATCCACAAGCAATATGCAGAAGGTGTCAGTTTTCACCGTTATGTTGTCTTGTCTAAAATAAGTTGCTCTTATAACTTATTTACCTCCCTTTATTATAATCAAAATGGAAAACTGTGGGTGTCTGCATAATTAACCAATACATATCGATCTGCAGTGGCACAGTTTTCGTGGGTGATTAGTCAAATTACAGGATGTGCTTGACTGCAGCAAACTCAACTCTTAGAATCCACAGTTGATTTTCACAAACTATGCTAAAGTTTATTTAACTTAGTGATATTTCATTTCATGCCTGTTAGGTCTAAATTTTGAAAGAAACTACAAACACTTACAAGTCAATACACTGGTTTAGTTATAGTGTTGTCGAGTGTTCATTTAACTTAATTTTTTTTATGAAAGGCTCCCGAAACAATACACTTGGTTAGTTATAATGTTGTCGAATGTTCATTTAGCGTTATTTTTTATGAAAGGCTTCCGAAACAATACTCTGGTTTAGTTATAGTGTTGTCGAGTGTTCATATAGCTTTATTTTATATGAAAGGCTTCCGAAACAAGAAAGGGAAACTGGTTGTCCGTCAGATGTTTAGAAAATTCAACCAGATTAGGTAATGTCAGCACGTGACCATACGACAAGGCTCTGCTCAACATCTAATTCCAACGTTCCTTGCATCCAATGGCGTTCGTTAAAACTTTGGTCAATAAAATAACTGGCTCTTCGACTGATTTCTGCATACCGGCTACTACCAGTGTTTGTTGATTTCGCAGACATTCGAGGGCAGTTCAGACACTCCTACACACAGCATGGCGTTTCGAGCGTGAATTTAGTCACCACAGTGCGGACCGAGGACTTACACTTTTGTCTATGTTCATGACAACCGATCCAAACATATGTCACAGTCACGGATTACTCCACTCTGACAATGAACGTGTCTGGTACTTGTAATCCAAGAGGGTGTTTGGCGTGGGCCCGGAGACCGTGAGCGTTTTGTTTATCTTGCCGTAATCATGACCCGATCGTTAAGGGGAAGACATTATCTTCATTTTCGTAATAATGTACTTACTAGTGTTCTCGCTTACTTACTTGTTCACGGATTTATTTTCTTGTTTACTTGTATGTTTACTTATTTACTTGTTCACTGATTCATTTTCTTGTTTACTTGTATGTTTACTTATTTACGTGTTCACTGATTCATTTTCTTGTTTACTTGTATGTTTACTTATTTACGTGTTCACTGATTCATTTTCTTGTTTACTTGTATGTTTACTTATTTACGTGTTCACTGATTCATTTTCTTGTTTACTTGTATGTTTACTTATTTACTTGTTCATTTACGTTCTTATTCACTTGCTTGTTTACTTACTCCTTCGCTTGCTTCTTTACTTACTTCTTTACTTAATTGTTTAATTACTAAATCGCATATTTAATTATTTGCTCACTTACCTAATTGCTCACTTGTGTGTTCACTTTTCCTTGTATATTTAGTTTACTTACTTGTTCACTGACCTGTTCATTTACTTGTTTCCTTGTATTGTTACTTTCATTATAAAAAGAATAAACTAAAGAAAACAGACACCGAAATGTAAGCTCAGACATTAATGTGCTAGTCGCTGCCTAGAAATAAAATATAAATATATACTCTCTTGTCACTCTCAACTCAAATGCCCAAATTAGATTCACCCATCCGAAATCTATTGTTTTTATTTCACGGCTTATCGTACCTGTTTCTGGTGTCGAACTAGCAATGGGAAAAGTTGCAGGTCGGTTCCAGGTTGTGCTGGATTCCTGCTTCACAGATCCAGCTAATGATGTCGAAGGTGAGATCACTACCAGTCTGATGATACCTTTTCATGGTCTTCTCGTGGTTCTAACTGACAGAGCTTTTTTGCGAATCGGCTGCACGATCCTACGTACAGTCTTCGTTATTCTGCCATACTGAGTTACAGCGAACACTGACGTCACTAACTTGTCTCTAGCGTGAAAGGTAACAACGGGAATAATACAAGATGGAACGTTCAGACTTCACATAATATTTAAAGGTTATACGGGTACGTTTTACAAAATGAATCTTCCTTGGGTATCGTACTTGAAATATTCACAATATAAACATTAACACAAGATAAACATTAACACAAGAAGATGCAAATCAAATTCCTCGGAAATTGCCATTCCATATTGGTTAAACGACTGAATGCAAATTTAGCTTAGGCAAGAAATCCATTCTTTTCTACAGGAATGTAAGTAACTTATTTAACTTGGTGAAAGTGTAACTTATTTAACTGGTTTGAAAGTAGACCTCTGATTTTTTTTTTAATTCCAGGGTAACACATTGCTCTGTTGCTATGATGCTTCAGAAAGCAAGAATTGCACTGTTACTGAGTAGAGAGTGAGTGAGTAGTGAATGGTTTACTGGTTGGCTGGTTGGTTGGATGATCAATCGATTAATTGATTAATATGTGTATTGACTGATTGATTTCATTAATTTGCTTGAGAGTTTCGAATGACAAAACGCTGATGGCCTTGATACAGTTAGCCTACATAGATTACATTTGAATAACGTATATTAAAATATATGTATAGGAAAGAAAGTCACCAAAAAATTGGTAAACAGAGAGAGAGAGACAGAGAGAGAGAAAGAGCGAGGGGGATCATGTCAAAGTGGAATTCTACAACTGTTCAGGAATTTGCAATCAGAAATATTCACACAAAAGTTGCTGCCCGACAGTGGAAAACTTGTTTCAAAAGATGTACAGCAGTCCTTCTTTCTTCATTCAGTGAGCCCGTACATAACCTGTCGTCAAGCGCATAAAGGAAAGAGAACTCGCACTTACTGACACTAGTAAAGCGCGAGTCAGGGGAGATTAGAAAGATTGATTTAAGGACTTCACAATGAAGTCCATACGCACCACTCGAACTACTGCGTTAATGACGAGTTGAGTTGACTGGTTCGTGTGATTTTAGTCAACGAAACGCGAGCTAAGTGTTTTTAGTTTTAAATTAACAGTATTGCATTGTATTGTACTGGATTGTAATGTAGTGTTGTGCTCGATGTATTGTTTACTAATGTTTGCATTGCATTGCATTGTACTGGATTGTAATGTAGTGTTTTTAGTTTTAAATTAACAGTAATGCATTGTATTGTACTGGATTGTAATGTAGTGTTTTTAGTTTTAAATTAACAGTATTGCATTGTATTGTACTGGATTGTAATGTAGTGTTGTGCTCGATGTATTGTTTACTAATGTTTGCATTGCATTGCATTGTACTGGATTGTAATGTAGTGTTGTGCTCGATGTATTGTTTACTAATGTTTGTATTGCATTGAAGTTGTGCTGATTGTGCTGAACTTTCCCTATGCAAACTTGCATTTAAAATGCCAGCAGCTCACAAACAAACACCATTTATTAAGTTTAATATTCAAGGTCAATAAAGATAATGTGCCCTGGTAATGTTTGTTTTAGTTTTCGTGTTACTTTCTGCATATTGTACCTAAAATATAATCAGCATCCTACAGTCTATAAAATTACAGTCTGCATGTCCTTGAATAAGTGCATGTCCTTGTGTAAGTGCATGGACTTGAGTAAGTACATGGCCTTGAATTAGGGCGTGGACGAGTAAGTGTGTGGCCTTGAGTAAGTGCGTGGACTTGAGTAAGTGCGTGGACTTGAGTAAGTGCATAGACTTGAGTAAGTGCATGTCCTTGTGTCAGATAATGCATTGCCGCATGTTTGCAAAATACATTAATAATCACACATTCTCACTCAACTTCCATTTTTTTTTAATATTACACCACAGAAGTCATAAGGAATAAAATATCGTGCCAAATATTCAATATAAAATTAGAACATATTTTAATAATTTGGATTTATTTACTCAAGATTGAAACCTCGTGACACTTTGGTACTAGTGTAAATCACCGAAATTGGTTCCATTTTGCAACCGTTAGTTTTCAATCAATGGCCACTCTGTGACGTCCACAGAGGGTTCAAGTTGGGAGGAATTACATGTGACGGGTGTTTGGTACCTAATGGTACAAGTCATCAGAGTGGAGTACTTGTCTGGAAGAATGCCTAGTGTTAAGTGTTAACAGATGCTTCTAAGCTATGGGAATTCTGATTCATTTCACAGCAGATAACGCCCAGGCAATAACCTCGGTGTGTGGTGGTGATCTGTAGCTAGGATAAAGTACACATTTCGAAATGTTTACAGACAAGGATCATTTTCCACACAAGGGAGAGAACCATATTAAGTGAAATTTTACTTTCACAATATAGAAAATAGGTTGTGCACAACATACATTCCTTTCTTCTTCACCGTTTGCATGATGTTTATTTTATTTTATTTAAATTGTCTATTAGTGGTAGTGCAATTTTAATGTATATGATTAATAATATACAGATCGAGACAGACACATTCACTAGACATCAAACTATAATGGCTTAATACACAAATAAAAATAACTAAACTGCATGGAGTACATGTTCGGTAGCTATAAATTTGCTGAACTATCAGCATGAAAATTTGCTTTAGCTTTCTTTGCTTCGAGATGTCATGACGTGTAACGGTATTGTAACTGTTGTGCGTGCTGTCATGACGTGTAACGAAATTGTAGCTGTTGTGCGAGATGTCATGACGTGTAACGATATTGTAGCTGTTGTATGAGATCACTTGATTAGACATTTTGTCAGGGATTTTCTCTCCTAGTGCCTGAGAAATAATTTGGTTTTGAAGAGATATACTTATTTTGAATTAGTAGTTTGCTTTGGTCCTTCCAGGGAGCTTTGAATTTCCTAAATCTTAAAAATATTTTTTATCAAAGCGTCTCTATATTTCTTTTGTTGTTTTTTCTTCCCTGAACACTAAGACAGTGTTTGACTAAAGTGTCAGCTGACAGTTGTTTGGCATAACACTGCCAAATATCACATTCATAGTTGTCACATAACACTAACAACCAATAAATTTATCATCGTGGCTCAAACCTAACAGCCATCAAATATATAATTGTCATTAACACTATCAACCATCAGATGTACCATATTACATAACAACCAATGAAGAAACTGTTTAGCAGAGTTCATGTATTTACTTGATTTTGTATTGGGTAGAACTGCTCTTTTTTATGCAGCTGACGTCAGCAAAGCAACAAGTGTTCTTTGTAGATTCTGATTTAGTCGAGTGAAGAGCTAACATTGTGTTCTTAGTAGGTTCTGATTTAGTCGAGTGAAGAGCTAACATTGTGTTCTTAGTAGGTTCTGATTTAGTCGAGTGAAGAGCTAACATTGTGTTCTTAGTAGGTTCTGATTTAGTCGAGTGAAGAGCTAACATTGTGTTCTTAGTAGGTTCTGTTCTAGTTAAGTAAGGAGCTAACTTCGTGTTCTTGGTACGTTCTGCTCTAGTCGGGTGAAAAGGTAACTTCGTTCCTTTGCCCTATAATTAATTATATTTCTATAATTAATTATTGCATATCTTAATTAATATTCAACTCATTTTATTAAATGGAAACGTCGTGAAGTCATTGCACACTACGTAAACAGAAGTGTTGTCGAATTTAACATTCAAGCTACGTTCATAAAAACTGAGAAATATGGGCCCCCCAATGTTGTATTGTAAACTGAGAAATATGGGCCCCACAATGTTGTATTGTAAACTGAGGACTTATGGGCCCCACAATGTTGTATTGTAAACTGAGGACTTATGGGCCCCACAATGTTGTATTGTAAACTGAGAACTTATGGGCCCCACAATGTTGTATTGTAATCTGATGACATACTAACTACACAATGACATAATGATGCTTTCATAAAACTGAAGACTATGAGCTATTGTCGTATTGGCAAACTGAGGACTCTGAGCCACAGAATGTTGTATTGGTAAGCTGAGGACTCTGAGCCACAGAATGTTGTATTGGTAAGCTGAAGACTATGAGCTACAGAATGTTGTATTGGTAAGCTGAGGACTATGACTATGAGCTACAGAATGTTGCATTGGTAAACTGAGGACACACTGTTTCACAATGTTGTATTGGTAAGCTGAAGACACTGGCTAAAATACATTGTTAAATTGAGGATTGTAAGTCATACAATGCTGTATTACTAAAGAGAAGCTTTGAACCACACAATGATGTATTACTAAAGAGAGGCTTTGAACCACACAATGATGTATTACTAAAGAGAGGCTTTGAACCACACAATGATGTATTACTAAAGAGAGGCTTTGAACCACACAATGATGTATTACATCATTTATCAGAGAAATGTTTTGGAGAAAGAAAACAAAATATTGACAATGGTAATCTGACAGTTTCATGGAACAGTGAACGTGTTTCAAATGTACCATGAAGACTGATAAAGGAAACACCTTACTAGTCATCGGAAATATTTGGTTTGTCTATGGAAACTCCTATCTAGTCATAGAGAATGTTTGCCTTGTCTAAAAATAACTTCTTAGCTAGTCATCGAAAATATTTGCTTTGTCTAAGTAACTCCTGCACTGAAGTGGTTGTTTTGTAGTACACTTTTCTTGAAAACTTTGCTTGAGGGTGGAAAAAGTTTTGAGACATCTTGTAATTATGTTTGAAACTCGTTAACCTTACAAGATTTGTATCACGGAGAGGAGAGGGGAGGGAGGAGAGAAAATTGACAAACGTCGCTTCTAAGTATGGAAAGGGAGACAACAAACGTACAACAAACATTTCACAGCTGCAAAGTATTTTTAGTTCGACTTCATATATTCTTGCCAAAATCAAAATGAATATTTAGTTCAAGGTGGATGAATGCTATCATAAATTTGAAGCATTGTTAAAAGTATTCTATGAATGTTATTCTGTCATGTCATTTTCTAACAAATAAATTGGTGTCCACAATAATGTCAGTGTTCAAGAAATCAATTGAAGTAAAAGGGCTTTAAAAGTGTCTATGGTTTGTAAGAAAGAGTTCTAGACTGAGACAAATACTCTTCAGAAAACAGATTGAAAGAGCACATTCCAATCGAATGTTTCCATGAAATGGCCACTCCCGTACCAGACATTTTAAAAAGTGCAAGACATGACAAAGGTCAAGCATGGCTTTTCCATTATCCTTTTATTACAATACTCTGTTGAACACTATTTTAAGCGGCTTTATCTGATTCTAAAATGGGAATTGTGGTTCCTAAGTGGTTGTTCTAGTTTGTAGTGGCTATGAATTAGAAATTTTGCAAAAGTGGCTATCAGTGTTTACACCACAATAGCATTACGTTATTAATTTGACTGTGATCATGGCCTGTTTACGTGGGAAAATAAATGATATGTGGGGACGTGTAGTAAAGTACATGGTGCGCTGGACTGATAAATTACGCGCTATCGGGTAATGTCATTGTGCAGTGTAGTTTATTATGGAATAGTGTATTTTAACTGTGGTGTTCTGTGTGCAGTATATAAGTAGTGTAGTGAGGTGTGTGCAGTGTATAAGTAGTGTAGTGAGGTGTTTTGTGCATTGTATAAGTAGTGTAGTGAGGTGTGTGCAGTGTAAAAGTAGTGTAGTGAGGTGTTGTGTGCAGTGTGGAGAGTAGTGTAGTGATGTGTTATGTGCAGTGTATAAGTAGTGTAGTGAGGTGTGTGCAGTGTATAAGTAGTGTAGTGAGGTGTTGTGTGCAGTGTGGAGAGTAGTGTAGTGAGGTGTTGTGTGCAGTGTGGAGAGTAGTGTAGTGAGGTGTTGTGTAGGTTGTGTCATTTGATGTGATATTATGTTCTCGTGTTTTGGTAAAGTGTGATGGGATTTCGTGTGGTATGATGTTGTGTGGTGTCAAGAAACATGACGTAGTGAAGTGCGTTGCGGTGTAATGTGCTATGTGATAGGGTTTGTTGTCAATGATGGGTGAGTAAACTGGTCAAGTACTATTAAAATGAGTGTATTGCGTATACTGACAGTCAAAACAAGATTGTGCTGCGTATAGCGTTATTTAAAAATGATTGTATTGCTTATATGATATTCCAAATATGATTGTGTTGGGTATAGTTTTATTCAAAATGTGATTGTGTTGCGTATATTCAATAACATTACATGTGTGCCTCACTGTACTATACTTCATTCCCTTGTAATGTTGCGTGCTGTAGTAATCTATATTACAGTCATTGCTGCGTCAGTAAGTTTGTACCTCAGCAACGCTAGTGCGTATGTTTGTACTAACATATCTATATATACTATACACATATACTAAATAAGTACTTTCTACCTATAACTAATGAGTATGTTGGGTACTTAAAGAATATCAGTGAGCATTTTTGTACCTATACAACGTAAACGAGTATATTTGTACTATTACGTAGCGAGTATGTTTGTACCTATACAACGTAAACGAGCGTGCCTGTACCTATTCAACATAGACGGGTATTTTTGTACATATACAACGTAGCGAGTATGTTTGTATCTATATAACGTAAAGGATTATGTTTGTACTTATACAACACAAACGAGCATGCGTATACTAAACAACAACATTGAGATTGCTTGCACGTGTACGTCTAATGAGAGCGAGAGTTACACGAGATGACTTGAAGGCAGAGTTACACGAGATGACTTGAAGGCAGAGTTACACGAGATGACTTGAAGGCAGAGTTACACGAGATGACTTGAAGGCAGAGTTACACGAGATGACTTGAAGGCACTGGTGTTGTGAGTTGTGTTTGTAAGTGCTCCTTTATTTTTACCCTTAATTTTTCCCACTATAGGTGATGTTATTTATGCATAATGTAATTCTTCCATTTTTCTTGTTATCTTTCATAGGTGAAAAACTTTAATTTGTATGAATGTGTGGTTCATGTTTTTATTATTGATCGAGTGTGTACATTTGTCGCGCTGGTTCACATGCATACAGCAGATAAGTGAATCACAGTTTTCGTCTGTGAATTTAATTGCACACTCATGCCCAAACAAACGAACAAAGAAATCTTTATCAGCGAAGGAAATCAACGTGGTCTTTAATTAATAATCGTATAATAAGGAAAACAACGTGGTCTTTAATTAATAATCGTATAATAAGAGAAACAACGTGGTCTTTAATTAATAATCGTATAATAAGAGAAACAACGTGGTCTTTAATTAATAATCGTATAATTAGGAAAACAACGTGGTCTTTAATTAATAATCGTAAAATTAGGAATTAGAAGCAAGTACTCTAACGCAACTGACCTGGAGACTATTACAAGGTAAATACTGATTACTAATTTTCATTATTTAAAGAATCGTGTTTAGTTACAAGTGATGACTGAAAGTACTATATATGTCGGGGAGGGGGGGGGTAAAACTAACTGGCTAGTAACGTATTTCTGATTGACGGAGAATATTATTTAATTAATATTTTTTTCCCTTTACGTGTTAACCAATCTTACTTTCGTTAGCTGGAATGTTTGCTAAGCATGTACCATTAAAGTGATGTATCTTAAACGAATTAATTACGGGCACTGTAAGGGAGATAACTCAATAGAATATAATTAATGTAAACTACCAAGTGACATTCTAGAACCAGCAATGGCAATTCAGTGTCTATCCGTGTTCAGTATACAAACAGTGAGGATATTAAATGATCATCAATATTATTATGAATTAAAGTAAATAATAATAATAATCCTCGAAATAAACGTCACTCTTTTATTATTACACTCATAACCACGTGGTTGTTTCAGCCTCAACGAAGTATAAACATACTTGTGTCACGTGGATATTTTAGCCTAAACGAAGTATAAACATATTTGTGCCAAATGAACACTTGCTATAGTAAGATGCATTAGAAACTAAAAAATTAATGCTTGTTGAACAATGAAAATCATGTTAGCATAATTATTATAATCTCTTGCAACGGATGCCTGTATGTGTTATATCCCATTAATTAACAACAATAATTAGATGGACCGCGAACTTTAATATTTTGGTTTATGTAGCCCTCGAGGTTCAATAATTTGGACTACTCTGAAGTATATAAAGGAAATTATTTAACAACATTATTATTAATACCTACGTCTAATGAATTCTTTATCAAAAGAGGTATCAGTATCTTTAGGCTACAGTATATCCCTCAGCCACAAAAATGAAGACACTTGTGAAATATATGTATGAGGAATAGCTACATAAATACATTTGATGATATTGCATAAAAAATATTAATCTACTTATGCTATGAACAACAGGTAAAAGCATCCTTACGTAGAGAATTTTTAACTCACAAAACGAAAGTCTATACAACAACAAAAAACTGGATCAATCAAATCGAAACCAAAAGTAGATACAACATTCCAATGCCAGGAAATCAAGACCCAGGAGAAACACGTTCAGGTACTTGCTGGCAGCAGTAGCTGTAGAACTTTCATTGGAGGCTACCAAGAACTTCATCATGTTACCAAGACTACCGTTGTTCGGAGCTGCTTTAATGCCCAGCAATTCACACAACAGCGGATAGATGTCTACCGACGAGATGGACGTCACATTGACCCCAGACCGGAAGTTCGGTCCTCGTCCCATAAATATTGGTTTCATGGACTGCAGCTCGTTGCTGTAGCCATGGTTACCTTTGTCAGTGCGGAGTCTCGTTGCTGTGATGTTCTGTACGAATAGATCAAGAGTGCTTAAAAGTGGCCAAATGATGATGTTGTTTTATATTAAATATAACAGTATTAAATTTGATAATCAGTGTATTACATTGTACTAGCATTATTCAGGGATTCGATATGCATTCGTGAAATACGGGTGTGGGAGGTGGAGGTTGTTTTCCTTAATCTTATTTACTAATACGAGGGTTCCTTCGATAGAATTAGGTAAAGGTTAGGATTTCCTAATGGTACGTCGTCAAATGGTCGATCCATTCAGTCAACTGTTGTTGGTGAAAACGAAACGTGAACATTTGTCACCCTACACAAGAGAAGAGCTGAGTGTAAATTTCTCCCCGAACAAATGCGGTGTGGAAAATCATTGACTGTCTTGCGTTCAGTGGGTCAAGAATCTCATGGCAATTTGCGATTTCTTTTTAACAAAAACAGTTATTAATAATGATACGTCTTCATTCAATAATATGTATATTCATTAAGTAAAAGAACAGCTGATAAGGAAAGTGTTTTTGATTGTTTAAATTGGAGCTACTTTAAAAAGTAGCATTTTACTTGTTGTAAAGTTTATAAATAACAATTTTAAGTCCGAACTTGTTTGTAAATATTGATACCGCCATTGGCAAACTTCTCAAATGGTGAACACAGAAAACTAGGTATATTTTGTAATTAAGTTGGGATTCAATGTGTGTGTGTGTGTGTGTGTGTGTGTGTGTGTGTGTGTGTGTGTGTGTGTGTGTGTGTGTGTGTGTGTGTGTGTGTGTGTGTGTGTGTGTGGTGTACATACATAATTAAGTATTAACATTAAAATTCTGAGATTAACCAATTTAAATCACCCTAATCTTCATTCTCTGTAAATTAATTTTTATATCACAAATGAGTACCATTAATTAACGCGTTTCGACTTACAATAATTACTTCTAATTAGTTCGGAGGAGCACGGGGATGGAGAGGAAGTGTATGAACACAAGAAACAGTCCTGTTTTAAGTAGGACTATTTTTTATTACAGAAACGATTTGTAGCCATAGCATTTCAATTAAGTTAGTTAATTCGTGACAAGGTGAAACTTTTGTGACGAATAAAGTATTGTGATGAGCCTGGTCCATGGCGATCATTCAGTTCCAGAGTGATGAGTCACTCATTTGCGACCGGTAAAGGCCGAAGTGATTAGTTAGCACCTTAATAGCGAATCACGACTCTTACGGTGATCCAGACCTTTAGAGGATGGTCGTAAATAACATTGACCTTCATTACAAAGGGAATAACTTATATTACACAACTGGTAATATTTTAAAAATAGGATGATCGGTTAAAACAACCTAAACCAAACTTTAATCTTTCATCCTTTCATTAAATTTGTACACTCAAATATCCATTTAACACTTATTTTTTGAAAATCCCTCTACTGCCAAAAAAAAAATGTATCTTTAGTAATTACGATAAATTTTTCATTGGTCTGCATATGGTACAATATCAATAACACAGGGCCAGTGTCATTCACAATATCAATAACACAGGGCCAGTGTCATTCACAATATTCACTTGTAGACTGTGTCTTCTTTACAAAAGCACATCTGAATCGTAGGACATGGACAATTCTGGTATTGTGGCGAATCAGATCATTGAAAAATTCAGGATCATCCTGACGACTCAAAAAAACAACAACATTCTTTGTTACGGTGGTGGTTGATCTCCTAATCTCCTATATTAAGCATTCAAATGCTCACCAAGCATCTATGGTTCCGAGGTGCGCGTGCATTGATATATCGACCTTGGGTTTCGTATACTGATGATACTCCAGTGGATAAGTCAAGACAGACTGATAAATTATATATTCGGAAGAAGATTTATTTAAGGCTGTTGTTGATTACTTGTTTTAAAATGACTGCTGAATATAAAATGACATTTTGCGTTTCCTTGTTGGCCAGTGTGTGATATTTTCAAGAAACCTTTTTGCCTAATATATGAGGCTAGTTTTGTTTTGAGCTACTGTAAAATTGCTATCCGTCACTTTTCCTTAAGTTACGAAATGTGATGCAATATTTTATATTTTGATAATCTATGTTCGTTACATAGGTTACACTTTGTTATGATTCCTTACAGCACGATAATGGTATGGAACGTTTTGTTGTGAAATTTTTGTTTACAGTAATGCTATATTAAGATTACGGTTAATATTACGGTCCGGTTGTACTAATTATTGATGTTGCGATGTGATTTCATTCATGTGTACGTTCTAACTTCTGTAGCTTGCTGTGATCTAGGAATTTATAACTGGAGACCGCTTATGTACTTTTATAATTTATAACTGGAGACCACTTATGTACTTTTATAATTTATATCTGGAGACCACTTATGTACTTTTATAATTTATATCTGCAGACCACTTATGTACTTTTATAATTTATATCTGGAGACCGCTTATGTACTTTTATAATTTATAACTGGAGACCGTTTATGTGCTTTTATAATTTATCTTGGAGACCGTTTATGTACTTTTGCACACGTGTGCTGTGGTCTCATACCGAAGAATAGCAGAGTGGCGACCAATCAAGTTGCCACTTACTGTGGTGACCAATCAAGTTGCCACTTACTGTGGTGACCAATCAAGTTGCCACTTACTGTGGTGACCTCCCAGCCTTCGTCTGTAAGAACGAGAACTGGCATAACACGTGGGTTGTTCTTGTAGTGGAAGTGTTCAGGAAAATCTTCTTTTCTGTACACTTGGACGTGTGACAAGTTCTTCAGTTTGGCCACCACTTCCGCTTCCTGTCCAGGCACTGGTAAGATGGCCGTCAGAATTCCGCTTTCCACAACCCGCTCCACCATTGTCTTGTTAATTGCAGACCACAGGTCAACGATCTAAAAGCAATTTAAAAAACAAAACACTTGACAGCAGTCGATGGAATTTATGTTTAAATGTATGAAATAAGTCATAACATATTAAATAAACATGAATTCAATTACTTTAGGGCAAAATTGACTTCAGGTTCCATATTCGCATATGTACCATTATCAGATTTCTATTTCTTTAACAGAATTTCTGAGACATCGATTGACTCTACTGTGGCTACAGGCTTTCAGTTCTGTTTGAAATGAACGACGAACGACAAACATGTCATTTCGGGCACAGACCAGTAATAATACTTCTGTAAGCAGACACTACTATACACAGACCAGTAATAATACTTCTGTAAGCAGACACTACTATACACAGACCAGTAATAATACTTCTGTAAGCAGACACTACTATACACAGACCAGTAATAATACTTCTGTAAGCAGACACTACTATACACAGACCAGTAATAATACTTCTGTAAGCAGACACTACTATACACAGACCAGTAATAATACTTCTGTAAGCAGACACTACTATACACAGACTAGTAATAATACTTCTGTAAGCAGACACTACTATACACGGCCGGTAAGACCCACGATCTCCCTACATGACTGTTGTGTTAAAAATATCAATGGTGGGGGTCTGTCTACGTAATATCGAAGGTTATAATTTATATGTACGTTCAAAGTGTTAAGCGATGCAATATTTAAGTCATTAACACCCATAAATTAGCAAAATAGTAGGAAAGAAAATTATAAAAATATTACTCTAAATAAATACAGTTTTAGTGTTTGGATTAATTTTCTGGGGATTTTTAATTTGTAGCTAATCCTTACCCTAGTCTGTCTCCTAAAAAAAAACCCTAACCCTAACCTTAAAAACGTCACTTTTGTTGGGTCTTCCGTCCACTTCCAGTCGCGGGCAGAGACAATCAATTTTTATTTTTAGAAAGTTAAATTTAGAACATGTTCATGGATACTTGATTAGTATAATGCTTGTCTAAGGCGATAGTGAGATTATGGATTTTACTTTCAAGGGAAATAATCTTGCAATGAATTCAAACGGAAGTCAAGGGCTACCCTGGCATACATTTGTGGGCGGGTGTGAGCCTAAGGGTACTGGTTCAACGTTCAGTGGATTGAATGCTTTTGACGAGAAATGGGATCAGCAACAATAACAATAATAACACCAACAAAAAGCTTCGTCACTGTGTTGAAACAAGTTCAAAATTTAAATGTCGCCATTTTATATTTAATTTGATTTTGTGTTGAAACAAGTACAAAATTTAAATGTCGCCATTCATTATATTTAATTTGATTTTGTGTTGAAACAAGTACAAAATTTAAATGTCGCCATTTTATATTTAATTTGATTTTGTGTTGAAACAAGTACAAAATTTAAATATCGCCATTCATTTTATTTAATTTGATTTTGTTTTGAAACAAGTTCAAAATTTAAATGTCGCCATTCATTATATTTAATTTGATTTTGTGTTGAAACAAGTACAAAATTTAAATATCGCCATTCATTATATTTAATTTGATTTTGTGTTGAAGTAAATTTGCCTATCCCTATTTTAATACTTAATTGCTATATAAATTGTTAAATTGTCAAAGTAACCCGACAGTGGGCACTCCTTATGATGGTATTTTTGTAAGAATTAGAATTGGAAGTAAACAACCCGAGTTGAGAATATGCTAGAAATTGCTGATGTAATATAATGCAAACTAATTCCAACTGGATGAGTAGTTTTATTTATCCAATGGTTATGATTTACGAGAATGAGACCAGTCAATGGGCTGAGATCTAAAAGTTTACCTGCTGTAGAGAAATTTATTTTCTAATCACTTGGATTTGGTGTGGCAAAGAGGTCCGGTCTTGAGAGGTGGCCATTAGATTAATGGCAAGTTAACTGACTGTTTGAGAGAGAATGGACTTCGAGATATTTCACACATTTTGGATATTGATGTGTTAAACGTGTGTTTTATGTAGAGATGTATTATGTGAGTAAACTTTTATTTCTACAACGTTTGAACTAAGATGCTTGTATAAAGTATGCTCAACACTTGACATTGTTCCTTAGTGAACCTATTCATAAATATTACATTGTATTTATTATGCTGTGTGCATGTATCCAGCTAATAAATTATGTTGCAGGAAACTTTAAGTTGAGACTTGAATGTAAGATAGAATGGAGTTATAAAGTGATTAATTGGAAGCTTAGTGTTTGTTCCCTGATTATATTTTACAAAGACAAGCAGCTTTTTCTATATGTATGACTATGAACCTTCTGATTTGCTGATTGTAAACTGCTATGACCGACCATGATAGAGGCGGGAGGCAGTGTGGAGGATACACTACACTCCATTTCATGTATGGCGGCAAGATATGCTGACTACAAGAGCAATTTCTGGTATGTGGAATTACTAGAGTTCCTGTAATTGTGCTTTTGCTTGAAGAAATGACGGCAAAAGAGGACACCCAGGTTTGGCTTTGAGAGAATAACAGCCCATCAGTGTTTTTCAACATGTTTGGGGAGAGACACGACGGTTGATGACGGACAATAAACCTGTGGGACATTGTTGCAAAAAAAGCACAGGAAAGACAATTGTGGCTATGTCTAAATCAAGTTATGTAAAGACAATTGTGGCTATGTCTAAATCAAGTTATGTAAAGACAATTGTGGCTATGTCTAAATCAAGTTATGTAAAGACAATTGTGGCTATGTCTAAATCAAGTTATGTAAAGACAATTGTGGCTATGTCTAAATCGAGTTATGTAAAGACAATTGTGGCTATGTCTAAATCGAGTTATATAAAGACAATTGTGGCTATGTCTAAATCAAGTTATATAAAGACAAGTGTGGCTATGTCTAAATCAAGTTATGTAAAGACAATTGTGGCTATGTCTAAATCAAGTTATGTAAAGACAATTGTGGCTATGTCTAAATCAAGTTATGTAAAGACAATTGTGGCTATGTCTAAATCAAGTTATGTAAAGACTATTGTGGCTATGTCTAAATCAAGTTATGTAAAGACAATTGTGGCCATGTCTAAATCAAGTTATGTAAAGACTATTATCTCTTATCTCTAATAACTCCATTTATATTCTCTGATAAGAACTATCCTGTGATTTGTATTGAATTGTTGAATTGTATTTTATGATAGAGACTGTGTAGACAAAATTATATGAATGTAGTTTCATGGAAATATCAATGTCAAGTAATTTATTTCATTGTATTTATCATATGCATATTTGATTGTTCATTTAATAAATGTATTGTTAAATTTATTGACCTACTTACACATATTGATAACCTTATGTAGGAGAAGAAAGTGGGTGGATGGGGCTCACTAAATATAGATTAAAGACGGATTTGTCTTCTCCTTTACTAAGACGTTTTACACCTGTGGAATATTGTGAGACGGTAAATGTTGTCTTTAACATAGTGGAAGAGAAAAAACGTTTACAGTGCCCGCATATCCGCCAAGTGAGAGAGACGAGTGGTGTCTGCTAGAGGATCATTAATAAAATAAATTAAGATTCTCATCACTTGTAATTGGTTATAAAAGATTATTAATAATAATAATAATAATCATCATCATCATCATCATTAACTAAGTGGCGTTAATGTCACAGATTTGAATTATAATTAGTGAACAAAACTTTGATATTAAGAATATGCAAATTTATAACAAGTGAACAAAAGTTTGATATGAAGAATGTGCAAATTTATATCAGGTGATGGACACAAGCAAAGACGGTGATTAAACAATCAGTGGAATCAAAGGATCCAAACATAAAAGAAGGAAATGTTTATGTCACAGAAGGTGAAGTATTAACAAAGTGTTGAAGCATTGTGGGTTATTTCATCTCGGTAAAAATAGTGTAATGTTTCCTTGCAATTCTATTTTTATGGAAACAGTCTACGTAAACGTCTAAGCTGACCTGCGCTTTGGGGTTGATGGAAGTCATCCCGTGGTCAGATGTCACAATGACATTGATGACGTCAGACAGACCATTCTCTTCAATTGTCTTCAAAATAAGCCCAAGAATGCCGTCCATTTCTTGAACCTGGATACAAAGATAAAAATAATTCTCATTATGATCTACAAAGTAACTAGTCTCCCCAAAAAGAACTTGAAAACGTTCGAGAATATTAATTATATTTGCTAAAAATAACCCAGTTCTTCGGAAATAATTCCACGTTTTTATTTCCCTATTCATACATATGTAATTTATTTTTGTGAGTTACACAATAGAACTTCAACATTTTTTACATAATTTTCCTTGTGTAGTTTACAGCGAATATCAGTTAATGCTTAAAGCTTTTATCCGTCATTATAATATATTTAGTTCTAGTCATACTGCATTTCACTAGCGATGAAGTTAGATTATCTTCGGATGCCCTTAATTCCACTCTACACTAAATCGCCATTTTGAGAACTAGATCTGCAAAAGATTGTCTACCTTGGCTATCACTTCTGGAGACTCAGGGCCATACTTGTGTCCCGTACTGTCCGGCTCGTGAAAGTACAGAGTGGCGAGGTCCATACTCTGCTCCTTGAACCAACCAATCACTGTCTGCACGCGCTCCGGAAATGGTTTGCTTTCGTTATATGGTAACCAGACGGTAGGCCGAGTGCCGCGTATTTCTGCCTCGCTTCCCGGCCAAAACATCGTCGCTGGATTTGATTGGAAGCAAAATCAGATGTGTCCTTGTTAAAATAAAAGTCGCCGAAATGAAGACGCATTAACTTCTCTTTCTGACAAATGATTCACAGTAGATCTGAATATCTCATGGTTTTTCAAGATTCGTAAACAAAAGTTTACCAGCACGGGGAAAAGCATCTTTAGCAGCATTTTCGATAGGCGAGTGGAAAAATTACGTCCAGGCAAAAGAACAAGGGTAAGTGAAGCGAGTGGAAAAATTACGTCCAAAAAATATGTTAAGTGAGGCGAGTGGAAAAATTACGTCCAAGTAAAAGAAACAAGAGTAAGTGTGGCGAGTGGAAAAAATACGTCCAAGGAAACGAAATAAGGTTAATGTAGAGGAGTAAATTTGCCTATCCTTATTTCTAAACTTAATTACTATACGTCAAAGTGGCTCAACCTTAGGCACTGCTTATGCTGATATTTTTTATTATTTTTAGGTGTTGGAGTTGAAGTAAACAACTCAGGTAGATAATATGCTAGACTTGCTGATGCAATCCAAACCAGTTCCAACTGAATGAGTAGTTTTCTGACTAATAGTCTCATACTTGCTCATAACAAATTCATCCAATGGGGGATACACCAATCGTATTTTGTTAAAGAAAGTCCTATATTCTAATCACTTTGAATTTTCACAAAAGTCTAGTCCAGTCATAAAGTCAATCATTAGCTTATGGTAAGTTAACTGACTGATGAAGAAAGAATGGACTTAGAAATATATAGTACATACTTGCTATTGATTTATGATTTGAATTTGGAGAATGCTTATGTAATTGAACATTGTTTCTATGTTTATTAATTTGATTATATTGTACATTATACTTGTGAATTTTGATTGATGCTATATTTCTTATGCTGCGTGTATATCGGGCTAATGAATATTGCAGGTTTTGTAAATTGAGAATGTTTGTAAGAGAGAAAGGAGTTTTGAGATGAAAATATATGCCTGAAATTTAGCACAGCTCTTAATATGACTTTTGAAGAGAGGAATGCACCTTTTTTATCTTTGATGCTTTCAATCTACTGTACTCTAACACATCACGTTGGTGTGTAAATCCAGCAATGTCGTCGAACATCAGTAAACGTGTTGCTATAGGCTGATTCCTTAGAATTCTATTCGAGAGCCAACACAGTGAAAATTGAGGTTTGAGTTTGGTCTAGAGAATTCTATTCGAGAGCCAACACAGTGAAAATTGAGGTTTGAGTTTGGTCTAGAGAATTCTATTCGAGAGCCAACACAGTGAAAATTGAGGTTTGAGTTTGGTCTAGAGAATTCTATTCGAGAGCCAACACAGTGAAAATTGAGGTTTGAGTTTGGTCTAGAGAATTCTATTCGAGAGCCAACACAGTGAAAATTGAGGTTTGAGTTTGGTCTAGAGAATTCTATTCGAGAGCCAACAAGTGAAAATTGAGGTTTGAGTTTGGTCTAGAGAATTCTATTCGAGAGCCAACACAGTGAAAATTGAGGTTTGAGTTTGGTCTAGAGAATTCTATTCGAGAGCCAACACAGTGAAAATTGAGGTTTGAGTTTGGTCTAGAGAATTCTATTCGAGAGCCAACAAGTGAAAATTGAGGTTTGAGTTTGGTCTAGAGAATTCTATTCGAGAGCCAACACAGTGAAAATTGAGGTTTGAGTTTGGTCTAGAGAATTCTATTCGAGAGCCAACACAGTGAAAATTGAGGTTTGAGTTTGGTCTAGAGAATTCTATTCGAGAGCCAACACAGTGAAAATTGAGGTTTGAGTTTGGTCTAGAGAATTCTATTCGAGAGCCAACACAGTGAAATTGAGGTTTGAGTTTAGTCTCGAGAATTCATGAAGATTATTTGAACGTTTCTAGTGATGCGTTGAGTAGCACACACGACGATTCTAGAACATTCCACATGTGTGCTTTGTGAGTGCATCGAAGATTCTGGAGCATTTATGTAGAACGCCTAGAAGGGATACGTTGGACCATTACCAAATAAGAAAGACAGTGACTTGTTGCAAACTACGTGATTGTGAACACATGCCAACAACAGCTGGTATCTAAGTGTGTGTGTGTGTGTGTGTGTTTGTATGAGTGTGTGTGTGTATCTGTGTGTGAGTGTGTGAGAGTGTGTGTGTGTGTGTGTGTGTGTGTGTGTGTGTGTGTGTGTGTGTGTGTGTGTTAATATGACTGCATATGTCTATGCTAGGATAAACTGAACAATTATAATTATCTAGTGCTAATCAAACATTTTTGTGTCAAAGCTCTTTTGATTATATTCATATGTTGTATATTTGAGTGATGATTTAACAAATTTATTCACCTTCTCACACATATAGATAACTCTATGTTGGAGAGATAGTGGGTGGATGGGGGCTCTCTAAATATAGATTAAAAGACGGATTTATCTTCTCTTTTTAAAGACGTTTTCCACCTATGGAAATGTTGAGTGACAGTAAATGTTTGTCTTTAATGTTATGGAAGTGAGAAAACGTTTACAGTGCCCGCATGTCCGCCAAGTGAGAGAGACGAGGAGTGTCTTCTGGAGAATTATTAATAACATAAAGTAAGATTCTCATCACTTGTAATTAGTTATGGATGATTAAATAATAATAATAATAATAATAGACGTAGACAGGCTCTATGTATCTCGAAAAATGGGAGGCAGAGGTCTCAAGAAAATCAAACATGTCATTGAAGCAGAAGTCATTGGCCTTGTGGACTACATCTGGTATAACAACAAAGATGATCCACTGATAGAAGCAGTAAAAATGAGTGGACTATTCCAACCCCCAGAAACAGACAAAGAAACATGGAAGAAAACAACGAAGCAAGAACTAGCACATACATGGAGCCAGAAACCTCTGCATGGCCAGTATGTACGACAAGCCGACGAAATATCAACAAAGCAATCAACGTACAGATGGTTGAAAGAGGCAGGATTGAAAGCAGAAACAGAAGCACTCATAACAGCTGCACAAGATCAAGCACTCAACACCAAAGCACACAAAGCGAAAATCATGAAAATTTCAAATGATTCCAAATGTCGACTCTGCAAATCCATGGATGAGACAACAGAGCACATACTATCTGGATGTCAAGTTCTGGCTGGAACGGAATACACCAAACGACACAATGAAGTGGCAAAACACATACATAGAAATCTGTGTGAGAACTATGGCATACAAACCCCAGAAAGAGCATGGATGCATCAACCAGAAGCAGTCACCGAAACAGAAGAAGTCAAAATACTGTGGGACTTCGAGATAAGAACAGATCGGGTGATTCCTGCACGAAGACCAGACATTGTAGTTCTCAATAAGGCCAACAGAACAGTATCAATCATTGATGTCGCTGTTCCAAGTGATAGAAACATAAAAACAAAAGAAAGAGAAAAAATAGAAAAATACCAAGACCTCAGATTAGAAATCCAGAGACTGTGGAATGTAAAAGCAGAAGTGATACCTATAGTGATAGGAGCCTTGGGGAACATAACATCTGAATTGGAAGGCTACCTGAATAAACTCCCTGGAAACCACAGAATCGCTCCACTACTCAAAGCAGCGCTCCTCGGAAGTGCCCACATCCTCCGTAAAACCTTGGATCTCCCAGAATCTTGGTAAGATTCCGAGACCTTGGATCACAACCGACAGTCAAAACAGAAGTCGTGGAAAGAGGCTGAATAATAATAATAATAATAAAGCAATCAACGTACAAATGGTTGAAAGAGGCAGGATTGAAAGCAGAAACAGAAGCACTCATAACAGCTGCACAAGATCAAGCACTCAACACCAAAGCACACAAAACGAAAATCATGAAAATTTCAAATGATTTCAAATGTCGACTCTGCAAATCCATGGATGAGACAACAGAACACATACTATCTGGATGTCAGGTTCTGGCTGGAACAGAATACACCAAACGACACAATGAAGTGGCAAAACACATACATAGAAATCTGTGTGAGAATTATGGCATAAAAACCCCAGAAAGAACATAGATGCATCAACCAGAAGCAGTCATCGAAACAGAAGTCAAAATACTGTGGGACTTCGAGATAAGAACAGATCGGGTGATTCCTGCAAGACGACCTGACATTGTAGTTCTCAATAAGACCAACAGAACAGTAACAATTATTGATGTCGCTGTTCCAAGTGATAGAAACATAAAAACAAAAGAAAGAGAAAAAATAGAAAAATACCAAGACCTCAGATTAGAAATCCAGAGACTATGGAATGTAAAAGCAGAAGTGATACCAATAGTGATAGGAGCCTTGGGGAACATAACATCAGAATTGGAAGGCTACTTGAATAAACTCCCTGGAAACCACAGAATCGCTCCACTACTCAAAGCAGCGCTCCTCGGAAGTGCCCACATCCTCCGTAAAACTTTGGATCTCCCAGAATCTTGGTAAGATTCCGAGACCTAGGATCTCAGCCGACAGTCAAACAGAAGTCGTGGAAAGAGACTGAATAATAATAATAGCCAATAACTAGGGTGGCTTTGTGTCATAGCAAGTAAATGAAACTTCAAGTGTAATCGCACGCACACTCAACACACACACACACACACACACACACACACACACACACACACACACACACACACACACACACACACACACACATATATATATATATATATATATATATATATATATATATATATATATTATACGCACACACAGAAAAACAAGCATATGGATGGATGTAAATTTACATATAAAAATAGATTGTGAGAAACATATAGCGTAATGGATGGATGTAAATTTACATTTAAAAATAGATTGTGAGAAACATATAGCGTAATGGATGGATGTAAATTTACATTTAAAAATAGATTGTGAGAAACATATAGCGTAATGGATGGATGGAAAGATCGAGTGACCAAGAGATATTTTCTTAAGCTAGCTGGACGGCAGTTAACTGACTTGGTATCAAACGTATTTAAGACAAAATTTGTATCAAGCAATACTGTAGTGAGCGTCTTTACTTCTGTCTAAAGCAAACAACTTACTCACATCCTCACTCATATTCTCACTCGCATTCTTACTTACTCACATCCTCACTCACTCAGATTCTCACTCGCATTCTTACTTACTCACATACTCAGACTCCCATCTAGGTACCTTGAAATACCTTCGATATGCCGGTGTCGTTGCCTTGAAAAATCAGTAAATTACCTGCTTTTTTTCCTTGCTTGACTGCAGTGACCCAGATGGGTTCGCCCCCGTCCCACCAGAATGATTCCTTGCTGGACATACTGAAGGACGCGTTCCGATCTCGGTCGTACATGGCGTTGGCGATGATGCCATGGCTCTCTTCGTACAGACCTGGAATGACAGGCAGCCTTCAGCGTGACGTAGTTTTACGAATGTGCTTACTCATGTCACAAACAATTTTTTATCATTTTAATAGCATTCTTTCTCAAACCTGAATAAACTTCAGTTGTTGACAAACAGTTCTTCCTCTTATTATTATTATTATTCAGCCTCATTCCACGACTTCAGTTTGACTGTCGGTTGTGATCCAAGGTCTCGGAATCTTACCAAGATTCTGGGAGATCCAAGGTTTTACGGAGGATGTGGGCACTTACTTGTTTTTATTATTATTATTATTATTCAACCTTTTTCCGCTACTTCATTTGAGTGTCGGTTGTGAACTTACATGTCGGAATCTTACCAAGATTCTTGGAGATCCAAGGTTTTGGAGGATGTGAGAACTTCCGATGAGTGCTGCTTTTAGTAGTCCGTTGTTTCCAGGGAGTTTATTTAGGTAGCCTTCCAACTCAGATGTAATGTTCCCAATACTCCTATCACTATAAGTATCACTTCTGCTTTTACATTCCAAAGTCTCTGGATTTCTAATCTGATATCCTGATATCCTGATATTTTTCTATTTTTATTATAGTCAAATATTTATGCATTGAACAGTAACTGAAATTAATTATACGATTAGTACTGAATTTTAAATTATATGTGTAGCATGTATTAGCTGGATACAATTAAAAATGATACATAACAAGTTTCAAATATTAGAAGAAAATGTCTGTTTTAAATTTCATGCTGACAAACAAAATGTGTTGATTCCGTATCACCATTATTTACTAAATATTAACCAAAACAACATTTTAAAAAAGAAAAGAAAAGAATGAAAGTAGAAATACAGGTAGAAATCGTTCCTGCCCAATGTTTTTTCAGGTTGTAATGACATGCAGTTGATGGCGAATGGCATGATCTGGTCTTCGGCTACGAATGCAGTGACCTCCCCTTTTTATATCTACATAAACTCGTTTTGTGTGTGTCGTTTTGACTTCCGTATTGTTTTGTTTGATGCGTTTATCATATTAGGACATTCCTTTATTTTATCATAATTGAAAGTACAGTAAAACATGTCGGTTACTGGAAATTCATTTAAAAGGTAAGTTAACAGTAAAGTATAACAGGTCAGTAGAAAGTACAGGGTCAGTTGAAAGAAAAATATTGCAGATTACGTGAAAGTAGAGTTTAACAGTTAAATGTACTGTGTAATAAGGAAGTTGAAAGCACAGATTTACAGATTATTTGAAAACACAGTCTTACAGATTAGTGAAAACACAGTCTTACAGATTAGTGAAAACACAGTCTTACAGATTAGTTGAAAACACAGTCTTACAGATTAGTGAAAACACAGTCTTACAGATTAGTTGAAAGTAATGTGTAACATGTTAGTGTGAAAGTACACTGTTACAGATTAGATGAAGGTACAGTGTAATTTGACGTTGAAAGCATATATTTACAGATTATATGACAAGGAATTTGTAACAGATCATTTGAAACACAATATTACAGGTTGGATGAAAGGACTTTGTTACAGGTTGTTTGAAACATTGTAACAGTCGAATGCATATACTCTCTATTCAGGCATTTGATCGTAAGAGCGTCACGTGACCGCTGGCCCATACAGCTCAACTTGCTGCGCCATTGCCAAACACTGTTAATGCGTTGCAGTCAATTTTCGTCACGAACGCTGTATATTTGAACACTGGTTATTTCCTTTCTAAACAGAGCGTTCAGGGTCAATGTAAATATTTAAACTCTTAGACCTCATATTTTTCTAAATTTAATTCACAGTACTGTGTTGTTGCGTATCGTCAAGTCATGTAGAACTCTCTTATATATAACTTTATTTTTCACGATATGGAACTCTCTTATATATAACTTTATTTTTCACGATAGTTTCAGTTTTGCGGTTCGACATTTTCACTGATGTGTACCCTGCGTGCATTGTGCAAAACAGGGTCAAACAATACTTTCGAAAAGGATGGACAATGTGAGGTATGCCTATAGATACGTCATTCTACAGGATGACCTTGCATTGCCTCAAGTGCTAAGACAACATTACTACTTTAAACTGGATGGATCTATTTCGTCACAAGTTTGTCTTCCTGCTTGTGAATAGTTCACTTCTGTGCGTATGCGAGTGGAAGATGATACGGAGAGAGAGAAAGAGAGAGATTGAATGGAATGGAGAGAACAAGAGAGAGAAGAGAGCGAGATAAAGAAAAAACGAGAGATGGGTGAGCAAAGAGAAAAATAGAGAATGATATAAATATAGAAATAAAGGAGGAATAAGGAAACGAGAAAGAAGAAAGAACGAGAGAGTAAGAGAAGAGAAGATTAAGGAGGAGAAAGGAGAGGGATGAAATTATTCGGAGTGAGAGAGAAATAAATTTAAAAGACAAGAAAGGGAAATGAACGGAATAGGAATAGAAAGAGAAAGACAATAAATGAAGAGAAGAGTGAAAAAAGAGAGAAATAAGAGAAGGGAGTGCAGAGGAAGAGATAATAAATATTTATTTGACAGGAAAGAGAAAAATAGATTGGAGAATGAGAGAAAATGGAGAGATATGAGAGTGGGAGAAATATTTGATAGGCGAGAGTTGAGCGGATATATATGGAGAGAAAGAGAGAGGAAAGAAAAGAGAGAAAGTACAAAGAAGACCTAAATAAGAGTCTACAGTACCTGTCACGATTGTGTAATGTAAGAGTCTACCCTACCTGTCACGATTGTGTAATGTAAGAGTCTACCCTACCTGTCACGATTGTGTAGTGACATGGAAACGTCTTCGTTATAAACGTGTTGTTGACGTAGTCCACAGAGACACCTGTACTGGCTAGACGACTGAAATTTCCCAAACCAGAAAAATTCTTTAGGTAGTCCCAACGGAATCCATCCATCGACACGAGTAAAACCTTACCGCTGTAGCTGCTGTATACAGTGGTCATCAAACATGCAGTGACCAGAAGGAAGAACAAATCTGACATTTTTTTTTCAAGGAGATTGAAGCCAAAACTGGTTACCTTCTCACTACAGCTTAACAGCATTGTTCGCCTTCCGGGTATAGATGTGAGAAGCTGTATTTTTAGCCAGCTGACATTCATACCATCAAAAGCTCTCTCATAAAGGGTTCATGACAGATAGTACCATATAAGGATGTCATGCAGGGTGTGTGAAAGAGACAAAGTATCTACTCAACTCTGTTGCGAGATACACTGGGATGCATTTGTAATAATGTACTATACAAAATATTTACTAGTTATTGACATAAAACATCTACAAGTGCCGATGCAGAGTAGGGAATGCTGGTTATAAATTGGCAGATACCAGTAACTGTTACCCGCCGATAAAGATGGTTGGCGTCGCCGGTCAATTTGACATTTGGCCCTCACTCAGTAACGGACTGAGAAATAGATATAAAAACATATATTTAGACGGAGAGAGACGTTATAATTAGACTATCAATACAATTTACGATAACAAACTTAAAGAAGTTATGCTACACTAGCAGATATGTGAGATTGAAACAACGATAATTTAATAAAGAAAAACAGTCGACAAAATTTAAAAACAAAATACATTCTTGATTCTGCTTATCATCATCATCGAATTTGTCATATCCATATATATATATATATATTGTTGATTTAATAAATTTATTGACCCTCTTACACATATTGATAATCTTATTTGTAGAAGAAAGTGGGTGATGGAGACTCGCTAAATATAGATTAAAGACGGGTTTGTCTGTTTTTTAGTACGAAGTTTTCCACCTATGGAACATTGTGTGACAGTAAATATTTGTCTTTAATGTTGTGTGACAGTAAATGCTTGTCTTTAATGTTATGTGACAGTAAATATTTGTCTTTAATGTTGTGTGACAGCAAATGTTTGTCTTTTATGCTGTGTGACAGTAAATATTTGTCTTTAATGTTGTGTGACAGCAAATGTTTGTCTTTTATGTTGTGTGACAGTAAATATTTGTCTTTAATGTTGTATGACAGCAAATGTTTGTCTTTTATGTTGTGTGACAGTAAATATTTGTCTTTAATGTTGTGTGACAGCAAATGTTTGTCTTTTATGTTGTGTGACAGTAAATATTTGTCTTTAATGTTGTGTGACAGCAAATGTTTGTTTTTTATGTTGTGTGACAGTAAATATTTGTCTTTAATGTTGTGTGACAGTAAATATTTGTCTTTAATGTTGTGTGACAGTAAATATTTATCTTTAATGTTGTATGACAGTAAATGGTTGTCTCTAATGTTGTGGGAGAGAGAACAACCATTTACAGCGCCTGTATATCCGATAAGTGAGAGAGACGAGTGGTGTCTGCTGGAGGATCATTAATAAAATAAATTAAGATTTTCATCACTTGTAATTAGTTAAGAAAGACTATTTATTAATTAATAACAATAAATCATTTTCATTAACTAGGTGGCGTTGGCGTCACACAGAAGAAAAAAGAATGCCTGAGAGAGAAATATACAGTTAAGACGCCTCAACTGCGTTTAGGAATGGTCTGTAGACATCACGTATCCTGTGGGTGGGTGGAAATAAACATATGCTTGGACATCGGTAATTGCTGTTCATTGTGTTTCAAACAGTCGGAAGCTGTTAGTAGGATTAAGCAGTTTGTAATAGATTAGCCGGATTAAGCAGTTTGTAATAGATTAGCCGGATTAAGCAGTTTGTAATAGATTAGCCGGATTAAGCAGTTTGTAATAGATTAGCCGGATTAAGCAGTTTGTAATAGATTAGCCGGAAGCGAGCCGAAAGGAGATGCAGACAGTAGGTCAATCGTCCTGAGCAAAGCCGATGACTGAGTCAGTTATGCCCGAATGCATGTATCAGCATATGCAATTGGACAGTAGCAGATTAGTAGTCTATCAGTCTTGCTGTCTAAGCATTCTAGTGGTCTTGCATTCTGGACTTCATGAGTCTAGCATTCTTGTGGTCTTGTAGTCTAGAGATTTGTAGTTTAGCAGTGTAGAGTACTAGAGTTTAACAGTCTAGAGTTATTTCTGTCTTTTATTCTTGTAGTCTAGCAGCTTAGGAATCTGGCAGTCCTGAAGTCTAGCATTCTAAAGGCATTGTAATATTAAGATCTTGCAGTATGTCATCTGATAGGGTTGTTGGCCTTGTTTTATACGTTTTTGCTTGTTTGTACTTTTATCTAGTTTTGTACTTTTGTTTAGTTTTGTACTTTGTCTTGTTTTGTACTTTTGTATTGTTTTGTACTTTTGTCTTGTTTTGTAAGTGAAGTGTGGAATGATATATTTGGACACCGGAAGCCTACCAATAGCACTATCAGGAACACAGCATCCGTAATGTCGTAAGTCGAGACATCATCAGTGTAACATTAAACGTGATCTTCACAAATAAAGCAGACATAATTTGACTTCATGACCCGAAAGGTCAACCGCATGCATACTTTTCTGAAGTGGGTCATGAGAATGCTGAACTGTAACACAAACTGTGCTGATGACAGCATAATGTTGACACCGCCGGCATAACAAGATGGCGTTTGACAACTAGTTGTGACGTCATGTCCGCCGTCACGAAGTAGAACTGACAACAGTTAGGAACAAGCAATAAAATAATCTGTTGCAATTTAACAGTAGAAGTTTTGGATGACCGTATCAGTGAATTGTATCATCATTACTGGTATTCTGTTGAAAATTTGGACCTCAAAGATTACATACCAACAGCATGACTTTGGCAAGCTTTTCTACTTTCGCTTCTGGACATGTTGTTTCGTAATCTGTACGATTCACCCTGAAGTTACTGATTTTGCTATTGTAAGGAATAACCGAATGTTTTGGTGTGCAACAGGTTTTGTCACTAACAGACCAAAACGATGAGTGTGGCCGTGTATATAAATGTGTGCGTGCGTGCGTGTGTTTGGAGGAGTGGAGGGTTCGATATTATCCGTTTGACAACTGTCAAGGAAACTTCCATAGCTTATAATTTATTATCAGTAAGCATTTTTTAATCACCTCTTCCTGCTTGTTCACACAAGCGTGACTGAATGTCTTTGTACATGTTCTTCTCTCATTAAAGTGTAATTCCTCCTTCTGAATGAAAGACAGCGAAGAATGAAGAAAGAATCCCCTGCCTAAATGGGTGTTTCATTACTTAGCATTACTGCTATAGTAGTAGTTGTCATCTTTATTGTTGCAGTAGTAGGTGAAGTAGTAATATAGTTTGACCTTCATGAAATATTCTTGCTCAAAATTAATATATCTATATTGCTGAAAATTAAGGTTAGTACACTGAAATAGATATGAATAAACTGCTGACACTGACAAGTAAGTCCTACTGAAATAAATGTTAATCAACTTCTGACGTTGAACAGGCTTAGCCTGTTGAAACAAAAGTGAATAAGCTTCTGACACTGAACCGGCTTTACCTGTTGAAATAAAAGTGAATAAACTGCCGGTATTGACAAGGCAACCATACTGAAATAACAGTTAAGTAGTTTCTAACAATGAATGGGCTTTAGCTGGCGAAATTGACGCTGTTACATTCACTATACTAGAAAAACAGACCGGCCTTTACGCATCTGACATATATCGTTCTCCACCGCTTGACATAATTACATGTCTACTAACACTCCGTAACGGATCGTGAGCCCTATTCATGCCGCGACAACACAGACAAACACAGACACACATAGACACACAGACAAACACAGACATACACAGACACACACAGACACACAGACACACACATACAAACACAGACACATACAAACACAGACACACACAAACACAGACACACACACAAATACAAATACACACCGACACACACAGACAAACACAGACACACACAGACAAACAGACACACACAGACACAAACACAGACACACACAGACAAACATATGGTGACAATAATGAAATGGGAGCAATACAAACAATTGCCTACTGCACAACCAACAGCAAAATTGAGACCTGGAAGTTTTCCTTTCATTCAAAAATATTCGTTTTATATGTATATGATAATTACTCGCACCACCGTTACATCACGCTGAGGTAAGAAATTTTCGAGTTTTCTACTTTTAAAACTCGTGACAAGCTATTGCCACTTTAAATATTCAGCGCTATGATCCATAATGGCGCTGATACAAATTAAATTTTAAGCGGACATCAGTTTTGTCCAGATATATATATGAAAATGTTGTCTAAAATTGTTTTCATTATATATGCATCAGCAAATTACAAGAGCAGCTCATTGTTCGTCGTCAACGTACTCAAGAACAAGACTATCAGACTAAAATAAAGGGAGTTAATAGAGTATTTAGCTGATGCAGCAGAAGTCACTTCGACAGAGTTCATTGGTGTTTCCACTAGAAAATGCGCTGTGTTGTCAATGGAACCGTTGTTGGGGGAAGCTTGAATCCCCAGTAGTTTGCAGAGAAGAGGATAAATATCGACAGACCGGATGGAAGTGTGGTTAAGTCCCTTGCGGAAGTTCGGTCCATGCGCAAAAAAAATAGGCTTCATGGACATCAGATCAGCGCTGTAACCATGGTCGCCTTTCTCGTTGCTCAGTCTGGCTGCAGTAATATTCTGAAGTAGGATTGGAGAAAAAGCAATCCAAAGTTAGGATATTAACAAAAAATCAGATTAACTTCAATCCGTGGAGAAAGCATACAATGAACATCAAATAAATAAAATGCAATTAGTGGTTGTCCTTGAAAAATAATTTTTACAAAAGAAAACTTTTAAAAGGTGTATAATGAAAGTCATATAATTATTATGTCACGAAGTGTATGTAGAAGGGGGTGGAGCGAAAAGGGGCGGGCCGCGTGCACGTGCGACGTTCGTACTCATAGCGACAGTTTTCATCTACCAAGGGTAAAGGGGTTAATTTCTCGGACTTTCTCTTGTTTGTGCTTGTTGCCGAGATCTAAACAATAGCACAAGATCTAAACAACAGCACAAATGTGTGTGTGTGTATATGTGTGTAACTATGTGTAAGTGTGTGTAGAATAAGTAGGTGTATGCGTGTTTACGTTTCATCTGACTTTCACTTACCGTGGTGACTTCCCAGCCTTCGTCTGCCAAAACTAAAACTGGCATGACACGCAAGTTGTTCTTGTAATAGAAATAGTCTGGAACCTCTTCCTTCCGGTATACTGTGACGTGTTCCATTTTTCGCAGACTTTGCACCACGTCGTCTATTTGACCTTCCGCTGGCTGTATGGCAGTCAGAGATCCGCTGTCGACCACCCGTGTTACCATGCTCCGGTTGACAAATGACCACAGGTCAATCAGCTGAAATTATGGAGGAAAACTTTGTAGGTTCATTGTTTTCACTAATACGCTTTCCTGTTTTTATAAGATATTTATTATTAATAATTAAATCTTTCGACAATTTTATTTTCATTGCTTTTGTTTGGGTGGTAGTAAATTTTTTATATCAATTAAGCCAAACAAGCTTAAAGGATGTTCAGTATTATAAGAACACATACACTTTGAGCTAGTGTTTGTGCTAAGAAGACTACAAGAGAGATTGGAGTTCAGACTAGACTGTTACTTAAAGCTTTTATGCTACGAATACAAGAATGTTACTCTCGGATTATAAACTTTTATGCTATGAATACAAGACTGTTACTCTCGGATTATAAACTTTTATGCTATGAATACAAGACTGTTACTCTCGGATTATAAACTTTTATGCTACGAATACAAAACTGTGATGTCGTTAAGCGTGTGTTTATTTTAAGGGTGCAAAGCGCCAAAGTTAGGTCAACTTACAAACAACAAGGAAACGTTAATTATTGACTGTTTAGGACGCCATTTGTGATACAAAGTCAAACAATAGATACTGTGTTACAAAGTCAAGCAATAGATACTGTGTTACAAAGTCAAGCAATAGATACTGTGTTACAAAGTCAAGCAATAGATACTGTGTTACAAAGTCAAACAATAGATACTGTGTTAGTATTATTAGGTGTTTTGGTTTACAAAATCAAACAATGATCATGGCCCTCGGCCGACGACGCTAGGACCGGAAATAAAAATGTCACCCAGGGTTTATCGGAATCTTGGCAACAGTTATCAGAAAGTTTAAATAGTGAAACGAAACTTAGATTGCACTTGGACCAGGCCTGGACAAATCACGTCTTTTAAGCGGCTCGAGAATTACTGATAATAAATTAACAAACATGTGGCGGAGAAAAGACACCCACATATATATAACACCAACTTTTGTCAACATCTTTTCTCTTAGTAAAATGCCAAGTGAACAATCATTATAGTCTGTCAAGGCTATTGCTATGCAAGCTAAGTAACAAGAACACACTACTTAGCCTAGACAATGTTGGCTTGTTTCCCTGGACAGTGGTCTGCAAAAGTTATAAATCACCAGACTTGTAGCATCCAGATATGAAGTCAAGCGAAAGTGTCAGCGATGTGTGTGGCGGAGTGAATTTGAATTATCCCCATTTCTAAACTTAATAATCATATATTTGTTGCCAATGTTAACGTGACCCTATCTTGGGGCCTGCTTATGATGGTATTTATTGTAAGTGTCAGAGTTGGAGTAAACAACTTAGGGAAAGAAAATGCAAGAAAAAGCTGATACTATCCAAACCAGTTCCAAGTCGATGAGCAGTTTTTCTGATTAATAGTCTCACACGTATGCATAACAACTTCATCCAATGAAAGTTATTTTCTTGAACAATGTTCTAATCACTGTGATTTTGACACAACAAGTCCGATGTTCTAATCACTGTGATTTTGACACAACAAGTCCGATGTTCTAATCACTGTGATTTTGACACAACTGGAGTCCGGTGTTCTAATCACTGTGATTTTGACACAACTGGAGTCCGGTCAAAAAGACGATCTGTGACGTCAACGTCACTTAGAGAGCAATTTTATCTTACTCATTATTTTTAGAACACTTTCTGGAACTTGTCTGCCCTTTTTCCTCTTTTGAAATTTTTTTATTAACCTTTTGACTTATATCACTGATTACATATTTTATTAATACATGTATTACAATAGTAGTTTCCATTATTAATGTGTGGAGATTATATTGTTTACGTTGATTGTGCATTCTAAGTAACTAGATTTAAAGTTTGCTAATTGCTTGAATGTGTGTGGAGATTACACTGTTCATATTGATTGTGCAGTTTTAGTAACTAGATTTAAAGTTTACTAGTTGCTCGGGGGTGTGTGGAGATTACACTGTTCATATTGATTGTGCAGTTTTAGTAACTAGATTTAAAGTTTACTAGTTGCTCGGGGGTGTGTGGAGATTACACTGTTCATATTGATTGTGCAGTTTTAGTAACTAGATTTAAAGTTTACTAGTTGCTTGAGTGTGTGTGGAGATTACACTGTTCATATTGATTGTGCAGTTTTAGTAACTAGATTTAAAGTTTACTAGTTGCTTGAGTGTGTGTGGAGATTACACTTTTCATATTGATTGTGCAGTTTTAGTAACTAGAATTAAAGTTTACTAGTTGCTTGAATGTGTGTGGAAATATACTTTTGTAAAATCAGTCATATAGCTTAACTGTGCACTACGTTTTTGTGTGATCGCAGTAGAGTTATTTTGCAATTTAAAAATGGAAGATTCTAGGGAAGAAAGAAAGAAATGGATACAGATGGGAAAAGAGGAAGCCATCGATTTGGGCCTTTTGGGACGTAAGGCTATAGAACCTGCTATAATCTATGCAGATAAGAAAGAAATATTGCAGATTGAAAGGAAAAGAATAGAGATTTTAAAAGATAAACGTTTACAGATTGAAAGAGAGAAAAGTGATAAAAGGCTAAAGATTGAATGTAATCTTAAACAAGAGGTAGCTTTAGCTCAGTTAGAAGCCATTGATTAAAGAAACAGAGAACTTGGCTTAAACCAACTGAAGCTACAGGAAGATCGCCTAAAGATAAGTGGGAGGGCAGCTATGGTTCACAAAGCGGACATAAATTTCATTTTCACTCCTTTAGTAGGAAAAAAGAAAAGACTGAAGATTATGTGCTAAGCTTTGAGCAGTGTGCCATAAGATTAGGCCTACTAGAAAGTTTATGGCTCTCCTAGTTAGTGACAGGTATGGAGGGACAAGACAATATGGTCTTTAATAGACTCCCAGAGGACCAAATGACATATGGGACTTATAAGGCAGAACTGTTAGCATGCTTTTATGAAGACTATTGCAGACGGAAGTTCCACCAGTACAAACGAGAATCAACTGACACATTTTTACAGTCAGCTAGTAAACTACAACATATTAGCACACCTGATGGCCAGTATCAATGATGGATGATGCCATTTGGAATCTTCACAGCACCAGCACGTGTTCACAATCATGCAGTTTGCACTTTCTTTTTTATTAGGTGACTGTCCAGCATAGCCTTCACGGCACTCTACACAACCGTTCCAGAATTTTATGTGCTCACAAGCACACTGTGGAGAATCATCCAGAACTTTAGATGTTCTGTCAAAGCACATCATGCGGTTCTGTCAAAGCACATCATGCGGTTCTGTCAAAGCACATCATGCGGTTCTGGCAAAGCACATCATGCGGTTCTGTCAAAGCACATCATGCGGTTCTGGCAAAGCACATCATGCGCAGAGTTCTGGAATTTTTATGTGCACAACACGAGGAACGCTCAAAAACGTTCATGAATTCTTGAGACCAAACTCAAGCCTCGGGTTTTTGCTGTATTGGCTCTCGAACAGAATTCACAGGAATCAACTTACAGCAACACATTTATTGAAATTATTGAAGAACTTTTGTCAGTTTAGTCTTTGAAAGACCAAACAACTGGAGCCGAAATATTTGACAAAGTTGAGAAATGTCTAATAAAATATAACTTGTCATGAAACAAAATGTTAAGTGTAACAACCTTGAGAATTATCTAATAAAATATAACTTGCCATGAAATAAAATGTTAAGTGTAACAACCTTGAGAATTGTCTAATAAAATATAACTTGCCATGAAACAAAATGGTATGTGTAACAACCTTGAGAATTATCTAATAAAATATAACTTGTCATAGAACAAAATGCTAAGTGTAAATACCGACAGATCACTGAGTCTAATCTGCAAAAAAGTTAAATTACTAACATTAATATAGAATGAAATTCATGATAAATATCTTATTCACATTCTTAACCCATGCACTGTGTTAGTCACCAAATATTGTGCAAAAAATTAGCTAAATTTAGAACATGTCACATTTTGCATTATTAAACTGGTAAATTATATACGGTCAAAGGGCCTAAATCTTATTTAGTTCATAAGTTTGCTTCAAGATCTTAAATCTGAGGATTTAGGTGTCCTCTGTCATAGCCAAGTTCGAAGGCAAAACTTAGGCAAGATCTTCGTCGAGTGTAGGACCTAAACGATTATATCATTCTCTGTTTAGAAATGAAAAATAATAAATATTTTCCCGAATTAAATAATTATAACTGACTTTGTAATTTCGCATTCACACTGGGCATTATGACACACCTCAATGTATTTCATACTATGTCACAAGGAAAAAACTCAAATGCTCATGACGATAATAAGCTTGACTTCTTTCAATTGCATTTGATTTCTCAACACTTAACCTGACTACTTTCCAAATATGCAAGCAATGACTGAACTGAAAATAAAATTTAAAGAATACATTAACATGGTCAATGCTTTGAAAGATGAAATTTCCAGGAGATTTGGTGACTCCCGCAAAATTTGAAAAAAAGTTTTTCAATCGTTAGTGATCCATTTTCAGTTGAGTGGAAGCACACCAAGTCAACTTCAACTTGAAAATATTGACTTTCAGTGTAATCCTGCTTTAAGAGAATCACATCGTCTTGTGTTGCAAAGTGAAAAAATAAATACTGTGTTAGTATTATTAGGCTGTTGTGACGTGTTACAAACTCAAACAATAAATACTGTGTTAGTATTATTAGGCTGTTGTGACGTGTTACAAACTCAAACAATAAATACTGTGTTAGTATTATTAGGCAGTTGTGACGTGTTACAAACTCAAACAATAAATACTGTGTTATTATTATTAGGCTGTTGTGACGTGTTACTTATTTGTGTAAAGAGTACGCATGTGTGTAAAGAGTAAGTATCTGAGTAAAGAGTATGTGTTTGAGTAAAAAACAGTATTTGAGTAAGGAGTACCTATTTGAGTAAAAAGTAGTATTTGAGTAAGGAGTACCTGAGTAAAGAGTAGTATTTGAGTAAGGAGTACTTATTTGAGTAAAGAGTAGTATTTGAGTAAGGAGTACTTATTTGAGTAAAAAGTAGTATTTGAGAAATAGGCATACGTATTTGAGTAAAGAATACATGCAATTTAATATATATTTATTCGAGTATCGTTTTACTCTCAAATATTACGTATAGTAAAATGAACACCACTCTCACTAATTTACACCGTTTGCTAAAACAATTATAAGCCTAAAGAATCCATTTCCCTGCGAATCAAATTATCGATTAAAAAATAATTTCACAAATGTGCTAGTCTGTGTGTAGGTGTACTAGTGTGCGTGTATATGTGTACAGGTATTGTGCGCATGCGTGCTCTTCTACCTACTCTGTTCTGAAGGTCAATGCCAACCATTCCGTGGTCTGAAGTCACAATCACGTTGACGACGTCACTCAGGTTCTTAGCATCAAGAGTTCTCAGTATGAGCCCCAGAATGTTGTCCATTTCCTGAACCTGATCAACAGGCGAAAGAATCGAACACATTCATAGCATAACTACAGATCATTTATAGTATATTCAAACACATTCTTAGCACAAGTGAAATATATTATCAGGACAAGTCAATTACATTATTAGCACAAATCAAATACATTTTTAGCATAAGTCAAACACATTCTTAGCACAAGTACAGCACATTTTTATCAGAAGTAAAACACAATCTTAGCAAAAGTCAAATGCCTTCTTAGCATAAATCGAACACATTTATGCATAAGCCAAACACATTCTATTATTATTTTGTGCATGATGTTACAGGTAATAAAAATAGTTCTTCAGAGAAATAAAAATATTACTGAAGAGTTTACTTTTGTTTTTAAATGAAATTCTTCTGAATTGCTCAAACTTATTTGAATAATTACGATAAATACACAGATATAAAATAATGTTAGTCTCTGACTCTTCACTGAAACGTTCAAATTTAAAATTACGATAACTATATAGCAATAAAATAATGTTAGCCTTTGACTCTTCACTGGAACGTTCAAATTTATGTCTAAAACTACGATAACTACATAGCAATAAAATAATTGTAACCTTTGACTCTTTGTGAATCGTTTATAGCTGCTGCGATAACTCAAAGTACAGGTCGCTTCACCTCGCCCTAAATACACAGTAAATTAACCAGAGACCTGTTTAGTCTGTAACCTATCCATGGCAAAACGGCTTCAGTAATCAACCCTGGTCCTTCAGCAATACATAGTCAAACAAGACGAATAAGTATGCTGCGTACCTTAGCTGCAACTTCCGGAGAGTCCGGCCCAAACTTGTGGCCAGTGGAGTCTGGCTCATGGAAATACAGGGACACATAATCCATGTTTTCTTCTTCAAACCAACCAATCGCCTTCTGCACGCGCTCCGGAAACGGAACACTCTGGTTGTAAGCTTGCCACTTAGTGGGACGGTGGCCACGAATTTCTGATTCGCTTCCGACCCAAAAGTATACACCTGTAGTAGATAGACAGAGAGAGAGAGAGAGAGAGGAAGGAAGGAAGGCATTGAGGAGATTTATGTTAGAAAATATCACTAGTTTAATTTTTCATTTATTTCCTTTTAATTTACCATTTATTTATTTTATTATTCATTGGAAATTGTGGAAGCTTTAATATTGAATACGTACGCAATTACTTTAAATCATACGAAAAATATATTTATTTCATTTAAAAAAAATAATACTGTGCATCAAAACATATCAAATAGAGCAGGCCTAACAATGCACATGATAGTCACTGAATGTAAACGTGTATGCTTGTTCTTTGCAAGAAAACACCATGTGAGAGCATGGCAGTCGTTTTGAAAACGAACTTGTCAGACGTGATAACTAGCACAAAAAGATGGTGACAAATATACTCACCACTCATTTCATTTAATAACTTTACATCCTACACTAAAAGAGCACAGGTAATTACCTGGAAAGAAATAACAAATCGATAAGTTCATATTTTTGTGGAACTCTAAGTAAATGAGAGGATTCATTAGCAAGCAGGAAAACTAAGCGATACTATTCTAACAGTTAAACAGTCCAATATTTCAGTACTCACCATTATGATGTTTATGGAGATGACACTGTAAGTATATACTTGTACAAAAGAGCAACACATACGTTTCTGAGTTGAAAGTTAATTCTTGTCTTCCTCCAAATGCTGAAAGGATGGTCAACGGTCAACCAACTCTAAATGTACGGTAAAAGTGCTGAAAAGAATCTTCAGTGATCTATCCTAAATGGTATGCAAGTGCCGTAAAGATTGATCAGTGATTTATCTTAAATGTATACAAATTTCTAAAAGGATTGGTCAGTGATCTACCCTACAGATTGCAAGTGCTGAGATCTCACTGATTGTAAGATCTGTTTGTCATCAGGTTTGTGTCAATCAGTTAAGACTTCATCCTTTATTCTTCAAACAAATTGTTGTAAACATAATGCCCAGGCAGAAATAAGTATATAGAATTTTTCTGTGAAAATACAGCAATAATTGGACAGGTGACTTGTTCTTTCTATGCGTGCATAAACGGGTAGGTTTTGGGAATGTGTATGCAGGTCTATGGGTGTGTATGGATGTGTGCATCATGTCTGTATGTCTGCCTATGTGTGGATGACTGTGTGTGCGTGTGCTCCCGGTAAATGGACAGTAATATTAGTGTAGTAACGATGCCAAGAACTTTAACTCACATTTCAAATGCAGGCCGCGTGCAAGTTACGCACCTTTGCAATTTATTGTTTACTATACCTGAGATTTAAGTCTGGGGACAGTGACTGATTGCATAGTTGCTCCTTTTAATTTGAGACTGAATATCCATCGTACCTGCCCGTTTGTTCTGCTTGACTGCTGTCACCCAGATGGGCTCGCCGCCCTCCCACCAAAATGATTCCGTGCTGCTTTTCCCGAACGTTGCATTCCGCACAGGGTCGTACATTTTGTTAGCAACGATGCCATGGCTCTCTTGATAGAGTCCTGCAAGGAGTTGTTAAATTACGTTTAATGCTAAATACGTCACAACGTTAAGGGATGACGTGGCTCTCTTGATAGAGTCCTGCAAGTAGTTGTTAAATTACGTTTAATGCTAAATACGTCACAACGTTAAGGGATGACGTGGCTCTCTTGATAGAGTCCTGCAAGTAGTTGTTAAATTACGTTTAATGCTAAATATGTCACAACGTTAAGGGATGACGTGGCTACAAGACTTCTGTTATTTATATTTTAAATGGTTAAAAGCGTGCACTTTCAGTGTTCGCTAGTTTGACGCACGCTAATTAAATACTGGTAAAAGACGCGTATCTACAGTTATAATTTTATTAAATTATCGCGCATTTATTTCTGGTAGCAAGACTGAATAATACACACACATACACAAGCACTTGTAAATTTCTGGTGTATTAGATATTATAATCTCCAATGTTCAAATTACAAATAAAAATTTGTAAAGTCAAAATGCTGAGTAATAGTGATGTCTACAGTAAATAAGAAGAAATCAGGCTTTCTGAAGGGGAGGGGGGACAAATATCTCACAATTTTTATTTATTGGTTTTGTCTTTCTATTGTTTAAAAAAAAAAGAAGAAAAAGAAGCAGGACCTCTCAGAATTCAAGCTGCTTAGCATTGGGAGACTCATTCATGGCAGAGTTGTTTTTTTCTGCATTTGCATTTTAATGCATAAACGCGAGGCAGGCTTTTTCTGCTGTCAAATTCCTTCACATGGTTTGCATGGATTCGTACTATTATTGTCAAACTGTCAAATTCCTTGACATTGCTTGCATGGATTCGTACTTGTCAAACTGATCTTGCGTAAAAATCGTGTTAACTGACAAACCATTTATAGGAACTGTTTTAATACTGTATTGTTGATTCTTAACATGAAATATCAAATTTTGATTGAGAAAGCTCATAAAAAGTTGCATCTGGTATTGTTTCTTTGTTATTTTAACTTAATAATATTATAAACTCGATACGGTAGGATAAATCTATGAAGCATACTCATAAGATGCCTTATGGGTGGGAGAGATAGCGAAATTTAAATATTGCTTATTAAATGTCGCTACGAACTGAAGTCGGCATTCTCTGCACACACGAAGAGTAAGTAAAGGGAGGTAAGACGTGGTGTACTGTTTCTTCTCTGCTTTCCCTCATCATCGTGACCTCTTTAGCGCTTAAAGACGCAAATGACCGTTATGTCAGTTAAGAGAAGAATAAGGAAAGAAAATAAAAATTAAAAAGAGCATTACATAAATACACGTGAATTTTGGAGATACAACGTACATTTTCTCAATCATTTTCTTTGAATTTAAAATTTAGATACAAATTTTGATGTTCTACAAATAATTTACGTCAGGCCTTTGGGAACCACTACCTAAGTCAGCGAAGTCTCTCGCGGGGGGGGGGGGGGGGGGGGGGGGGGGCGGGTAGTCTTAATGAGGAAGTGAGGGCGGGAAGTGCAAGAAGAGAAAGATGCTAGTATTGAATCGTTGAATTTTAAAGTTAAAGAAAAACTTATTATGAATTCATCCTTCTAGATTGTTATTAATCCAACGCAAATATTTAATTCGATAGGTTTTTTTATTTTTTATAGTAACTGGCAGAAACACACACGTACACACACACACACACACACACACACACACACACACACACTTGCATACACACACACACATACATATACACACACACACATACATATACACACACACATACATATACACACACACATACATATACACACACACACACATATATACACACACACATACATACACACACACACACACACACACACACACACACACACATACATATACATATACACAGTATTTTATGTCAGTATGGTTCGTCCTGCCTATTGTGGAATAAGAGTTAAATCTCGTCATTGTCCCATGAATTTATGATAACTTTTAATTACGGCGAAGGGTAGTGTGTGTGCGCGCGCGTGTCTGTGCCTATATGTGTGTTCACTGCTTATGAAGGTTAAGGTTTGAAAAGGAAGCATTCACTTAACACTGAAAGTTAAGATCTAAAAGCAAGAGAAAATTGGAAAAAAGTTAAAATGCCGACAAATTTTGACAGCAGTACATTGATCATGGGAAAATGTTGTACAGTGTTGGGCTGATCAGTTTTAAACAACAGAAAATAATAATGTCCATACAAACCACTTTATACAGAGAAATTGTCATTCATTCAGGATATATTTATTTTGCCACAGCCACAAGATCTACCGTTACATCAGGACAATGTCATCGTGCTTAAATTAAATCCCGGAAGTCGGTACTTGACGTCATTCGTTACCGAATGACAGAAAACAACTGCCAAAGTGTTTATCCAGTGCTTTCAGCAATTACTTTGTTTAGGCAGGTTTAGCCAAATAAAACAAAAGATGTTAGTGTATTTGTTTACGGCAATATTGCATCGCTCATTAATGAACATACGCAGTATTGCTAGGTAAACATTCATAATACAGCAACTGAGGTCGCGTGCTTACTGAGATTACAAGCTGAAATTAATTCACGCTACTTATATGTTACTGCAATACAAATTGTGTGTGACTGACAGTGTATGAACCTACCAAAAATGTTTTCCTATATTTCTTTTTTATGCAGTTACATTAATTGTAATGTGAACTACATGCGTGTGCATAGAAACTTGGATGGCAAGTGTGTGAAACGTGGTTGCCAGCTGTGTTTTAACCGTGGCTGTTGGCTGTGCAAATTTGACTGGAGATTTGATATGTACAATCATGAGTGGTAATTGTAAGGATGGTAAGAGTGTAAAAACAAAGTTGCCACAAATGTATAATTGTAGTTGGTAGATGGGCACAATCTGTATCAGGAGTATAGAACATAAATGTTATCTATTAGTTTACAAACGATTAGTATGAGGTTAAAACAACGAAGTTACGCATTATTGTACAAACGGTTAGTATGAGGTTAAAACAACAAGAAGTTGTATATCAGTGTACAAACGTTAGTATAAATGTAAAACAACGTTATCTATTAATATAGGTTGTAAAGTAGCACAGAAAAGCACACAACCTCCCAAACTCTCAAACATAAGCCATAACAGAGCAATATACAGATTAAGATACAACAATACACGATACACACAACAGAGCAATATACAGATTAAGATACAACAATACACGATACACACAACAGAGCAATATACAGATTAAGATACAACAATACACGATACACACAATAGAGCAATATACAGACTAAGATACAACAATACACGATACACACAATAGAGCAATATACAGACTAAGATACAACAATACACGATACACACAATAGAGCAATATACAGACTTAGATACAACAATACACGATACACACAATAGAGCAATATACAGACTAAGATACAACAATACACGATACACACAATAGAGCAATATACAGACTAAGATACAACAATACACGATACACACAATAGAGCAATATACAGACTAAGATACAACAATACACGATACACACAATAGAGCAATATACAGACTAAGATACAACAATACACGATACACACAATAGAGCAATATACAGACTAAGATACAACAATACACGATACACACAATAGAGCAATATACAGACTAAGATACAACAATACACGATACACACAATAGAGCAATATACAGACTAAGATACAACAATACACGATACACACAATAGAGCAATATACAGACTAAGATACAACAATACACGATACACACAATAGAGCAATATACAGACTAAGATACAACAATACACGATACACACAATAGAGCAATATACAGACTAAGATACAACAATACACGATACACACAATAGAGCAATATACAGACTAAGATACAACAATACACGATACACACATAAAACAAACAACGAAACAAAAGCATGTACGTTCATGCACAATTGAACACTTCCTACTTCAATGCAATAAATACACTGAAGAAAGAAAAATCATCAGAGAAACAACAGACCTATTAAACCTACCATTCTCCACTCAGGCACTCTTATACCCCAAAGAACAGACCTATTAAACCTACCATTCTCCACTCAAGCACTCTTATACCCCAAAGAACAGACCTATTAAACCTACCATTCTCCACTCAAGCACTCTTATACCCCAAAGAACAGACCTATTAAACCTACCATTCTCCACTCAAGCACTCTTATACCCCAAAGAACAGACCTATTAAACCTACCATTCTCCACTCAAGCACTCTTATACCCCAAAGAACAGACCTATTAAACCTACCATTCTCCACTCAAGCACTCTTATACCCCAAAGAACAGACCTATTAAACCTACCATTCTCCACTCAAGCACTCTCATACCCCAAAGAACAGACCTATTAAACCTACCATTCTCCACTCAAGCACTCTCATACCCCAAAGAACACACCCAAAGCCACGTACACCTAGCACTTATCACATACTTCTTAGAGACAAACACACTTCACCAACTTAAAACAAATAAATAAATAAAAATTTTAAAAAATTAAATTTAAATTAAAAAAAAAACTGACATACACAAACACACCAGCAACAGTCGTGACAACGAGCAGACATAGAAATACAACACACACTCAACAATGCCCGAACAACCCACCCCACCCTCCCTGAATACCAGTGAAAGGTGGAAGGCCCCACAGGAATCCACCAAAAACTGAGAACATCGCCAAGATGAAAAGTTTTAATAGCAAGAATACACAGGAATTTGTTGAATGTGTCAGAAAACTGTAGTCACGTGTTTAACAATACTGCTGACAAATGTACACAAATAACAATAACGTTTTAAGGTTGGGGGAGGGGGAGGGGGGATGCTAGTGGCATGTTAATTATATCGAGATCGGCAGCTGGCGTGTGATGCGTCAGGCGTGAGCTACTTCATTTCATTGTTTGACCGACATAAGAGAACGAACGCTGTATGGTATGCGTTGTAAATTTTCGCCAGATACAAAATTCACCATGTCACCTTGGTCTATTATTTCATATCTTGAGGACGTAGTTGCAACGTTTAAAGACACTCACATGGCCACGTCTTATAGGTGTGTGTTCACTTAATCGTGTGGGTGCGTGCGCATTCAGTATATCGTAAACCAAGTTAAGTCGGTTTATGCTGTTACGTTGTACACTGAACGGCTTAATAAAATGAAGAATTAAAAATGAAGATGTAATATTCACATTCCATCCTGTGGTCTTGTAGTAAATGACACAATAAATAGGGTTAACTGCTTATCCGAGACATGTTGACGCACTACTTACCCGTGACAATGATGTAATGGTTTGGGAAAGTCTTTGTGTTGACGTACTACTTACCCGTGACAATGCTGTAATGGTTTGAGAAAGTCTTTGTGTTGACGTACTACTTTAAAACCAGTGACAATGCTGTAATGGTTTGAGAAAGTCTTTGTGTTGACGTACTACTTACCCGTGACAATGCTGTAATGGTTTGAGAAAGTCTTTGTGTTGACGTACTACTTACCCGTGACAATGCTGTAATGGTTTGAGAAAGTCTTTGTGTTGACGTACTACTTACCCGTGACAATGCTGTAATGGTTTGCGAAAGTCTTTGTGTTGACGTACTACTTACCCGTGACAATGTTGTAATGGTTTGAGAAAGTCTTTGTGTTGACGTACTACTTTAAAACCCGTGACAATGCTGTAATGGTTTGAGAAAGTCTTTGTGTTGACGTACTACTTACCCGTGACAATGCTGTAATGGTTTGAGAAAGTCTTTGTGTTGACGTACTACTTACCCGTGACAATGCTGTAATGGTTTGAGAAAGTCTTTGTGTTGACGTACTACTTATCCGTGACAATGCTGTAATGGTTTGAGAAAGTCTTTGTGTTGACGTACTACTTACCCGTGACAATGCTGTAATGGTTTGCGAAAGTCTTTGTGTTGACGTACTACTTACCCGTGACAATGCTGTAATGGTTTGGGAAAGTCTTCGTGGCAAACGTCGCGTTGACGTACTGCACGTACACTCCGTCCTGGGCCAAGCGGTTGAAGTTTCCCAGACCTGGAATCTTCTGAAAATAGTCCCAACGGAACCCATCCATCGACACCAGTAACAATTTGCCGCTGTAAGGACCGGAAGCAGCAACAACGAACAGCGTGACACACGACGAGAGCAGAAGTGTGACTGGAGAAATGTTCATTGTCTATGTGTAATACTTTCTACTTGCAGGCTAGGCGGTGAAACGTCTTGAAAGTAGAACGTACTCCAAGCAGCGTTATATTTCAGTCAGTGACTTGAACGGCAGACGGATTCCATCAGTATCCCGCCGAAAACTTCTGATAGCGTCTGCAGTGCGATAACGCGCCGAGCTAGGAAAGTGACCTATTGGTGAAGGTCACTTCACACTCACTGCTTTTTGTTCTTGTTAGCTGCGTGCAGAAAGAGAACCTTTCATTAAATGTAGACAACATTAAATAAAGAAATTAAGTACAGTGGATAAACAGGTTAGATGGATGAATGGATAGATGGATGAGGATGTATTTATCACCCTGATCAGTTCTACATGACTTACAAAAAAACTGGATGAATAGACAGATGGATGATGATGTATTTATCACCCTGATCAGTTCTACATGACTTACAAAAACAACTGGATGAATAGACAGATGGATGATGATGTATTTATCACCCTGATCAGTTCTACATGACTTACAAAAACAACTGGTTGAATAGATAGATGGATAGACATGGATTGATGAATGGATGGGTGGATGAGAATATATTTAGCAACCAGGTAAGTTCCATGCGACTTACAAAAACAAGTGTAGAATTTTTATTACAAACAAAATAATACCGTAACAAAGATATAATTAGTCTTGTACACTGCGCAACATCCTCATGAGTATTTGGTCGGAAAAGATGATATTACGGTCATTCAAATCATATGAATTTGATACATTATATGTACAGACGTAAAGAAAAAGAAAGTTTGCATGGGTAAACTTTATTGCCCATTAGCTGGATTTTTTAATATTATTTTACAGACATTTCTTTGGAATAGTTTCAAATCAGTGTACTTCCCAGAATTTGAATGACCTTATAGTAACGAAAGCGAGTTCGAGATAAAATGAAATGGGGGTACTTATTTATCGTAGTGTCTTTCACAATATCTTTACTTTTCACTCATTCACACGCACGCAGAAAGATGCACATACTCAAGAACAGATTTACTGGGGAGGTATACAAGAAAGATGTTATTTTCTTCAAAACATATATTTTTTTAAACATATATTTTTTTAAATTAAATTTCTAAATACGTTATTACAATAACCATTTATATTTTATTTAAATGTATTTATTTATTTTAAACAATATTTATTTAATACAAAGCACATGGATAGCGTAGAGTTATCACTCTTTTAATAACCGACACTAAAAATCCCACATTCTTCTTGCATACGTTAAAGCGCATCTTTCCTCTAATGACGACTCGTTTATCTATTTAAATTTTTCTCCTTCACTCTACACTTACGTCTGCACTCCTAGGACAGAAGTTCGTCTACGTCGGTAGTTAATTACGTGTAACTGTAGTCCAAAGAATGTTGCACTCCTTCCTTAATTTCGATCTCACTGGTAGTTACGTGTATAACCGAGCGTGTCCTACGTCATCATGTAAATACGTCACCAAGAGTGACATGTATGTGTGCATCCTACATTCTTCGTGTAATTGGCAGTAACAAGTATGCGTATCGAAATCGTATATTTAGTCACGTAAATTCATCTTCACATAGTGACATATAAGCCTGTGTGCATCCTACATCCCTCGCGTAAATACGTCAAGAACGTTTGCGACTTTTACGTACCTACAACCTACATTAGTCACGTAAATTAATTTTAGACAGTTCATATATATTTATAAGGAGTGATTCGCACATTTGAATGTCATTTTAAATTCACCATGTTTGCATGTGTACGTTTCACAAATTACTTCTCGTGTGAATCACTATTTCCTACTTCGTTCATTTTTTCCTTTAACAATTATAAGACATTCAGCAAATCTGCATGCCACTGACTGATACAGTAGCTTATGAACAGTTCACTCCAACTCTGCCAAATACTTGTGAAGTGGGCATTTTTGTCTGATCTACAAGGTATCAAATTAACTGAATCGAAATGAGGCAACATGTGGATGTTTATTTCATTACCGGTTCTAGTACACTCTTTAAAATAGTAAATAATTTTAGAGATATAAATATCAATGCACAGCTCTCTCTCTCTCTCTCTCTCTCTCTCTCTCTCTCTCTGTGCGTGTGCCTAAAACAAAAATTAAAAGAAAAACATCACTAACTATTAACTTACGTATGTATGTATAAACATGCACAGCTCTCTCTCTCTCTCTGCCTAAAACAAAATTAAAAAAAAAAAATCACTAATTATTGACTTACGTATGTATGTATAAACATGCACATGTAACAGAATTAACTCGAGGTTTCGAAAACAACCCCGCGGCGTGAATGGTTCAGACATCCGCGTGGAGATAATAGGCTGTATCCGCTATATACTTTGCTTGAACGTGTTAAATATGTGTATGTTAGTAGTATTGGAAAATTGGCTATAACGTGTATAAATAGGTGTATGTTAGTAGTATTGGAAAATTGGCTATAACGTGTATAAATATGTGTATGTTAGTAGTATTGGAAAATTGGCTATAACGTGTATAAATATGTGTATGTTAGTAGTATTGGAAAATTGGCTATAACGTGTATAAATATGTGTATGTTAGTAGTATTGGAAAATTGGCTATAACGTGTATAAATATGTGTATGTTAGTAGTATTGGAAAATTGGCTATAATGTGTATAAATATGTGTATGTCAGTTGTGTATTTGAGAATTGGCTATAACGTGTATAAATATGTGTATGTCAGTTGTGTATTTGAGAACTGGCTATAACGTGTATATGTAAAAATATGTTTTTGTCCGTTGTCCTTGAGAAATTGCACGCAAGTTTAAAACTATGCACGTGATACTCGGCCTTGCACAGTCTCGCCCTAGGACACACGGGACCGTGGAAAACTAACAATGAACATTAAACCAGCTTGCGGTTTTTTGACAGGCAGACTTCCCTTGAGCTTCAAGCGGAAAGGATTTGTCGCTCTTCAAGGCTCCAGTGTGCACTCAGGCATGAAGCGAATCCTCAGTCAAATCGTCCACTCACTCAAACCTTTTTACCGGGTGGGTCGATGGGCGAGAAAAAGAAAAATGTCAAACATGACAAGAAGAACAATGCAGAAGGGAATTCTTTCATTACCCTTAGATCAGTTTATCTTTAGAAAATCAAATCTTTCTGAAAAGAGAGATCATTAAACCTGTCCTAAAATTACTGAAACAATATAGAAACGTAGCAGTCCAGTAGGTATCGAACCAAGCAGTCCAAGAAAATGCATCAACTTTGCTTGGCAATGAAAACAAACATGACTATCGTAACTCTTTTTTTTTTCTTCTCAGGTCTACCTTTGTGTCATGACTTGACTATTGTAGCTCTCTTCTCATTTCTACTATTGTGTCACAACTGTTGTTAAGTCTTATTTTCTCTAGTCTACCATTGGGCCTCCTGAAGAAAGTTCAAAGGTTATTTTTTACAGCACCAAGAATCGATCACGTTATCCTACTCCACAGACTTCCGGCCCACGGATTAATAACACCCCAAGATCTCTTTTCTTTATTAAGCTTCTTTATCCTGTTCTAGCCCACGGATTAATAACGCCCCAAAATCTCTTTTCTTTATTAAGCTTCTTTACCCTGTTCTAGCCAAATAATTCTACCTGTCCGGTCTCACACATATCTACTATGCTCACCACCAGACCACAGTGTTAACATTCCAGAGTTAAAAGTACATCATTTGCGTACCAGCCTCTCTATCTGGAATTTGCTTCAACATGAGCCGATGCCAAGAGACCGATTTGTCACTATCTTAGAGGACTATCAAGGTACAGCTTCTTCATCAACCAAGAAGGCATTATCTCTTCTGTCATTTTTTTTTATATAAAGAAAAACCAAACGTCTGTACAATGTAAAAGTAATTGTATTTGTTGTGTAATTTTTTTCCTGTAAATTTAATTTTCTACTTTGCATGTGGACTACATTTCTTTTGTTAATTTTTGTTGTTGTTGTTGTTTAAGCAGTTTGCCATAAAATGTTGATTATTGTACATGTAATTACTGTAAAGTGCGTAGAGATTTTATCAAATTAAATGCTCTTTTATGATTTTATTATAAGTGTTATCAGAAATGATAGTTGTTGTATACAAGTAAATTTATATTTTTATGACTTTATTATAAGTGTTATCAGAAATGATAGTTGTTGTATACAAGTAAATTTATATTTTTATGACGTCTTTCGTCATGACTTTCCTGGGAAAGTTAAACGTTGGTATGTTTGGAAACAAAAAGCCGTTAGCACAAGTGTCAGTGTATGAAATTAATTTTAAACTACAACTAAATATTTTCACCTGTCTCACGAAACCATAAAATGGCCACCAGGTGTGATGTAAAAGCGTATACTTCAAAAATCCTTTTCCAACAGCGCTTAGCAAAGGAACCGATCTTTCGTGCTGATTACAGAATGGGTACTTTATCTTTCTGAACTGGTCTCAATGGGTCAAGACAACAGGTTTCCATTTACGTCACCTCAATAGCCACACGAATGCACCTCCCACCTTTTCGGAAGTCGAACCTGTTCGAGTCAATCAAACGCACGGATATCTCAAGTAAGCGGTCGTCCTAGAGTTAAGTAATAAAAAGAAAATAAACACCAGCTAGTATTAGGAATGCAGAAAGACTTTTGCCACCTGGTTTCTGGATAAGTAAGTACTTATTTGTTAAGAACAATGATTACTCATAATTTATACCCATTATAATTCAGTGTCATGCAAGTGTCAGGCCTTGGCCAGACAATATGACAAGTCGGTCCCTTTAGTATTCAAATCCGTAACCAGCCTCTCATTTGTCAGATTTAATTACTTATATAGCAAATCATTCACGATGCTCCCTAAGCTTCCCCTTTATGAGAATTCACAAGATTTGAATGACTAATTCGTTACATTTATAAAGCTCTCAGATCTAAAGACTTTTTTTTTTTTTTGGGGGGGGGAGGGGTAGGGGAGATTAAAGAATATAGTAATGGGTGGGTTTATGGTCTTAGGTTGTTCTTTCTTAAAGTTTAAGTATTATTTTCTTAAAACTCTTATCAATCCATGTATATTAAATCATGTAACCAATTAAAAACAATCGTATAAACCTGACTTTTAAATACCTGTAACTATTAAAAAGATAAAAGAAACAAGCCGGTTTTATTCAACAGCTCAAAAACGTTCGAATCATGTGATCTTGAAGAAATTCTAAATATATAGTTCTGACCTCGCAATCAAGTAAAATGTTACGAAAAAATGTTCTAAAATTAACCTTTTTTTTAATTCATGGACATCTTTGAAAATATGGTGAAAGATAGAAAAATGAACATAAGCAGAATACAAAAATCTAGTGAATATATGACTTTCACAGACCCCCTGAAGCCCATCCATAGATCTGGTTAAGAACCCCTTTAAGTATTTTTTTAAGTCACACAAGTAGTATTCATTTGTTCCTCCTTTGTGTAAATTTGAAGGAACAAGAAATTAAGTAATATATTTTTAAATTTAAATAATATAAATTATTTTGCAGGGTGTGATTCTAATGTGGAGCTATAGATATGTTACGAGTTTTCCATTATTTTGAAAGGAGAATGTTTCAGGTTCCCCAAATAAAATGTTAATATAGTTCTCTAAAAAATAAAAACGGTAGTACGAAAATAGTACTATAGAATAAAATGTAATACTAATATACCTTCTAAAAATATTTAAATATCCGGATATCTAGCATAAACTAATATTATTTCCCATTTAAAAAATTATTTCTTAATATTATTTTTCATGTTTTGGTGTATTTGCTATTCAGTAAAATCTGCTGTGGGCAACCTTATTGGCGGCGATACAAGCTAAAACAATATTTACAGAATCATATCTTGCGCATTTGGGATGGCAATACTCTTCAGGAAGTTCATGCGTTAATCTATGTTAATATTTAGATACACTGAATTCATCTAAATCAATGTCAGCTGATTCGACCGGAGTAACAAGCATGCTGCTGATTATAAATGAGCAAGCCATGCAATCGCGATTAGCTATCAATAGCTATGGGAAAGAAGGGTGGTGGTGTCTGTATTTTATACATTTCTTACACATTTCATTTTATTCCTGTGTATGGATTGAACTAATTTAAAGTTTATTTTAAGGTCCCCTGCCTAGGGATATCACGCCTTATGAAAATTCACTCCGAACTCAAGTTGCAAAATTATGTATTCTCCATCTATACACAGGTTTCGCTGTCCATGTTCTATTCTGGTGATTGTAAACTTCAACATTTACTTTCGGAAACTACAAACTGTTTCTTACATAGGTGCGAGACAGCAATGCAAGAAAACAATATTTAAAATAGCTTATTATAAAATTTAATTGATTAATATACATTTTGTAAATCTGAGTTTTAAAAATGCTAGGAAAAAATATGGCAAATGAAAATTTGAACCTTGGCCCTGATGTTTATATATGGCTATGATTTTATTTATTGAATATCAGCTGACACCAGTGCAAGCTAAAGTTTGTACAAATACTTTGATAATCTGAAAAATTAGGAGCTGAGGAAAAGAAACAAACTTCCTGCCCATTGTTATTTCTTGACAGATTTAGAGTGGGCTGTTTTTATTTATCATGGATTTTTTTTAAATTAAAGGATAAATGAATAAAGAAGTTCCTTTCACACAGGTATCTATTGATTTTGATGATTTAAAATAATCACCAGCAGTGAAAGACGTTTTTAAAATATTGATGTATGTTTAATTCTCCTTCAAATGAAATGGAGCTACTATTTATTTTCTTCTAATTAATTAATTTATTATAATTATAACATAAAGCTGTTTGAAACAAAATAAAATCTACAGGATGGGTTTGTTTAAGTCTTTGAAAGAAATTCACTGGAAATATTTTATTTTCCAACTTTAATTCTGTGAGATTCAGAAATCTATCTATAAGATTTTTTAAACTTTCAACAACAAAAAAGTACTGTTAATGTCAAAAATGAATAATTAAATGTATTAATGAGAACATTTATGATTATCAGAATGCTTTAGCTTTCACACTGACTTTGTATTTACATTTTAAAACAATATCGTTAGATGACAAAGTAAAATGTTTATTATTTGATTTTGCAATAGATTTTACAAAAGAGCCCAAGAATGCTGACTAGCAACATACAACGTATAATTTTGTTGGAGAATTATCAAAATTCACGATTGCTTTAGTAGGTCTGGAGGAAATGCAGTATTAAAACCAATCTGATTGCTTTAGTAGGTCTGGAGGAAATGCAGTATTAAAACCAATCTGATTGTTTTAGTAGGTCTAGAGGAAATGCAATATTAAAACCAATCTGATTGTTTTATCCGACAACAATGAACAAAATATGTACCAGTATCTTGATACAACCTGTTAAAAGTAAAAGAAGCATTAAAATAAGCAGATGAGTAAAACATACTAAACTTTGAATTTTCTGGGTTGCCTTTTTTTTTTTTAAAAAAAAAAAGTAAAATGTAACTATACATTATTGCTATATGGGGCTTAATCTGCTGACAAAAAAAATCTTTTGGCTGTCACTTGTCTCAATAAATATTCTTCACTTCAAAACATCTGAATTGTTTATCATCCATAGAAATTGAATTATAGTCAACTTTAACAAAAGGTGATAAATTATTCTGTGTAAACAGAGTAGAGAGGGAGACAGGAATAATATTTTTTTTTATTATTAAATGAGATAATGATTCCTTATGTGAATTTGGAATCACATTCACATTCACATATTTTATTTCTTTATTTTCTAAATAATGTTTTGAATTTTAAGATTAAATTGATTGGTAAACAAACTTTAATACCCTTGCTAGTTTCTGATCGAAATGTTAGTCAGAACTGAAAATGTGAGAGGGTTTTTTTTAAAATCATTTATTGCAAGATATTTTTACTCAGTTTAGTTTTGTAACTTGAAGGGCAGAAGCAAATGGTAGTGATGTTGACATTGAGGGTGGAATAGATGAGAACGGAGACAGAATTTATTTCAATGATCTGCGTAGTGTGTATTGACAGAATTGTACAAGTAAAATTTGATTCAGTAAGGATTTAAGTGTGGAAGTACAGAGGTATCCGAAAGATAGAGACTATTGATGTACAGTATATATGATATAAAATTAAAGACCAAACCAGTACAAAGATTAACTATGTAAAAGATTTGCAGTGGCATGTGATTCACAAAACACAGGAGTATTTTGCTAGAGACTTACTCAAAATTAAATCAACAAATGACATAATTATTAAAACAATTATGGATTGATGTGTATCTAAAACCTTTAAAAATGCTTCCAGATTAATAATACACACAAATACTTACACACTCATATAAGAAGAAAAATGCAACATGTTTATCATCCTCATCTTACAAAAGAAAAAACATTATTTTAAAACTCACTCTTAAAGAAAATATTCTCCCCCACTCATCTGTCTCTTTCTGTATGCACACACTTGTAAACAAACTGTTCAAAGATCCCCAGCAGGGAGATTTATACTGTGTTACTAGACCAAGTAAGTACAAATGTAGATAGGGATTGGGTGAATGAAGGAGGTTAAGATTTAAAGACTTTGAAAAGAAACATGAACAAAAATCATTTACAACAAAAGAATGACACAGATAAAATATAATTGATCATTTTAATTTTATTGTAGTCATTGACAATCATGCCAAAATGCACTAAGTTTTTAAAAAAATCTATTGACTGATGTGGCATTTTGCAGCTCGTCTAAATGCCGATCATAACGATAATTTAAAAAATTGTATGTCTGAAAGCACACAGAGATAGGGAATTACACAGAAAGTGCATGCAAAACATCACTTTTGTGATTAAAAATCGCTACAAAAATATCCACCCTAAGCATGCTTTCTCAAATGTTAAAAGACATTACAATTAATAAACACCGTAATGACCAGTTTCAGCGTAATTACAAGACGGGAAAAAAAATCTATAATAGAATGGCTTTTATATGATTTGAATTTGCACAATTACAAATCAGCAACATGATGTTTAACTCTCAATAATCTGCGGTAAAAATATCAACACCCTACAATTATTATTTTGAGTCCCAGGTTCCACTGCTTGTTTTTTTTAATATTTATATGTGCTCTTTAAGGTCAAGTTGACAAAGATTATTTGAAGATGTGTGTGGGTGGGTGGGGGGAAAGGAATTTTAATTATTTCCCATTGTGCTCCATACAGTATCAAGAAAAAATTAATAAACGAATTATTCATATGGATACTCTTTTTCATCTTTAGATGGTGCCACCATTGGATGCACATTTTTTGCAAATTCAGATTTGAATATATATTCTTAATAAATCACATATTATTTGTTCAGAAAATAAGGCATAAAATTATATCCTTGCCTCAAAATTATGCCTTAATTTCTGAATAATACTTAAGGGATTTATTAAGAATATATATTCAAATCTGAATTCTTTTTCTGTGAAATGCATAAAAGTCTTAAAAAAGGTAATAAACCTGCAGGACAGTTGAAGATAATTAGAATATTTGGTCTTTCTGTATTTGGTAATATTCAGAACGCTTCCCTGCTATCAAATGAATCCTGGTCTGCATGACATTGAATATGGCATGTAGGGTATGAAAATCAAAATACTAAACAGGAGTGAGCCACTGCTCCACAAGAGGTGTAAAGGTCCTCACATTGACACAACTGGTGAAAAAGATGAGACTCACACATATACACACACAAGAAGAACCATCTAGCATAGAATAAATTGCTCCGATCTGAAAATGTCCAGTTAGATGAGTAATTGTTCTCCAACTGACACCACATCCGGAATAATCAGATCAAACATAACTTTCCTCTGTCTCGTTAAATTAATGGAAACTGTTGGGTAGAGTTTTGTTGTCCTTCCATGAGTTTCAGCAATATAATTGGTATTTAAAAAAAAAATTGTAAACATATTCACGTACCACAAATTTAAAAATAAATATAAATTTTGATGCTTTGTTCTTCCATAGGAAGTGTAATTGTCCTCATATTGACACAACATTTGGAAAACAAATGCAAATAAAACACAATTGCAGGCAGTAAGATGAATGTTCCAGGTTTTTCTCCTTGTTGGAAAAAATGCGGGTTTACTCAAAGGCAAACATACACAAAATAACACTTTTTATAAAGTTGTGATTTGAAGTTTCGCTGCAGCTGTTAACACTACCCACAACATTAAAAAACAATCATATTGGAATCACAGTACAGTGTATAAGTAAAAGTGAAGTAAGCTGAAGAAAAAAAAGTGCTGCAACAAACACTGCTCCATAATCAGAGCTTATGGGCTGTTACATCTTACATGTTGATGTTTGGAAATAATAAAGAAATAAAAATTCAAGCAAATTCTAAACAGAACAATAAAGCAAAAGAGAAAACATGTATAAATTGGCTCTAATCTCAAATACAAAAACATCTTTTATCAATAATTATACATACCACACAGTAAATAAGTATCCACAATATGAGTATAATCAAAATACAGTAAATAAATCCCTTACCATTAGCAGGTTTATGTGATCAATGTTATTTAATTAAAAGTAAATCTTTCCAAATAGGGTGGATCAATACTGACAACAGAAGCTGGCTTGCATAAATATAGTCTTATTAAATTAAAAATGCAAATGTACCTCCATTGAAAGGAATGTCAACGTACCTTAGATTGTCAAAGCAATGTAAATGTACCTATGCTACAACTAAAGAGTGTAAATGCATCTTTGCTGAGAGAAATGCAAATGTACCTATGCAGAACAGAGTGCAAATGTACCTCTACTGACTTTAAACTCTACATCTTGCAATGTCTTCCTATTAATTAGGAAATTATTCACTTCGTGCTTTGCATTATTTAAAAAAAAAAATAGAGAGAGAGAAAATAATATGGATAAATAAAATTTAAACAGGCATTATCACCAGTAAAGATGTACATCATTCAAACTCATTTCAATTAATCTCCTAACTTATAGAAACACTTTATTTTCTTTTCTAAAATGTGGGAAAAATAAAATCAGGAACATTAAAGAGAAAATTCAAAATACAGTACAAAAGACAATAAATAAAAATAAATATACATACTGAATGGAACTGGTAAGTATATAATGCTTTTATACCTTCATTTCTGATGTGTCTAAAAATATACGACAGAACTAGGAGGATTTTAACAAACTGTATGTGTTCATGAATAAAGTTACATCTCTCATATCTGCTATTATTTTTTTATTGTATAGGCAAGTAAATATGCTTCCATATTTTCAAGACCAATTAAATGTTTTAATTTATTTATTATATTTAAATGCAGAAGCAATTTATGTTCTTCAAAAGAAATTTTTAAAACGTGACCAATTCAAAATACTAAGACACCAAACGACAACAATAAAAGCAGTTGTTGATATATGTGTGATCAACGAAATAAGAATAGGGATTAACACCACCACAAAATAATATGTGCACAACTATAAAGAAAGTGAAACTGACAAATCAATTATCCTAAACACTATTGAAGACATTTAATGTTATTTTTTAATTCTTATGTTGTGAATTTTTTCATTTTAATTTCAGTTTTGTAGCATTCCCTCCCTTCACACCCACTTTCCACCTGATACAAAAAAAACCCCCAAATTATTTTCAAATCTTACATGCAAATTATTTATTTGCTTAAATATAGTTTTAAGCAAAACAAATAAACTAAACTAGTAGGCATTAATTGATAAATTACTTTATATCAAAACAGGTGCCACTGTAAGGAATCATAAAGGTGAATTTTTCTGCTACATTTGTGCGAGCACGCTTGCTCTGCGAATGAACACTTGTACACCTTACCACTCACTATTTATCCAACAAAATTACCAAGTGTTACAAGGGATTTTTTTTTTTAAAATGGATAAATGCTGGTGAATACACAAATATAGATTTACATAGATACTCAAAAAAAACATATCATCTTAGGTATCGAAAAATCCAGTAAAACAAATAGGCCCCTTTATAATGGTGCGCTATAATATGCAACTGATTTTGTTGTTGAAAAAACTTTGACATGATACACAAAACAAATATAAGCCTAGTGCATACAAAGTATCAGGCAAATAACTTTGACATGATACACAAAACAAATATAAGCCTAGTTCATACACACACAGGCAAATAACTTTGACATGATACACAAAACAAATATAAGCCTAGTTCATACACACACAGGCAAATAACTTTGACATGATACACAAAACACATATAAGCCTAGTACATACAAAGTACAATATAAAACTAAAAGCCATAAGGTAACTAACTTTGACATGATATGCAAAACAAATGTAAGCCTAGTACATGCAATAAAACACAATAACCATCAGGTAAATGACTGGCATGATACAAAATACAAATATAAGCCTTGTACAAAACACGTGTACACAATATGACAGTCATGATTCTGACAATTAGTTGATAAACAAAAAGCATAAGCTACATATTTCACATAGTATACAAAATAATATAGCTATCATGGAAATCTACACTTTCAAAGTAAATATACAATACTACATAATTAATAGCCATCCTGTTAATGTCCTCTCTTTGACATGACATATAAGACATTCAACCATGATGTATACAATAGTATACATTATTACTTTCCAGCCATCGTGTAAATGTCCTCTCTTTGACACAATGACACATTCAACCCTAATGTATACAATAGTAAACATTACTGCTTTCCGGCCATCGTGTAAATGTCCTCTCTTTGACACAATGACACATTCAACCCTAATGTATACAATAGTATACAATATTACTAGCCATCATGTAAATGTCCTGTCTTTGACACAATGACCACACAAACACATTCAACCTTAATGTATACAATAGTATACAATATTACTTACTAGCCATCATGTAAATGTCCTCTCTTTGACATGATGACATACAACAAACATCCAAAGTAAAACAAACAATACTAACCATCATGTAAATGTCCTCTCTTTGACATGATGATGTGCAAGACACATCCAAAGTACTATGAGTAATAATTAATCTGTAATATTAGCCATCATGTAAATGTCCTCTCTTTGACATGATGACAGAAAACACATACTGCCCTAAAAGTAATAAAATTCACAATTCTCTGACATGACAAAACATAACATTTTAACAGAGGACACTAACAGCCATCTTAATGTCCTTGTGAACCAGACACATTCAGATACACATGTCAATACCACTCTCCGACAAGAGAAAAAAATCCACTCCCAATACATTATTATTAATACTGTCATCAAGCGAACGTCTTCTGTTTGACCTGATGGTTCATGAAACACAGTGAAATACTGCTCTACAAATGACCTCATGCAAACATCATTTCTACAACTCAAGATACATTAATTATTATACTAATAAAAACTACATAATATTGTATTCTGTCAGCAATAATAAATTATACAGATCTTAAAAGCTAATGAATCGAATATATGTAAAATCAAAATAAACTATTTAAAAAACAATTATGATCTAAAATATTTAAGCAAAAAAACTCTGAGAACATTTCTGCAGTACAGGCACTCCTCATTTAAAGGCCTGCCTTTTTAACGACTGCTCGGACTTAGGACCAGCTCTCCAGATGCAAATTAAAACACAATTATCAAGTTGGAGTTTCCTTTAAATCTTTTCTTTATTCTGAATAAATAAAAATGATTAAGCTCTTCGCTTAATGAAACAGTTGTGGGAACAGAACTTTTGGTCATTAAGTGAGGGTTGCCTGTATTCTAATTTTATATTATGGAGAAAAAAGACAAAAAACTCTCAAGGAGAGATGATCAGTAATTCAGCAAATGTTTAAATTTAAAATTCTGTAAATGCAAACAGAGCATTAGATGGAAATTATCTCCCTTAAATGTGAACAATTTATTGTCTAAAAAAAAACTCAACCAAAAAAACCTACAAGAAAATAGGGATAATCATTACAAATTTGAGAACCATCTTCATTTTTAAAAGAAACATTTGTTGGTTTGGGAGAATTTAATCACTACCATTAACACTAATATATGTCATCATGTCTTTAATTCTTAATAATATCATTCATCATGTCTTTAATTGCTAACAATAACTAATGTCAGTCATAGTGTCTTTAATTGTTAATTATAACTAATATCAGTCATTATGTCTTCAATTACTAACATCAACTAATAGTAATATCAGTCATGATGTCTTTAACTGTTTTTGTTAATAATAACTAATATCAGACATAGTGTCTTTTTTAAATTTAATTGTTAATAATAACTACTATCAGTTATAGTGTCTTTAATTATTAATAATAACTAATGTCAGTCATGGTGTTTTTAATTGTTAAAAATAACTCATGTCAGTCAATGTGTCTTTAATTGTCAATAATAACTAATATCAGATATAGTGTCTTTAATTGCTAACAATAACTAATATCAGTCATCATGTCTTTAATTGTTAACAACTAAAATCAGTCATAGTGTCTATAATTACTAATAATAACTAATATCAGTCATACTGTCTTTAATTGCTAACAAAAACTAATATCAGTCATCATGTCTTTAATTGCTAACAATAACTAATATCCATCATTATATCATTAACTGCTAATGATAACTAGCATATGTCATCATGTCATTACTTGCTATAAGAACTAATACCAGTCATCATGCCATTATATTATAATTATTAATTACTAATAATATCAGTCATCATATTAATTGCTAACAATAACATCAGTCATCATGTCATTAATTGCTAACAATAACTAATATCAATACAATATCAGTGTGCAGCAACATGACTTATCCTCCTTCAATTTGTCATTTTGTCTTCATATCTTTTATTCAATTATTGCTAACAATAATTAATAATAATATCAATAAAATGCAGAAACATTACTCGTCCTTCCTAAATCTTTCAGATTGTCTTCTATTAAGAATAATAGATAATTATTTAAATTTAATGAAAGCAGATTCAAGTCAATCAAACATAGACAGATCAGTTTTAGAGTCAGAAAGAAAAGTAAGCATAAACTGCTAATTTGTGTTATTAACTTTTAAATAATAAAAATAAGTATAAAGAAAGAAAGAAAGAAAAACGGACTAAAAATTCAAAATGTGGCTTTTTGGATCTGTGCTGTAGGTGTCTTCAGAATTCACGATGGATGTGTCAGTAAGAATTATTTCCCATTGAAGAGACTCAGGAAAGAGATGGAAATCTTCAACAGTCATTGTACTGCATTCACTGAATCAGTCCCTTTGACATGGAGATAAAGTTAAAAAAATTATTGTACTTCAACTTAAAAACAGTCACCCACAATTCTTTTGAATTAAGAAAATAGCAATAGATGCTACATACTATAAAAACGTGTATTCAAATTTCAATATTAATAAATCAAAACACTGAGTGACATGTCCACCATAATTATTTGTCATTATGTTGCACAGTATTTCACTGGATAATGAAATTTGTAATCCATGCTAAATCTGCACATACTGGAAACATTTTTCCTTTATTGCATATGCTTCCTTCTTACCCTATTTTAGTATTTACTTAACTGCATCTGTTTTTCATAAAAATCACTCTCATAGTTCAAATATAGCGAAGTGTTTAAATTAGATCACAACTGAATGCATTTTTTTAAACAATTTATTTACAGACTAAAGTTTTTAAAAATGAATATATTGTTTAATAATACATAGTTCACATCTACCATTTCAAACAATTTTAGAAAAGAAATATAAAAGTATGCATGAGTAATATTAAAAAAGAAGTTTGAAAATGTAATGCTAAGGAAAACATTTTAACGATTATTATGGTACATTTATAATGCTAGGAGAAACATTTCAATGAATAGTATGGTGCATTTATAATGCTAGGAGAAACATTTCAACAATTAGTATGGTGCTGTTAATCATATATCCTCATACTAGTATGTGTATTAATTGTCTTCAAGGGTGTCAAAAGTATGGTGGCATTTGATGAGCTACACTTTTTCATTGCATGTCATACTCTTCTACTAATTAGCACATATTTGATAAGAAGTGATAAAACAAAAGGAAAAACTACACATGCTCACAAACAGAAGGAAAACACTACAAGTGTACATAAACAGAAGGAAAACACTACACATTTTCATAAACAGAAGGAAAAACACTACACGTACATAAACAAAAGGAAAACACTACATGTGTACATAAACAAAAGGAAAACACACATTTTCATAAACAGAAAGAAAATGATACACATATTCATAAACGAAAGAAAACACTACACATTTTCATGAACAGAAGGAAAACACTACACATTTTCATAAACAGAAAGAAAACACTACACATATTCTCATCAATCTGCCTATCTGCAATTTTAATTGATGCTTGCACATATACTCCTTGACCTCAAGCTCTCCACACATGCATAGAAATGTCTGCAAACATTAAACCCCACCTCATCTTTAGTGGCTTTAGTGTGTACTTACTAACTACTAATCCAACTTCTGTCTACTTACTAACTACTAATCCAACTTCTGTATACTTACTAACTACTAATCCAACTTTTGTATACTTACTAACTACTAATACAACTTTTGTATACTTACTAACTACTAATACAACTTCTGTATACTTACTAACTACTAATCCAACTTCTGTATACTTACTAACTACTAATCCAACTTCTGTATACTTACTAACTACTAATCCAACTTCTGTATACTTACTAACTACTAATCCAACTTCTGTATACTTACTAACTACTAATCCAACTTCTGTATAGTTATTAAATGGATGGCCTTTTAAGGTGGCACTATGATAAAAAAAAAAAAAAAAAATACAGGGAGACAGGGAGACAGGTACTACTTTATATTGAATACTGGTACCACGTTTTTCAAGGCAGAGTTGAAAGCTGAATCACTAACTGACTAAGTCTGATACGTCCCCTACTCATTAACATCTGCCAGCCCCTTCCCCCCTTTTTCCTTTTATCAATCATAATTATATCTACCATTTTTATTACAACAGTTATCAACTTGGTGAGCAGTAATGTTTATTTTAATAAATTTTACTGCAATACAATCTGCAAACTACATTTCAAATAAAACAAAAATACAACTTTTCAAAAAGCAAAAAATAAGAAAATTAGTATTTCAAGTCAATCTGTCTGTCCATCTATTTCCATCTATCCATGTACTTGTATTAAACTAAAGTCAACAAGAAACTTCAATTTCTTTAGAAGATACATTCTTTTGTTTTAAAGACAATAAATATAATTTCATTCTGTTGATTTGCTGTATTAGCATATACTGTTATAGCTCTTTCTTTGAGCAATTGTACCATTTTGTTATATGAAGTGCAAAAAATAAAGTGGATTAAATCTAATTATTTTACATGTTTACTTAAACTGAATGTGTACAATGGGGTCTAATTAAAAAAAAGAAAACAAAAAATGTTGATATTATAGGAGTTTGAAATACATAAAAAGCATGTTTCTGTTGACAACTTAGAAAGTAAGACTTTTTAACCAGAAGAAAAGACTTTTTACCAAATTTTTTATAAAAAAATAAACAATATAATTATCTCTTTACAATGAATATATTTTATTTATTAACCTAAATTATTAATTTAATCTGGATACATTTTAATTTAAAATAGGGTAACTTCATAATATAGAAACCATATTAACAAAATTATTCCAGAAAGATAACTCTCATGTCATTTTGTCTTGGTGTGATGAGTTCAATTACCAAACAGGAAAAATAAATTTCATTTCCCATTCAGATCACATGGTAGCAAAGGAACTGCGGGAAAATTTTCAGAATCATCGACGTTTCAAAACAGCTAAGATTTCTAATATTTTTGTGATAATCTCGATATATTTTGATTAAAATCATAAATAGCTTAAATAATTATGTACATAACCATATGGTTTATTTTGCATTTAAAAAGTTTCATATAGCTTTGTGTATGCTTTAAATCTGAGGTAGTAGGGGAAAAAACCTGTGAATTACATTCAAGAATAGAAATATCGTGATTAGGCTTATTATATATATATATATATATTATAAACATATTTAAATAAATACTTTGTTTATTAGTTAATATTATTTTCATAGCATAATAATTTAGCCTGTTTAAGTTTAGCTGAGAAAAATAGACTTCTTTTATGATGACTGACAATTTTGTTAATATGGTTTCCACATTAATAAATTGTCGTTTTATACCCTATTTTAAATTTTTTTAAATTATACTATTTATAAATATCCTCAGGTCAGATTTTGAGGAAGTTCCTATAATTAAAAATAATAAAGTAAAGCTAAATTCATGTGCCAAAAACTTACTGTAGATTCTACATTATAAATCTGAATAAATAAATATAAAACAAAGAGAGTCCCTACCAATTCATAGATTTAATTACGTTTTGCAAACTTTAACCACCAACCCTTTAAATAATTCTTTTAAAATACTGCATTCTTTATTTTTATACACATACTTTCAATTCTCTTACTTATTCATCAAATTCAATTATGATCTCTACATTTTCATCAAAAGAAAATCTGAGGGTTACAATTAATTAGACCCTTCTTTCCCAGTTTAAAAGCTAAAATCAAAATAAATAAATGTACATAAACTTTAAATATTAAAGAAGCTTTAATACAAATAAATATGCATAATCACCTGCACTCCCTTTAATACTTTACCTCAAAGAAGAAGCTGCATGAAGATTCACGCCATTCATGTTCACAGCACTAATCTGTACTGCAGGAGACAAGTACCTTCCATCGTCCTTGTTAGCATGTGTTATGAAAAACTTGAAAAACTCGTATACAGACCACGAAATAGCTGTGGATGGCATCTGGTAGATCACTCGCGCCTGAAAACCACGGAAAAAACCCTGCACTCCACAGAATTCATAAACTGTCCTGAATGCTGCTGCCATGCCACTGATGTATGATAAATGAGTCCTTGCACAGGTTTCCTGTGTGTTGAGGAGTGTTTTACATACATCAAGTGGCATAGTCACCCCTGCTGCAACAGCTCCTGCCAAAGCACCAGAGCAGACGTGAGAGATCGGATCATAATGCCGGTCTTTATTTAGGAAATCCTGCATGACTTCATATGTCATGAACTGGATGCTCTGGAAAGGTATATTCATAACAAGCTGGGTGGTGTAGCTTCGGTACAAAGCCACGAAGCCTTCTTTTCTTAAAATAGAGGTTATGCACTGCACACACGTCCTGTAGCCACTACCATATACCTGCATGCGCTGCTTCACCACTAAAGCCAAAATTGTTGCAGTGAATGGCAGGATGATAAATCAGATATCCAGGGAGGTGAATGAATTTGCATAATGAGGGGGTCACATCATACCCAACGATAATGTATATAGTACCATGTCATAGTGGGATTTATAAGATCCATATAATGAAAGAAGTCATCATATCCGGTGACAGCACATCATTGTGAATTCATCAATTCCATATTGAATGGAAGATCATAGATTTCCAGTGATGATTGAAGAAATGAAACAGAATAAAAGTAAAATAAAAGAAATTATTAGAACTATTACTTCAAAGAAATTATTAGAACTATTACTTCAAAGAAAGACCTTTAGAATATTAAAGAATTCTATGATCACCTAGCTCAAGAAAACAATTTATTATTCTTAAATAAATGTTATCTTTGATTTCTGGGTTTATATGAGGCTCAAATACAAGTACTCAATGACAGGTAATAATTTATCTGACCTTGATAAATCTGACATACTTAATTAAGTAATTAAATAAGCAACACTTTACTAAATATACTTTTTAAACCATTTTCTTTTCTACTTAGAAAAAGAGTAGTAAAAAGTTAAAATCTGAAACAGAAAATAGATATTCTGTAAAAGGAAAAGTAGAAATATATCATGCAATAAAAATTAGGTAAAACATTTTTTTTAATAGTTAACACATATCCCTAAATTAATGTGAATGAACTGCAAATACACAGTCAAAAGTCCTCACCATCAGCAGGATTCATAACGGCATCATGGAGAAGGGTTGCAGTACACCCTGCAATACCTGAAATGTTAAAGAATAAGTTTTAAGGAAGCAGTTTTCCATAACAAGAGTCCTGAAAATTTTTGTGCCACCAGCTGTGTATAATCAACAACACAGTTGCAAACATGCATCAAGGGGTTTAATTCCTTCACTGCTGGGATTTTTGGGGGTAGGTGTGTCTGTGTGACATTTTTCACTTCATTCATCAGTACTGTTGGCCCAAAATCTGAATGGAATGATAAAGGGAACTAACCAAACATGGATTCAGTATCTTGGAAGTCTTCTCATGAAAGTTACCTCTATTGACCTAAAACAAAACTACAGACTTAAATACATGTATATATCCTAGGTAGTGAAGAGCTTATGTAACAAAGTCTCATTGTATAATAATCAATTTAAAATAAATCTCATAATAATAACATATAACATATAATTTTTTAAAATAAAATTCTTTTCTCCTGAAATATTCTGCTGAGTTGAAGGATAATCTAGATCAGGGGTGCATAAACCACAGCCTGCATGCAGCCCGAAATAGGCCTCTAATTGCCCCCCGGAGGACTTTTGAATGTTACCATTATTACAAATGTAAAGCACATTATTTCATTATTTATGGTTTTTTTCCTACTGATCCATCCATGTGGCAGCCCTCCACACACTATCAAATTGGAAATTTGGCCCTCTGGACTAAAAGGTTTGTGCACCCCTGATCTAGGTCATTAGTTAACAACAAGTTACAATGACTCTGAATGAGCTACTTTAGATCCAAAATTTTAGATCCACAGTTTTTCATTTCTAGATAGCCATTTCATGGTGTTTATACTATTAAAATGTCCGCTCAAATATCAAAGTCACAGAGGAATGATACTTATAAAATTCAACAAAGAGTAAATTTTTTAGGATATAGCCTTTAATTTTTCTTCCACATAACAAATCCATAATTATTTTTGATAAAGGTATAGCTTATTATAAGGGAGAGAGAATAGATTAACAAAAGTGACAGAAAAATATGACCTTTTAATTTTTATCCAGAATTCAGAAAAAGTACAGAATGGAAAAAGTCACACAAGCTGACCATTTCATGAGAAGGGGTATTTTCATAATTAATTATTAATTATTAAGTAGAATAATTATTCTCAAGACTGAAATGGAGTCTGGTTATGTAGGTGCAAAAAAACAGTAACATAATAGTATCTAGTGTACTTGTAATAGCCTTGTATTGTCTTGTAAGTAGTAGTAATTACTACTTGGAGGGGATGGGGAATGGGGGAATGGGCCATAATAATTATCATAATAAATTATTAAATACAAAGACTGCTGCAGAACATAAATAAGAACATGTGAATACTTGCACTAGCATCTTTAGATGAATTAAGGTGTAATACATTAGCAGTAAAATTAGCAGATCAGTGAATTATCATAGAGCAGACTATTGATATTTGTTGATTTAAAATTAACAGAAATGGGAAAATCTAGGGTTTATATTAAAAAAGGAAAAAAGCAAAATACTCACAAACATGCAGTGCAGGATTTATAAAACTTAGTTTTAATACAAAAATTATATAGTGTGTACTGTATACATTGTTTAAAATAAGTTAAACACTAATCATCTTAACAAAAGCAATTGCAAGATTGCTTCTCTAACTCTCAGTAAAGAAAATGACAATTTAAAGATATCCTCTGAGTCTGAGCGAAAAAGAAAAGCCTTTCAAAGTCAGCATAATCACTGGACACCAATTTAAAAAGACAGCTTAATCACTGAACTACACTTGAAAGCAGTATACAATGGTGTTAGGTAAACTGATCACCAATTTAAAAAGACAGCTTAATCACTGAACTACACTTGAAAGCAGTATACAATGGTGTTAGGTAAACTGATCACCAATTTAAAAAGACTGCTTAATCACTGAACTACACTTGAAAGCAGTATACAATGGTGTTAGGTAAACTGATCACCAATTTAAAAAGACTGCTTAATTACTGAACTACAGCTGAAAGCAGTAGTGTTGGGTAAATGTTAGCTAAACTAACTGGACAAATTTGAAACAGTTCAGGTCTGAGGCATTCTGGACAAGAGGTCCAGTACTACAAAAGTCATTTTGAAAAGGTGAACACTTTGCTAAATCTGATTCTTATCATTTCAATTTAGTTTAATTAACTACTTCTACATTATTAATACAATTAATTTTGCATTAAAATTCTACTGAACATAGAAAGAGATATAAATATAATGAAATGCCTATGCACCAGAATTCACTTTAATCAGTACAATACTGAAAAACATGCTAATTTAAGATGTTTATTCTTCATTTATGTTTTTTATACTGAACAAGTGCCTACAATTTTCTCACGTAAGAAAATTTCTTAAAACTCTTGTGATGATGATAACTCATACTTTAAAATACATGAATTGTTAAATCAAATATTCTAGTTGCCCCCCCCCCCCCCAACAAAAAACAACAAAAAAAATTAAAAAATGTCATTTTTCTTTTTGTATTATTAAAAAATGGTTACTGGTTAACAGTAACTAGCATGCTGAGTGAAGTGACTAGTGTGGTTCAACTAGTTAATTACTGACAAGTATATCAGGATTGACAAATAGCACTTGGAGTTGTTAACTTTTATAATTTAATACTTTTATTTATAAAACTTTATGGGATTTTACCCAATTTCTCAAGAAATGATAATTATTTATAAATGTGTAGGTATTTAAATATATATATTAATTGAAAAAAAAAATACACAAATAAATACAGAACTATAAGCAAACATTCTCCAAAATCGTTTCTGGTTTATAAAAATTATGTTACATTCCCACCCATCACATATACATGAATTTGAGCTGTATCAGGTCTTTCATAAAAAAGATATCACATTAGAATAAGGATTACACACAATGGTTATTAAATATTCTTTTCTGGTACAAAGTGAAGAGCTATGTTCACAGCTGAGTTCATATATTTGAGGAGATAGGTGGCATTTTTTTTATCTACAAGACTGTATGCTGCAAGTTCTTGTTATTAAAATAAGTATATATTCAATATTACACAACTTGATATAATAGTTTAATACAGAATCATTTACAACGTGGTCAATATTTTTTTGCTTGTTATTGTGCATGATCGCTTAAAACATAGTCAAGACTGGACCCTGTTGTCTGTCAAATAAGCTTTCATTTCAATTCTGATTCATATGTAACATGAAATTTTTTTTTCAAGAAATTGACTTTGTTTTTTTTCTTTTCTGACAACAAAGTTTTCAATTTATTTCAGAGTATATACCAAATAAATGTACATTTTAAAAAAATGACAGTCAATTAAAAGTGCCTAATAAAATACAGATGTGCAAACCACTAGGGTGGTAGTATCAGTCACAAATACTATTAATGGATTTACTAACACTGTGTAAATTTGATCAAATGCAAACTCTCTTATAATCTGGTCAAATATCTTGTAGCACAACTACCACAATGTATCAAAACAACAGTACATACCACAAAATCTTTTTAACACCTTTGACGGCATGATATTCACAATTTATTATGATTGCTCACCATTTGCTAAATGGTTTCCTTGCTGTCCACCGCTTAATTTTTTCTTTACTTCCTCGTAGCAGGCGAAATACATGGCATGAGCAGGCCCAGCCCCTGTAATCATGGCCCCAAAACCCCGCATGGTGCTGCCAAGACCTTCATAGCGTACAATCTTGTGCATACCATCCAACAAACTTCGATAGTCTGCTTTGGGATCAGGCACTAGCGCCTGCATTCGAGTCTATAAAGACAAAAACATTCAAAGAAAAGTAACAAATTTATAACAAAATCTGTTTAACTTTAAGTTCTGAATAAAACTAAGAAATAAATGCAAAATATAAAGAAAATATTTCTATCATTCAACCTTAGTATTATTAAATGAGAATGTGATATATTTATAATTTATACTGCACATATTTTACACACACCCCACAGATTTCTTTCCTCTTATTTTTGGATGTTCCAAATCTATCATTTAAAACAAAATTAAATTGTGTTATTTTTTGTTTCAAATTATTTTGTGACAAACACTCAGTATCCAACTGTGTATTAATTAAATGTTCTGATGATGAGCATTAGAAAAAATGCTGCCACGTTCATCATTTATGACATTATTTACCAATTTTATTCTGTAAATAACTGCCACATTTATCATTATTTACGAATTTTATGCTGTAAATAGCTGCAAAAGTTTAAAAAGAAAACAGGATTAGGAGGCATTGGTTATGAAATTTTCAGACATAAGAATACCCTGAATACCCAGAATACTTTTGTAACATTTGTAACAAGAAAGAGCACTGAAATAGGACCATAAGAGTAACATGATCAGAATAATACTTAATAGAGAAAAATAAACTAACTAATAAGTAAATGAAATACAATATTAAAGTGCCTATAACTCTAAGCTTTCTATTCTTATTTTAATTATTTTATATAATAATAATGAGTCTTTTTTTATACAATTCAAAACTCTATAAAGAAATAAAATAGTAATGTCTGGACATCAAATATTTATTATTAATGTCTGGACATCAAATATTTATTATTATTGTCTGGACATCAAATAGTTATTATTATTGTCTGGACATCAAATAGTTATTATTAATGTCTGGACACCAAATATTTATTATTACTGTCTGGACACCAAATAGTTACATGTATTATTATTGTCTGGACATCAAATAGTTATTATTAATGTCTGGACACCAAATATTTATTATTAATGTCTGGACACCAAATATTTAATAAACATAGTAATATATCAATACTAATAAAATCTGTACACATACACTGATGTCCGAAGAAAAATCATGTAGCTTTGAAATATTTGAATTGTTTTAATCAAAGAGGGTAGTGCAGAAGAAAGCCATGTGAATGTGCTCTAGGCTATGGAGCTGGTATCTGTACTGGATTTTGTTTCTGCCCTGATTCTAACTGTATACAGCATTTATTAAAATAAACAATCATTAATATATGGAGAGCAAATACTTAAAGTAGAAAATGTCTCTCTATGTGCCCACACTCTTTGATGCATGGCAGCAAGATAAAAACTAGAAGATTGAATTTTTGCAACTGGAGGCTTGGTTTAAACCCATGACTGGAAAAAGAGAAGATCAGGATCCACTCCCACCTAACCTCTAGGTTGTCCCTCCATGCACAAATAATGAAATATAAGTTATAAGATGGGTTATTAATCCACCCACCCTTCCTGAGGACAAAAAGGGTGGAGGGGGGTGGTCAGAGTAAGCTCTGATGTACCTTATCCATCCACATATATAAAATGGGCTATTAATATGAGGGTGAGAGCTTAAAATAGAGTCTGGAATGTTGTATGCAGTTGTGGTTTATTACCAGACTGGATGCAGGAAGAGGGGTGTCTACTCTCCCAGTTCCTGAGACACCCTTCCATTAAAAAAATCATGTTATTCACTTACTGTTAGTCTATCAATTGCTTCCTACACCAAACAATTCAAAGCCAAGCAATGGTGATTTAATTTATTACCACAGCTGATCTAGTCCTCTTCAAATGGTATTTAATTAAAATGCAATGACTGATACAGTGAAACTGATAGATACAAAAGTTATCATTCCCATTAGCAAAAGTATTCAGCTTCCTTTCAAAATCTTGCAGCATAGCATTCACTCCTGTAAAATAAATTCATTTTAATTGCTTTTATGTTTAAAATAAATGTCACTTTTACAAATCATTTTTATATTCCATTTTGGACAAGTTTCCTTTATTTACTGTCTTAGCTATAAACAATATAATAAGTTTGATGATGGATTACATTTTGTGCTATAAACTATAATCTAAGTGTGAACTGTAAAAATGTGTTTTGTGCAAATAAATGAACAGGGAAGACAATTAATATATTATTTAGGCCTTGCAGTGAACTAACAACAACAATAACAAACCAATCAACCCCATGATCACCAACAATTTGATTACAAGGTATAAGGTCATGCACTGCATAAGTGCTGCGTCGCTATGTCAGGTCAGTGTAAACAAGCTCCAGTTAGCAGTTTGCTCAAGCATGCTGATAACAGCTGACAAAAACTAGAATGAAAACTTGTGCTACAATCTAAGCAGGAAAGCTACAGCTACAGGTACCCAGCTACTTCAGTACTTGTAGTACTAGTAGTATTTGACACAATATCGCAGAAGCTAAAGTGATAAACTGCAATAATCTAAGCAAGAAAACCACATCTAATGTAAATATACCCTACTACTACTACTACTTGTAGTACTAGTAGTATTTGACACTATATCGCAGAAGCTAAAGTGATAAAATGCAATAATCTAAGCATGAAAGACACATCTAATGTAAATATACCCTACTACTACTACTACTTGTAGTACTAGTAGTATTTGACACTATATCGCAGAAGCTAAAGTGATAAAATGCAATAATCTAAGCAGGAAAGACACAGCTACTTGTAGTAGTAGTATCTGACACCATGTCACAGAGAACTTTTCCCATTTTAACTAGTGAGATATCAAGTTCAATTAACAATGATATTAATACTATTAATTAATAGCAAATTAAGACTGACATTACTCCACCACTCCCGTGGTTAAAACTCTAAGAGTATAATTGAGTATTAATAACACTGTGACAGTGTGAGTGTGAGTTTCAGAATTCAATGGGGATTTAATGGTATTTTTAAAAAATATGGTTATCAAAGAAAATATGGTTATCAATGGACTACAGCAGAGTACAAAATCAGATAAAACCAAACATACAGAACTACAACAAAATGTTCTGTATGACTGGTAAATGAATATAATCTTATTATTTATAGTTATAAATATAATATTCAAAACGTATCTGTAAATTTGATGCAAGCATAAATAGGTAATAAATACATAATTATTAATACATAAAATATAATAACTAATTATGTTTCAATAGTGTAACTAAAAATAACTAACAATACTTCAAAGCAAAAATTATCATTTGTAAATATCATTAATTTAAAAGAGCAAGCTATATAACTATGGAAAGCACTATAAAGTATAGTGTGAAGACATCAGATTTCATGACACCAAAAGAAATACAGTGGCATGGTTCTGTGAAAAAAATAATTCAAAGTATAACTCCTTCTAGCAATTTTCTATACTGATAAGTGATATAATAATTAACAAATAAAGAATGACAGTCTTTAAGCATAGTGAGCAGGAAAAGGGATGACCTTCACATTACATAGATTCCTACTCCTAGAAAACCTATATTTAGGTACGACCACTCAAATAAGTCTGGCCAAATAAGCTGATATTTGCAGGTTATGTTATGTACCTCAAAGTAAGTTTGCATACAAAATTTTGAAGCTCTAGCTTTAATAGAAAAAATGTTATGACAGTTCAAAGTTTGGCATAAATTGCAGAAAAACAGATTTCATGAAGACCCTTTTGAAATGACCACATAACAAAAACTATGAAACATACTTAGCTCATCTTTACTATTTCAACTCTCTGTAAAAAGTGTAATACAAATATATTGCTGATTTTTTTTTTTAAGGATCATATTCATAGATGCATAGAAAATGAAATATAATCCTGTCAAATTAGCATTTTGTGTAAATTTTCAAATGGCAAGTGGTCAAAAACTAAATAAAATGTCTCTTTTGGAATCTTGTAAAATAAAAACTACTTCATGTACATCATTCAAATTTTGTATACTTGCTCTTTAGAATATAGACATTTACAGGGTGAAGTTTTAGACTATCTTTTTGTTTAGATTTAGAAATATAACATCTCAAAAATGTAGTTTCATGCAATAAATCCGCACACTTGTTGAAGAGGAAAAAAGCTAAAATGAAACATTTATTATAATGCAATGTTTCTAATTTCTGTAACTCACTGACAGCATGATCATTCTATTTCTAACTAAATAAAGTCAAAATTTACATTTTTACAATGTTTATATATTAAAAATAAGGAAACTCTTTATTTTGTTAAATATCTCCCCCCCCAAAATAAATAAATAAATAAATAAATATTTTACTAATGTAATAAGTACTAAGTACTAAAGTAGTAATTATCTAAAATGTAAGTGAATTACAGTAATATTCTAATAGCTAATATTACAATACATAGACATTTTATACATAGCAGTAAAAATTAAATTATGAACTTGCAAAGTTTTCTGCTAATTTATACAACATTCATCAACTAATTTATACAACATTCATTAACTTAAACAAATGAATATACTGACAGTGACACATATCTAACAGAAACAAGTCATAGTTATGACTTCACTAATGCATATACTAATTACTATAGACAACAAATTAGTAAAACTAAAAGAGAAAAGGAAATTAACTTTCATACAGTCTTGATTAGTTCCATATACATTTACGTTGTTTGTTTGCTTTTGTTGTTTTGTCTCGGTCGTTGAACTTGTTTATTTGCCATGTTTTTGTTATGTGTTTGTGGCAGAAGAGAAATAAACGGAAATTATAAACCTAACTTCACAAAATTAATAGTAAGCAATTATTAATAATTAATGTAAGCAAATGATTATAAACAAGGAAAAATGACATAGTTAGCCATTATTACTTGCAATAAAATGAAGGTAAAACTATTAACTTAATTAAGTAGTAACAATAAAAATGTATATTTCATAATTTTCCACAGGAACCAATAATTTACGATAGGCATATACTTATAGTTCGCAAAATCAAAGATAAATAACTTTTAATGTTGCTGGTATATTGACGAGCAATAATATTTAACAATAATATACGTCTTGCTTGTTACTTTATGGCTTTAGTACATGTATACTTAGATTAGGGGTGGACGTGAAAAGTTCGAAAAAGTGTGTGTGACCTCTAACCTTACTTTCTTCAGCTTTACACACGTGTATTACGATATCAAAAGCAAATAAAAATAATTTGTACAACGTATCTGCTATCGTTAGCCATTATAACAGACGAGCGCCAAATTTCATCAAAGGCCACAACAATTTGTAAAGGCCGGTGAGTAGGGTTAAATTGTGAACTAGTGGCAATACGGTACCTTTACACAATCTACGGGATACATCACACTGTGCTCCAAAATTCCAGCAGCGGCGCCCGCCAACATGTGTGTTGTCATTGTGCTAGATGGCGGAAGACTTTCATACATATCATCCTCCATGATAAAGTTGATGACTAAAGTAAACACTTCCCTCTGATTGCACGCTTGTGTAATTTTTCCTAACTTTGCCAACACCCTCATGCACTTACGACGACGCAAGAGCCGCCATGATAGCTGACAGAAAAGCGGACAGCCAATGACAAATCAGACTATTCCATTTTAAGGGGTGGGATGAAGGCTTTCCACAGGCACTGAATTCAGCTCGGTTAATTTATAATTTTATATGAATTGAAAAGTTTATTTACCTTGAAGAAGTTGCAGTTAAATAGTTTTCGACGAATGAATCGTTGAATTATGCCTTAATAATTAAATACAAAAAAGATTTCAACTACTATTTTAATCTCAGTAAATGATATCCAGGTTGCAATTAAAAAAAAATATTAATTGCTTGACAACGGTATTTTAAAAATTCTGCAAAGTTAGATTAAATCCAAAGCAATCGTTGTAACTTTTATTTAATAAATTATAAATTTTCAAGCCTTAAATATTTACAATAATTGCAATAAAATAAGGTCCTTAGACAACTTATGTCAATCTACGTAACTAAAGATATTATAGTGAAACAAAAAGTTTAATCTATATGCAAAATGACAAAATATAACAAATAAAATAAATTTACAAATGTACATTTTGAATCAAGAGAAGATATAGGGTTCTTCTGCGAGGGGGAAAAGTCGTGTCTTGAGCGCTTGTCTCTTGACAGCACAGAAAGTTAGAGGGACTCCGATACACAAATGAACATTGACAAAAAATTAATAGGCCATATGACTAGCTTTTTGCCCGCGGCTTCACTCGCGTAAATGTCAGTTTTCAGAACTTGTTGCTTCAAATATGTACGATATTTTTTTTATATAAGAAATATAATACAGTTTGCTAAAAGCGTGCTGATTTTATTGTTGAAACCTAAGTGTCTTGGTGTGGAAGTTGTCATTTTTGATGTAGCGAGAGAAACAGATATAGAAGAAAGAGATGAAAAGAATAAGAAAGGTGGGAGATAAAATGAGATAAAGGAAAAGAGAGAGAAAAGATAAAGTGAGTAAAAAGGAGAGACTGAAAAGAGGAATGAAAGAAAATAAAGGAGAGAATAAAATTAAAGAGGTAGACAGGAATTACGATAAGAAGAGTGTGTGAGAAAAAGAAAGAAGGAAATTCAAAGAGAGGACATGAGCAGAGAGACTGGAACAGACACACACAGAAATTGCATAAGGAAAGAGAAAAAATAAAAGGATGGACAGAAGGGAGAATGAGTTATAGAAAGAAAATGTGGTTAGATCTCATTTGGGGAGGCATTGCAATAATAAGAGCTAACCAGCAAAGCAGAATGCAACCCACCAAAATCCAATTTATTTAATTTGTGTTGGTTACTTGTATAAAATTGTTAAAATTGGGAATTATATGGAACGGTCTGGGAAGAACAGTGTATTCTTTATTTTCTCCATAATTAGCTATGCGCAAGATTGCACCATATTGACTGAACTGATTTAGAATATTTAGTGTTAGCAGTGTGATTTGTTGTTAGTTGTGTGAAGCTGATTTCTATGATATTGTATAATTTGTCTGTCATTACTTCCTTAGATTTATATAATATTGTACAATTTGTCTGTCATTACTTAATTAGATTTCTATAATATTGTATAATTTGTCTGTCATTACTTAATTAGAAATTGATTGTATACGCCCAATTTCTATTTCACAAATTATCTATTTTGTTTAAAATAATTAAAATTTCTTTTAACACTTAGGCTTTTCAGCTTACAAGGAAAGACAGTGTATTGATTAGAAGGGAGGTGGGGTCAATGTTTATTTATAGACAAAGTGGGACGTCTAGCATATCTTCAACAAGTGTCCGGCCAAGGAGAAAGATATATGAAGGTCAAACCATTTTGGACAGTAATGATAGCACATAAATTGACATACGTGGTTTGGATCCGGTAACACTTGTTGCGGGTAATGTTATTGTTCTTTTAAGTGCTCTAAGTTTGACCGAGATTTCTTGTCCGCAGTTACAAAGTCCTTTACAAGGTGGAGTTAAGGGAATTAACAGGATGGATTATTAACCTATTAACCCCGCTTATCACAATGACATTCATTGATTTTGACAGATGAAGGGGTTTAGAAACTGTTGTGGGAGCAACATTTATGATGTCAGTTTTATTATTATTCAAAATCACCAAAACTTAACAGCAGAAAATGTATTTTTCTACACTTCAAATAGTGAAGGCAATTTCTCTTGGGCATTTAGAGTTATGTACATTTGAGTACCTTCAGCATACAGTAGGCCTAAATGGCGATTTTACTAGGGCATTTAGAGTAATGTACATTTGAGTATCTTCAGCATACAGTGAATGGCAACATAATGCAATAGGCCAACGGGAGCTGTCTGTACAGCATGACCTACAACCGCTGAATCAAGAACAGAGCCCTGTGAACTGCACATTATTTGAGAAGCATTGTACCTTAGAAGCTAAACAACTACGACAACACACACACACACACACACACACACACACACACACACACACAAAGACAAAAATACAAAATAATTTAGCTCAGCTGCTCTTATCAAGGTCACACTTAATCTTACCATAGTTTAAGTATGACTAAACATTCAAGAATAACATTTTTTGCTCACTGGCGATTCTCAAGCACGGTGAGCATATTAATGAGGACTCCACAAGGAGGCTCGTAAAGAGTAGCTGAAACCGTCTGGGGCTTATAAGCATGACGTGGCAAAAAAATGGAGAGCGAGCTGTGCGTCTCTCATATTTGTCACAGTAGTCGGTGAAAAAAAAATATTGCAAATTTAATTTAGAAGACGAAGCCTAATTGTGAGAAATTAAACAAAATAACTAAATATATCCGAGTGGACAGATAAAACAATGAGAAATATGATGACAAGCCGGACGCTTGCTTGGTTCATTGCTTGTGTACTTGGCGTATTTCTTTACTGAGAATAAAACGACCAGACATTGTGGGTTCGAGTCTGGAACATGGCCAGCATTTAGATCAAATTTATGATGTTTTGGTGGTGTCAATAGAAAGTTATTAAAATCAGTTTTTGATCTATTGCTATTAGTTGTGCTTGAATAGCGTCTTTGTTTACGTTCTTCGTTCACGAATCATGTCATAATATTTTGAAAAAATATTTTATCATTATTTCGAGTGTCCACGTGTCTCATGATAATTTCTTAGATAAAAATCAAGCGAGAAGATAAATTTGTTGGTCTATGCTGGTTCTTGTTGGATGGAAAATACGTTATTTCTTTATGATGTTCCAGTCACTTATGCCACGCCTGCCCGCCATCTGTTTACGTCATCACATATAAACTAAGTGCGCATGTGCAAGAAAATGTGCAGTCAGCTTGCTGCAGTCTAGCAAACAACGGCAGGAAAATTTCTACACACTTTATAGACAGCATTGTTTATATCATATCCCTATATTTTATTAATAATCAACCCTTTAACATTTTAGAAAACATCTCGCAGGAAAATACTACTCACTTTATAGACAATACCATCACAAAATTGTTTATATGTGGGTTAGAATTTTCTTTCTATTTTTTCAGAATACTGGACTGAGAGCACAATCGCAGCTCAAGATGAACAATGCAGGGGGGTGGGGTCAGGTTGCACTGAATATTTAAGCGGCTAACATGCGACAGCAATACAAGAAAAAAAGAGAAATAAAGGCAGCATTCAACCAGGTGAGGGGAAAAAAACCCCACCTACTACTTTACCGGATCCTGAGCTTGCTTGTTACCACCCTGTTGACCATGGACTTCAGGCAACCAAAAGATGGACACCTAAATGACAGTGAAGACTTTTACGGTAATAACACTACTAGGAGGGCGTGACAGTGGAGACTTTACTATGATAACACGACTACGGAGGGCGTGACAGTGGAGACATTACTATGATAACACGACTACGGAGGGCGTGACAGTGGAGACTTTACTATGATAACACGACTACGGAGGGCGTGACAGTGGAGACATTACTATGATAACACGACTACGGAGGGCGTGACAGTGGAGACTTTACTATGATAACACGACTACGGAGGACGTAACAGTGGAGAGTTTACTATAATAACACGACTATAGAGGACATGATAACCGAAGCACCTCTACGAGCACCAGCTGAGGAAGTTAAAGCTTACACAGGTCTCCTAACGCAGCCACAAACTACAACGACAACTCTACAAAGACAAGAAGAATCGAAACTGAAGAGACTCCCCAACCGTGTGATTACCCTTCTACAGTGGAAATTCCTCTAAGAACCATGCACAAATGACCCCCATTGAAGCCTGTGGAAAAAAAGAGGTTTTGTGTTGTTGATTTGTAATTATTAATTATATGATATTGTGTTCACGAACAATTTATATTAATAATTCTCTCTTTTCAAACAATCACAATCACCCGACGGGTCTTGTCTTTGCGGTCATGGAGTGATTAAGTCAAACCCTGGCAGTCTGTCGAATATACCTCCCTCCCTGCCCTCAACTGAACTATCCCGTCAGTCACTCTGTCCTTGTTCAGCCCTCCACATAATGCTCCCTATTTCGGTGACGAGACTTATCTTTAAAATGTGCTTAGACCGTCTTTCTATCGTTATTACGTCACTGGCAGAGCCCCCACCTATCACCCATTCACATTTACCGCTCTTTCAAGAATCGAGAGTAGATCAGTAAAAATATAACAAATTTATTAAAGAAAGAATAATAAATTCAAATTTGCAATTAAAATGATATTTTGAAATCACACTCAAGGCAAGGCTTAGAGATCATAGATCTCTCAAAGCTTATTAATTAAGAAAAAAGAATATTTATCATCAATTAGTCCCTAGAACAATTACTAGGACTACACACATAGAAGAAATAATACTAATGCTTTTCCTAGAACAATTACTAGGCAAGAAATAACATCAATACTCAGTTAATACAAAATTATATATATAATTCTATATCAGAATAGAATAGGAAATTTACATTAAATCACAGAACAATTTACAGAATACACAATGAGCATAAATACGAGTTCACCTGATATTGTATGCGTGGTTCTCTGTCCCTGCAGCTTGTATTGGTCAACAGTTAGACAATGCTGGTCATCTGTATTAAGTCTGGAACAATTTCTTATTTTTGCACTCAGCTAGAATGTTCATGCAGTTTCAGTTCCTTTAGAATCTGGTTAACTCATGCAATGTTACTTAAACATGTTCACAGTTATTGTTAAAAGAAACACAGTTATTAAATGTTCCTTAACACACTTTTACACACTTCTAACACTGATGTGGATAGATCAACGTAACTGTCAATAATTTAGTCATTTTCTTGCTGTTGGTATGTCCGTTTGTCAGCCTACCACTTTAAAGAAAACTTTGTCAACATGAATTCTGTATACCAGTGCCTACCTCCTATATAGCACTCTCCAGTTCAGGAATATTTCCAGTCGCAAATTTCCAAATTTGCATCACGCAAAACACAGCATGCATTCTGTCTCTCCACACTGAAGCAGCTCTGGCTTTAGATGAAATTTATGCTCAGCTATCCTTCTGTTGTCCTCTCGACGAACTAGGATTTCATGCTGTAGTCTGGCGGTACCAAGTGACAATAGACTTCAGACCAAGGTAAACGGCTGAGATCTCTAAGTCAGAATTAAGTTGAGCAAACATGGAAGATGTGGGGCCACCTTCAAGGTTCGAAGTTCAGGATTCAAGGTTCCAACTTCAAAATCTACCTTCAAAGTTCAAGTTCAAGACTTCAGTTGTCAGACTGATTCAACTCTTCAAGGTCCAGTCTTTGTTCGGCCATTCTTGCTACAGCTACGTCCAGCTGCAAACCATCTCTGATCTGGTCCATGCAGTGAATATGTCTTGGGGAGGCTTCGATAATCTGCAGACCTCGATCAACCACAGAATCCCAGGGTGGTGTGAGACTGAGAACAACCATCATGCCTTTCTGAATTCCAGATCCCATTGTGCTCAACCGATTATGGAATGAAAGGAAGGAGGACATCGGCACTGCATTGACAACAACTCTCATCATATCTTCTCTACAACGCTGGATCTATGATTCAGGTCTTGAAACACTTTATTAACTCTAAATTCTCTTTTCTTCAATTTAATAAAGAATTGTAACTCTAGTTAGAGATTGTTCCTCAGACAGACATCATAGAATATCAGTTATCTAGATTAGGGTATCGGATGTCAGAAGTTTTCCCACCTACAGAAATATTAATGTTGTGGAAGAGAGAAAACGTTTACAGCGCCCGCGCCAAGTGAGAGAGAGACGAGTGGTGTCTTCTGAGAATTATTAATAACATAAATTAAGATTCTTATCACATATAATTAGTTATGGATGATTAATAATAATCGTAACCATTAACTAGGGTGGCGTTGGTGTCATATATTTTTCTTCCCTTCTTGATAATGAAAAGGACTAGTAACAACATATGATTAGGTAAAATCTCCTTAAACATTATTTATTTTCATACACACATTACCATTATCTTCTTGAAAAAACACTTAACAAATGTATTTTAAATAATTTCTACAGAAAAGTATACATAATCCTAGATGAGTTGACACATTTTCATATGATAATTTTATTAAAAATATCTTTAATAGGTGCATAATTTTTTTTCCCCAAGAAGTGAAACGAATGCCCTTTAAAAAAAAAAAAAAAAAAGAGTCTACCAGAGTTCAGGGCGAGTACTGGATGCAACACACGACAATAAGGCTGATGCTTAACTTCCTGGAGAACTGGTAGCACTCACTGTTTTTGGCATTGTCATAGCCACTCCACATGCAGACTCAAGCATCACGAAATTGCATCCCTTGATTATCTAGTAAAAGGGAACAAACTCAGTGTGATTTGAAAATAAAATAATATCTTTGTAAATATTTTAAATATGTTATGTGTAAAAGGTACATCGCAATAATATGTATACATCAATGCAATAGGAAAAAGTAGAACAACTTGCAAAATTAAGGAATTATTCAAAAGGAATTATTAAAGAATTTAGATTAATAATATCAGTTTGTTTGAATACCCATAAATAGTGAGATAACCTTATGAGTCAGGATTCGGACATTCGTTGTCTTATTTATACTTACCTGGCGCAGGAGATACCATGATCAACTAGGTGGTGCTCCCGGGGCGAGGCCTGTCCATTGCACTCCGGGCGGGTTGACTCCTGCGATCGTCTCAAATGTAGATGACTCGGGCGCGTAATTTTTTCGTAAGGGGGACTGCGTTCGCGCTATCCCCTGCAATAAAAAGGAAAAGTGAAACTCTAATAGCTATTATGGTAAATTATAGCAATCTAAATTTTTTTTTCCTTGCAACGAAATTACAGACATTCGGAAGAATCTCTTATTTTTCTCAGCCCCCCCCCCCCCTTCTCTTTTTTATTACTCCATTCAGTACTTATAATTCCACACATTTGTGCAATAACTTACAATGTTGGTAAACAACCAATAGCAAAGATCAAAGTTGTCTTTTCTATTAAACTATTTAATCAGCTAAATTAAAAAGTGAGAAACCATTTGCTCTTTGGGAAAAATAAATACAACAGTCTTTAGAAGAGAAATAAAAACAACACTAATTTCTAAGCGTAGGCCTACATAATGATCGTACAAACTATACAACTGTCAGTTCCCCATAAATTTAGAATGATCACGATTAGGTATAAATTAAAACATTATGTGGAGTACGTCTGGGTTCCCTTCGATGTTTATGACTATATGTACTAAGTCAATCTGTTTCACCCCAAGCCATTTTCTCGTTTTGAAGTGAACTCATCCGATGAAAACGAGACTAGTGGTCAAAATGGCGGCGCCCATGGCGCTTTAGACTTGCTAAGAAAATTTGACACATTCATGCATTACTGAAGATGGCGAGCACACCTCCACAAACCCACAATGTGGAAGAAGAAGCATCCAAAATGGTTCAGGAGACTATTAGTAAAATTAAATCACAGGGCTTGTTTGATCAGTTCAGAAGAGACTGCCTTGCAGACGTCGACACAAAGGTAAACATTGCACTGACGAGTTCATAACAAAACAATAGCATTACTGAGTTAATGGTCAGCCATACTTATAGTTGGCTTGATTTCAGAACATTTATACTTGACAAATATAATGTACATAACTTCGGAACTGTATAAATGATAATTACCTATGCCAGTGGAAAATGTAGTGTACATAATTTCGGAACTGTAATAAATGATAATGAACAATGCCAGTGGACAAATGTAGTGTACATAATTTCGGAACTATAGGCCTAATAAATAATAATGTCAGTATCACAGTCATTGGTCATATATAATTTAACACCTGCTTCAAAAGTTTCAGAAAAATAGTATGATATTAAAATATGCCTAATAACCATTAAGATTAGCACAAAAATAGCAGTACATGAGGGTTGGGGTGAGGTGAGAGATTTACTTGAATTTAAATCTATGCAGTGATTAACTTTAAAGATAACAATACCAATGAGCAAAATAAACACCTACCCTAGAACAGGCCCAGAATAAGACAAGAACTCAATAAGTGTCCAAAATGAAATATTCACCAATAATTATTAGGTAACTTTTGATGCATAGACAAATGCTAGGTTAAAATTTATTAAAATATCTGTATTTATTTTTAAAGTATACTTAAAAACTGTTAGATAAATATTAATACTAGTGCTTGTAGTAGAAACAAACTAGTTCAGTAGTTGATAAATAAAATAAAAGGATCTCTTGCATTTGACATTAAAACATGGTATGAATGTCCCTGAAGGTAACCACTATGATATCTGTAATATATTATATGCTGTCATTTAGGACCTTCTATGTGCTATGTATCATTCTTGTAGTGAACAAAGAAATCTTATTTACCAAGTATTTAACTTTATTTCTTTCAGAGAGAGAGAGAGAGAGAGAGAGAGAGAGAGAGAGAGATTTATAATAAATAAATAAATTTTGAAATATATACAAGTTTACAACTAGTGAAACTGAGAATGTTTCCAATAGATTCAATCTGACAAAAAAGTCTGTTGCTGACTCACTAAAAAATATATTTAAATTATTTTCTTGTGTTTGTTTTAGCTTATTTTTTGAAAGATGCTATCAATAAGTTTGTTACTTTGCTAATTTTAATTAGTTTTATATGTAATTACACTTATAGCATATTCTACCATTTCTCTGCAAAGAATATTCATTAGGCCAACATGTACACAACTGCTGAATAGTGAATGACGATCTTTGTTTTCACCAGAACAACTTTAAAATCAAACAATTATGTTTCTTTTAATATATTATTATTATTTATAATCTACTACATTTTATAAAATATGTGGCAGTGTAGTTGAAATCTATGGTTAAAACTAAGTCTAAGCTAGTCAGTATTGGATAAGGCAACCAAATATATATCATATGTATCACTAATGCCTGTAGAAAGTAATAAATTTATCAATAAAGGTGTGACTAGTATTGTTGTTTGTGTTATTTATTCCCCATTTTCTTTTTCTCCTTTTGTTTTTCCTTTGTTAAAGAAATTAGTTTTAATATACTTATATTACCCTTTAAGTTAACAAAGTATAATAAATTATGATTTATAATGCATGGAAGTTGAAACATAAATGACCCTTGAATATTTATTTGAAAATGTAAACAAATTAAAAAACAGACTCTAGTGACAATTGAGAATAATGATATGATAATGATTAAGATATGAAACAATTTGCAAAGTTGCCTCTTTCTGTTTCACATTTTTGTACTTCACCAAATATCAGGTCCTTGGCAGGCTCTCACCATATTTTAGAACTAAAATGATTGTACTGAACAAGCTCAGGTTTCATTTATGTTCAGAAATAAATAAGCAAAACACAGTATTTAGTAGTAGTAGTAGTAGTAATTATAGCAATAACTGAATATGACTGTTATAATTGTTATAGTTCTTAATGATCACCAACTGTTTGCATTGGTCAGAATCTGATATTGTCTTCTGAAAGTAATGTCAGCCCAAATTAAATTTTATTGAAATTTTATGGAAAATGATGGCTGCCTTTGATATTTTCCTTTTTTTTTTTTTTAAATCTATATTTTTTCTTTTCTAAATAAGAAGGCAATTTGTTTATGTAATTAATGTAAGGGGTTTCAAATATAATGCTAATGATTTTAAGATTTAAGGAGATTTTAAATTAATAAATACTACATTTTATTTCTGCTTGTTGGTTATTTTGTAACTGTCAAAGCAAAAATCTGTGGTAAAATTGCTAACAATTTACCATTTGTTCGTAACTGAATATTTAAAAAAAAATACCAACTTTAGTAATAATATTATTTTTACAACAATTGCTTATAAAAGCCCAGTACATGTAGTTACAAGCACAGTTAATACTTTTATAATATAATAATAATATATTATTTATAATTATTAATATAACTTATATTAATATTATTATTGTGATTATTATATGTAGTTTTTAATTATAGATATATGTATATATAATATTTATTACAAACATTTATTAAATAAGTTACAATCCTAGAGAAAAAAGCTAATCTTTCATAATCGCATTTTTGTCAATTACGTATTTAAAAAAAAAAATCAATTTATTAATATATAAATTATAGTACGCCTTTTGCAGAATGATAACAATTTGACTCTAAAGTATTTAAGATACATTTATCAAAGTAATTAATGCTTTCTTAGGTAAAACTAGACAAAAGTATTTTTAAGTTTTACTTTTAGGCTATGCAAGGAAATATTCAACAGACTAAACATATTTGTCTTACAGAAAAAACTAAAAGCATTACTTGTTTAAACACACTCATTCATGCACACACAAACATATATACATACATTTATTCATATACTTGTCAAACAGTTATCTATTTATTAAGGAAATATTTTGCCTTAAGGTTTTGTTGACTGATAAAATATATTTAGTTAATAACTAGCATTGACAATTTCAGCCTGCAGCCCAAAATTTGCGCCAAAGAGTGGAGGGTTTTGTGACAAGATTTCTGGAGAAGCAGCAATGGAGTCCTGATTTAAACAAGAACCAGCTTCGGGATGCTTTACGCAAACAGATCAATCAGTAAGAAGTGCTCTTGTGGAATCATCTCTGCAGTTTTTATTTTTCCTAGTTTGTTTCTAAAGATTTGTTAATTTATGATTTTTTTTGTTTTAAAGAGTTTTATGTAAATATACACCAGCAATATGCAGGATTTTGTGTGTGTGTGTACATTTGTTTTTTTGAATGTCCGAGTCAAACCCTCTTAGATGTATTTTTAGTTTAGATTTTCACTCATACACAAATTTTAAAAGATTGAGATAAGTATGAAATTTGTAGCATCAACCATATGATTGTTTCCCAGTGCCATCAACAGGAAGTGTAGCTCAAAACTGCCACCAGAATAAAAATAAAATCACTTGTTTTGTTTTGATTTTGTTCTCAGTTCTTAGCCTTGGTTGGCTATGAAGATAAACCTGGGTGATAGCATTTTACAGGTTGTATTCCAGCAGAAAAGTAACAGTAATACTCTTAACATAATTTAATTACCGATTATGTTATCTTCAAAGAAAATTATAAGCAGTGCCAAGTTAAAATTATGGCAATGAATTCAAATTAAAAGTGAATGATTAACTTCATTAAGACAATCAGATTGATGCTTAAAGAGGGTTGGTACAAAATAATTTTGATGTTTGTGAATTTTATAATCAATAATGATCACTAAAGTGGCATCAGGTATTTGTTCTAATACCTGTTTGTATGTCTTTTAGATCAGGCGTGTTAACTCAAGGTGTCGAACGCATCATTGAACAGGTAGTGAATCCCAAGATTCTTCAAGTCATCAAGCCCAAGGTCGATGAGGTCATTTGTTCCCAGCTCGGGCTCAACCTTCGGGAATGGCAGGCAGAAACTGCCCGTCGCAAAGCAGAGGCAATGCGTCAGCATCAACTCCAGCAGCAGCAGAAATACCAGGCTGCCTACAACAGCATACAACCTCAACAACAGCAAGTGGTTAATAGTGCAGGTATGTTTATGTCTCATTAGTTTATGTCTTGGTCCTAGTGTACTTTGATATCCAAGTAAACTTCATCATTGCTGTGTACTTTGATATCCAAGTAAACTTGCATTCTTCATTGCTGTGTACTTTGATATCTCATCTTATCTCAGGCTAGTAAACTTTCATTTCTCATTGCTGTGTACTTTGATATCTCATCTTATCTCATGCTAGTAAACTTCCATTTCTCATTGCTGTGCATTTTTATATTTCATCCTATGTTATGCTAGTAAACTTTCATTTCTCATTGCTGTGTACTTTGATATCTCATCTTATCTCAGGCTAGTAAACTTTCATTTCTCATTGCTGTGTACTTTGATATCTCATCTTATCTCATGCTAGTAAACTTTCATTTCTCATTGCTGTGTGCTTTGATATCCTATCGCATGCTAGTAAACTTTCATTTCTCATTCTGTATACTTTGGTATCTCATCCTATGTCATTCTAGTAAACTTTCATTTCTCATTGCTGTATACTTTGATGCCTAGTAAACTTTCATTTCACATTGCATGCTTGCATATCTTATTAGTATGTTTACATATTTCGGTGTTGGTATGCTTGCATATCTCATTGGTATGTTTTCACATATCATTGGTATGTTTTCATATTTCAGTGTTGATATGTTAGCATACCGCATTGTTAAGCTTTATATATCATTGTTATGTTTTTATATCTTATTTGCTGAAATGTTTTCATATCTCATTGATATATTTTTTGTATCTCAGTGCTGGTGTGCTGTGATGGGTAATTGGTATATTTTGGTATCTCATTGCTGATATGCTTTCATATCTCATTGATAAACTTGTATGTAGATTGCTGTATGTTTTCATTTTTCTTTGCTGGTATGCACATTGCAGTGTTAACATGCTTTCACATCTCATTGCTAGAATGCACAAATATCTCATATGCTGGCATACTTTCATATCTCATTTGTTTTGCTATCATATCTCAAATATTTATGCTTTTACCATTTCAGTGTGGTATGTTTTCATATCACAGTGCTGATATGCTTTCATGTTTAATTTTTTATGCTTTCGTATCTCATTGCTGGTATGCATAAATATTTCACGGCTAATATGCTTTACGCATCTCACTTTTATGATTTCATATCTTACTGCTGGTATGCTTTCTAATCTCATTTGTAATACGTAAATATCCTAGTGATGTGCTTCTTACTGCCAGTATGATATCATATATCATTGCCAATATGATATCACATCTCTTTGCCAGTATGATATCATAGCTCATTGGTATGTTTTCATATTTCAGTGCTGCTGTACTTTCATCTCATTTTCATTTTGCATTAAAGTAAATCTTCATATGGGATAAAAGGGATATTAGTTAATGGAAGTTCATATATTCAATATTCTGTTCTGTATTAATTTATAGTGCTTGTAACTAGGACAGGATAGTTGAAGTGACCACTTAGTTTTAGAATGCAACGATATCAGCTTACACTGCAGTTACTTGCTAATGCATTTGCTCTCATTTTATGCTACTTTGAGTTATGCTGCAGCAGTTTTTAAACTTTAAAAATGGCAGAACAAATTCACATTTAATTATTTTTTCTCTTATTTCACAGGTCTTGCTGCAAGCTATAATGCACCACCACCACCGGCAATGGGAATGGGTTTGTTTACAACGCCGGACTCGAATTGGCAAATGGGGAATGGCATGTTTGGTGGAGGACTTTTTTCCTCTTCTTTCGGAAATCCATTTAGCTTTGGTGGGTTGGGTCAAAACTCCTTTCCTAACTACATGCAGGGATGGACTAGTTCTGCACTTCCTGGTGTGGATGCTTTCCAACAACAGCAACAGACAACTCCAACAAAGCCAACAATACCACCACAGACACAACCACCACCACCACCAGTGCAGGCTGCACCAGTTCAGCCTCCACCACCACCTCAAAGTGGGCACATCATACCCCCTCCCCCTGCTTTCCCACCACCAGGACAGAATTTGCTAATTTCAGGTACACCCCCTCCACCTGTTGCTCCACCCCCATCTAATCTGATTCCACCTCCTCCCCCTACAGCTCCACCCAGTTGCCTCAACTTTCCCAAACCTCCTCTCACTGCTGAATCCATACCGTCACTCTCTGCTGTACCAGTCATAGCTCCTGGTCCAGATCTGTCAAGGCCACCTCCAGGCTTTAGCATGGTTAATTCCATGTCTGCTGATCCACCTCCACCTGGAACAGAATTGGCTCTTTCCAGCATAGCAATACCATCCCTTGTCAGCAGCAGTCCTAAGATTCTGCCCAAAGTGGAATCTTTACCATCAGTTCATTCTTTTCTTTCTCCTCGACTTTTGGCAGAGGCCATGATTGAGTCCCCAACTCCAAAGGAATCACCAGGCAGTAAGAAAGGTACTAAGCCAAAAGAAAAACAAGCAAAGCAGCACTCAGAAAGCATTGACTATAAGGAACCAAAAGTTGAGGTGGATGAATTTAATGAGCTTACACAGTTACGAATTACTAAGAATTTATTTGGACATCAGGTTAAAGAAGAAATTAAAGATTCATTCTCTGCTAGGTTAAAATCTGAGGACAGATCTCATTTTCCTGCCACACAAGGGACAACTCTAGCTGCCCCTAAAGCAGCTAATTTCAACAAAGGAGAATCAGACATGAGTGGGAAAGAAGGTCGCCGCCAGTACAAATTTGCATGGAACAAAGATGATGATGGAGAGCTGAGCGATGTGACAATAAGTTCTATTCACACTAGTGATCTGTCTTCACTCAGTAACTTTTCTGAGAGTAGCGAAGAGGAGGGTGAAATTTCTGACAAAGATGAAGGTGAGTTCTGTTGGAATGATTTTCACTGTGACATCGGTTTCACTTGTTTGAATCTTTCTGGCTTATTAGACTGATCATTTTTGAACTTTGCATATATTAATTACAAAGAATGATATGGCACTAAGCTACTGGAATATTTCTGGTTAATGACAGCCAATCTTCTGTGATGTTTACTAAGGATGCTCAGTGTACTTTGGGGTTAGGAACTATAATATATTGTGACTTAATGAAACAACAAAAACTGAAGATTTTTATCTATATTTACAAAGGAATATAGTGGAATTCCACATCACCTCTAATTTTGATCATTCATTGAACTTTGGGAATTAAATAACATACAGAAAATTAATATTAATTGCCATTGCTACTGTCTTTGACTCTTAAGTCTCTTTATGTTACACAAAGAAGTTGAATCATTGAAAACAAGAGTGTATGAAACACATTTGTTCAAATTAGTATTGATGCTTATGAATAAAAACCCATTGCATTTATCCATTATGTAGTGAAATTACAAAAAATATTTAAGTGAATCCCGGTTCTGCACGGGTATAATATTGCTATTTGTACACTTTGTAGGAAATGTCTTATATATTAGAGTATTAATTTTACAGTAATAGGCATGAATGCACACACACACACACACACACACATGCATGCCTGCACGTACACATGTATTTACTCATGCACATGCTCAGTAACAACCTACACAGTATTTCTAGATTGATTGTTATTTGTGCAGAGAAAGGACCCAGCAAAGATTTGGAAGACGTGTCTAGTGCTACTGACACCCACTCTGTGTCATCTGATAGAGACGTGTCACCAGTCAAGTCTGCTGTGAAAATAACACCGACGTCTACTCCAGAATCAAAACCACGCAAGTTAGTCGCACTGTCTTATAACTATAGTGACAGTGAAGATGATGAAACAAGGGAAGAAAGGAAAGCACGCATGGTAAGTTTCTTGCTTTTCTTGACAGATAACTGTTTGATTTGCATTTCCTAAGTAATAGCTGGATTTGGGGTGGGTGGGGGTGGAAAGAGAATTAAAGTATAAAATCATTTGAACTTGTAAGCATAATTCAGATAGTTGTGTACAAAGTTTGCATCGCTTATTTAAGTTAAGCACCTCACTTTGAAATGTACTGTTGTGGAAAGCATGTAATTGTATGCATACAGCATATAAGAACATTCCTTGTGGTACCAAGCTGGACTAGAATCATTGAATTTTTCCATTAAATTAGATGAACGAATGGCAAATGTCTGAGTGTGTGTGTACAAAATATGAAGACTTCTTTATTATGGTGAGTGTAGATCTTCCTTAATATAGATCTTTCCAAACTGAATCCAGTGGCACCAAAACTATCCCTGTAGCTCAGTTACAAGCAGAGTTGTTACATTTTTAATGTTATAGCAGTTTTGTCTATTTTGTGTTAACTGTTAGAACCTTTTTCAAACTGAAAATGAATAAATTGCTAATTTTGACTGACAATATATTGGAAAATAACATTGCAAAGAATCTTTAAAAAAGTCAACCATATTTGTATTTTGGATATACTTATGTAAGTAGTCTGAACTATATTGTTTATCATTTCTTCATTTTGTGGACCTTCAAAGTGAGCCATTTGTGCAATTTCAATTTTGAGCATAAAGTTTTTTTGAAAAATTAAATATTTTGAAAAAAAATCATAACTTTGGTTCTATTTGAGTTATAAACTTGATTTTAGTACCATTGAAATCAGGAGAAAATTAGCTATCTGTCTATTACATTTAAATTATTATTAATAATTATAGAAAATATGTTTGGAGTACCTACTGATAAAGTTATAAATGAACCTTTTGTTAAGAGGTCTGTGTAATGTGCACAATCAGAAGTGAACTTTCTGTGTCAATGTTTACGGCCTAAGTATTTGACTCTGTGGTTTCAGCAGCATCTCAGCTAAACCATTGGTTCCAAAACTTTCTTTATTCACAATGCCCTTAAGAATATCAGGATTTTTTTCCCACAGCACCCAATGTCAGAAAACACTACTAATTGTGTTTAATTTATTGATGCTAGATATATCCTTTGGCACCCTTATGAGTTAGCTGTGGCACCTAGGGGCACAGTGGCACATACTTTTGGAAAAAACTGATGTAAACTTATTTTTTAAGTTTGGCAAGTTTCATTACTGAACTACGTATCAATACAGAAAATACAAAGATACTCTAAAATATTGAATTAAACATCTGTAGCAATAAAATATGACAAAATTTAATGCTGGGCTCTCTGGAATAACTAAAATTGATAGTGATTCACATTTATTAAAAAAAAAAAAATTAAAGTTTAAGAAAGTATGACTTCCAACTGTATAGGCTAAAAGTGTCAAAGCTAATGTCAGTTTTAAAAATAAAGTAAATATTAAAATAACCAAACTACAAAAATCCAACACATTTTTTATTTAGCATTGAGCACACTAATTTCACTGCAGTTCTCCATAAATACAGTGTTAATTTTCAGTGTTAAAGTGTTAATTTTCAGTTCATTATCTTACTTTCTCTTGTTTCTTTACCTCCTACCATAACATTTGTACAGCATAAAATATAATATTATAATATTCTTATATAGTAACATTTATTTAAATAATTTGAATTTAATTATTTAAAACAGAAATCCCATTTCATAAGATCCAAACTGCCAGAAGTGTCCAAGTTTATGCAGAGGTTAATAAAAAATGCAAATCACAAATAATGAAATATTAAATGACATTTTTTTTTAAAAATGGCCCTTCAGAATGTATATGTTTGACATTTAATGTACATTACAGTATAAGAAAATACAATATAAATAATATAGATGTTTGACATTTAATGTACATTACAGTTTAAGAAAATACAATATAAATAATATAGATGCTTGACATTTAATGTACATTACAGTATAAGAAAATACAATATAAATAATATAGATGTTTGACATTTAATGTACATTACAGTATAAGAAAATACAATATAAATAATATAGATGTTGTCAAGAGCAATATATGCTCACACCTTGCAGAATGCAATAGTTAGCTAAAAGTTATTATGAGTGTTTATGACTATGTCACTGATGTACATAAAATTACCTAAATTATCTGTAATAAATAGTCATCCAGTTATGGAACTAATGAAAATACTTCTAAGGAACTGAAGTGTGCTACTAGATTCTACATGCTTAATCAGCTCAGCTAAGTGATAATAAAATTTGGCTTAAATTAAATGAGTAAGTTTATCACATTGGGCAAAATACAGCACATGACAGAAATGCATGCACACATTTCTATAATGTCAGACACCATTGCCATTAATTATTCAGTCAGATATTGAGACATTTTTCTAATTCTATATTATTAATTTTCTCACTTCCTTTTTTCAGAGAGCAGTCTCTTTTTAAGCTGCTATGTTGAACTAGAGCAAAAAATAAACCATGCTACAAATATACACATTTGCATGATGCGTTCATGTGTTCTCCAAATATACACATTTGCATGATGCGTTCATTGTGTTCTCCAGGCAAAAGAGAAAGAGGAGCGGTACCTTAAAAGACAGGCCAGGAGAGCTGAGATGGAAGCAAAGAAAAAGGAAAGGGAGGAAGAGAAGGCAAGGTTGAGGGAAGAAAAGCTGAAAAAAGCTTCTGCTGCCGACACTTCCATTTATGAGGGAATGCCACTGAAAGATGAAAAGATGGATAATGGTGTGCTGATTTCTAGAAATACCATTTAATTGATGGAGAAAACTTGGATGTTCTCATTTATTTTAACTTTGTGGCACCTTTGCAGGTTTGGTAGCGAAAAGAAGGAATAGAGCTGGTATAGTTTAGATTTTGTAAAATATTTCTCTGAAGCATTTTTATTTGGCATTTGCAAAGAGATAACTTGATTTTAAATCTGTCAGTATTTTCACAGACTTCCTTTCATAAGAACTTAAAAAATGCAATTTGATAAATCAGGCAATAGGAATTTCTGTTGAAATATGGGATGATAAATCAAGTAGTAGGAATTTCTGTTGACACAGTCAAATAAGCTACTTTATATCAGAAAACATCACTGTTAATTTTTGATGCAGTATTTCACATCTAGTCTCAGTTTTCTCACTGACTTTCTTATAATGAAGAATGCTGTGACACTGAAAGCATTTAGACTTTATTTTTATTGCCATTTCAGATGTGATATTTGTATTATCCTGTAATTTATCAGTCCTTAATTTTTTTCATTCCAGATGTGATATTTGTAAATTTCTTTGTAAATGTAATGCCTTTTCTCCATTAGTTATATAGTTTAACTCTTAACTGCACATTATTTTGGATTTAAAATCATAATGAATATTTTCAAATTTTCAAATCTTTTGGAAAATTGTGTATAAGCTGTGGGTTGTAAAAGAATGAAAAACTGCTTTGATGACACTGATAAACAGTATGTGATAAGCTGGTTCAAAAGATAAATTATTCTTAAGAATAATGAATTTTAAATAAAGTATGAAGAGCTTACCTTCAAATTCAAGAATTTCTTTTAAATTCTTTTAAATTATCTCAGAAATTACACACAAAACACATGATAAATAGCCTCCATTAGGGCATTGCATTGACCATTTACTCTCTACCACTTGTAGAATTCCATAAAATGAAATAAATAAATCTGAAATTAAATCACCATCCACTATGGATAAAAAACAAATCATAACCCACCTCTCCCCGCTCGCAACACACACTTTAAAAAACATATTTTAAAGAAGATTAACTTCACCATAAATGCCAAAAATAAATAAATCGTCAATATAAAGGACTTTAACTGAAAAGTTGTCTTCCATACATGTGGAATCTTTTTGTACAAATATTTGGTTAATTATTTGAAAGAATAAAGTTCAATAAAGAATTTAATCTCTTTCTTTGATAATGATAGTTAATGATAGAAATTTCATATATACACTTCTGTACAAAAGAAATTTCATATAAACACTTCTATAAACCACCATTTATCATTCCTGCTATATATTTTGTGGAATAATTAAGGGCTTAACAATTTAGCTGCTGTTAAATTAGTCTTGGGGAAAAGTGTCTTATTTTAACATCATATGGGATAACAGAGAAAAGGATGAGGAGATGGACAGATACCATGTATTAGTTAAACCATGACCTAATCTGTTCACAATATCTGTTCAGATGCTGGAAAGGCAGCAGATTCAGTTCAGACCTTATCACCAGCAAAGACCAGAGCACCTTTGCAGCCACAAAATGGGAAAACAGTCATTTCAGGCTCTGCAACACTTCCAAAGAAGCGAAGGACTAAAGCTGAAATGAAACATGAATTGATGCAGCAGAAGGTAAATGTCACGTACTTAAATCACTTTGCAGTTCCACATAGCTAAAGGCAACTTTAGAGTTGATCAATCTGCAATGCCACATAGTTACAGGCAACTTTATAGTCAATCACTCCACATAGCTAAAGGCAACTTTATAGTCAATCACTCCACATAGCTAAAGGCAACTTTATAGTCAATCACTCCACATAGTTACAGGCAACTTTATAGTCAATCACTCCACATAGCTAAAGGCAACTTTATAGTCAATCACTCCACATAGTTACAGGCAACTTTATAGTCAATCACTCCACATAGCTAAAGGCAACTTTATAGTCAATCACTCCACATAGCTATAGGCAACTTTATAGTCAATCACTCCACATAGCTAAAGGCAACTTTATAGTCAATCACTCCACATAGCTAAAGGCAACTTTATAGTCAATCACTCCACATAGCTAAAGGCAACTTTATAGTCAATCACTCCACATAGCTAAAGGCAACTTTATACAATCACTCCACATAGCTACAGGCATCTTCATAGTTGATCAATTTGTAATCAGAAGAACTACAGATACGTTCATTGTCTATCATGTGTTCAGACAATTACTACAGGAACAGGTAGAGTATTGTTGATCTGTCTATAAAGTCAAAATAACTACAGGTAATCCCACTGTGATCTCTCATTTAACTCTTTTTATAAATCTAAAGATAGTTTAATGTTGGTTTGTTTGATGTCAAAATAACTACAGGTAATCCCACTGTGATGTCTCATTTAACTCTTTTTATAAATCTAAAGATAGTTTAATGTTGGTTTGTTTGATGTCAAAATAACTACAGGTAATCCCACTGTGATGTCTCATTTAACTCTTTTTATAAATCTAAAGATAGTTTAATGTTGGTTTGTTTGGGTGATGTCAAAATAACTACAGGTAATCCCACTGTGATGTCTCATTTAACTCTTTTTATAAATCTAAAGATAGTTTAATGTTGATTTGTTTGATGTCAGAATATCTACATCTTGTCATAATAATTATAGATAGTTCTAGTGTAAAATCTTATCTAAATAACTATAGATAGTCCCAGTGTGAAATCTTATCTGTTTAGAAATCTACATATATTTTCACTCTTGGTCTGCATCTTTAACCATTTAACCATTTAGAATTGTCTACAATGAGCATTAATGTGGATTTGCTTATAAAGTCAAAATATTTACAGATACTCCAATGTTTAAAAAATAACATTTCTTCTTTTTATAAATGTAAGTGGTTTTGTTTGAGTATACTGTATTTTTTTATTTTGTTTGTTTCCTAAAACTATTTTTCCCCCCATTAGATTGCTGTTTAATTTTACATATTACTATACATATTTTGAATATATTACTCAGTATAGTTTTATCCAGTAAGATAAAAAGAACCACACTTTCACTTTTTGAGATATTCTTTTAGAATTAGTTATACATATTGAATATACATTATATATACAGTGACTCTTTTTTCCTTCTGTTTTTTTGTGATTGTCATGTAGGTACAGCACCAAAAGCAACTTGTGGTGACAAAGCATGTGTGTTCAATCTTTTGATTGTTGATTGTTTTGTAGATAGTTGTAGTCATAGCCATATGGTGACTGCATGTCTGGCTCAATCCTCCATTTTAATTGCTTTTAGGTGCAGCAGCGAAGAGCCATGCGGCGACAGCGCACACTCAATCGACGGTATGCCTCTGAAGAGTTTACTTCCATATTCACTGAGAACCGTGACCTTGCTCCACATCTAGGAATTTCTGATTTGGCTTCTCAGGAGCATGTAGTGGAGCAGATGGTTGAAATTGATATGACGGTGGAAATGGATGCAAGTGGTCTAGTTGTGCAGGAAGTAGAGGTACAAGAAGAGTGTATTGTTGAAACAGAGCCAGAAAGCATTCCTTTGCCTGAAGTTTCACCCCAGGATGTAGAAATCAGTTTACCTCAGGCAGTTGGGGTCATTGAAACAGCCTCAGATGTTGATCATCTTGAACGCAAAATCTCTGCAGGATCTTCAGGAAGACAAAGTGCAAGAGATAGTCGTGCCAGCTCTCCTTACAGCGACATCTCAGAAGAATCGAGCACAACAAGATCAACTGACTCTGATCGATATCCAACCAGAGGTCGACGAAAACGGAGCTCTGGTGATAGCAGTCTATCTGATCATGCACCTGTCAAGCGCTCTCAAAGAATTGCGTCTCAGCAGGAAGAGAGTGTTGTGAGGACAAAGGGTACAGGGTTGGTAGAATTTATAGACTCTATATATACTACAGTAACCTGGAGTGCTCTTATAAATTTGTATGTTATTTGCAAATGCTTGCATTAGTGCAAATAGTATTTAAAATTTACTTGACTATAGTTGATTAGATATTTTATTAAGTTGGGACTTACACTGACTAACAAATCTTATTGAAAAATATTTTAAGAATATTGCAATTAAGTTTCATTTGTTTTAAAACATAGAAGTGCATTAAAAAATAGAGAGAGAAGATTCATAGTCTTTAACCATTAAGGCATTATTGGATCATATTGGATCAGGACACTTCTTGGCTGAAATGGATAATGGATTGCTTGTCCTGAATTAGCTTCAGTACTCGGAGCTTTTATAGTGATTCATAGGCACTTAGCTGATGAAAGAATGACAGGGTCATAGCACTTATATACTGATAAAAAATGGCCATTCACAGGTACATAGCACTTATATACTGATTAATGAATGAATGACTAATCACTTAAATTTACTTACATTTTAATTTCTAAACAGTTTGAGTTGTGACTGGAGTTGTGTTTCTTCAGTTTTTATATCATTTTAGATATTCACTATCACAATGTTTCTTTATAGCATATATATGTAGTTTTGCTTACCTGTGAAAGTTTAAAGATTTAGCATAGAAATAGCAAATTTCCTTTGGTTTTTTTGTGACCACATAAAAGCCTGATTTCTCTTGAAATACAAAGATACGAATTAATTTCAAAAATAATTGTTCACACAAATTATTGTATGACATTTTATGCGAGGCTTATTAAACAGAAAATTTAACTCTGTAACCATGAGAAATGGCAGTGTGAAAAATTTACATTCACAGATTTAATAGTTGATATTTAACGATAACATTGAAAATCTTAGCTCTCTACCTAAGTTTATGAAAATCCAAAATCTGTTTTATGTAGTCTGTTAAAATAAATTATGTTTTATAATATTCTTTTAGCTAACCTTTTCTTATACAGAAGTGATTTTATATGTGATGTGTTTTCTGAAAAGGTAGAAAAACTTCAGATAAAATTTTATTTTAATTCATAACATAGCACGTAAGAGATTTCATAAGATTACTCTTGTGTAGCATAATGCTTTTATAAGCTACTAAATGTCATTTTAAGAAAGAATATGTTTTGTTTTATATATAATATAATGTATGGATAGGTGGATGTAACTATAGATATTAGTGATGTGCTGCACTCACTTCTCTCAGACTCCTTAGCTTAGGGATAAACCCATTCACAAATTGACAGTAGTTGCACACCAGAGAGGTCATTAAACAGGTAGAAGATGACTTGCTTCCAATCACATTCAGTTACACCTGGATGGTTGTAGACAGTTGATCGAATGAACTGATTTTGATGAATGAAATGTTGTAATTCTGTGATTTTTTTTTTTTTTTTAAAGTAATAAAAGGACAGTGAAATTACTGGTTACAGAGTTTGATTATAACTACAAATTAATGTTTTCATTTGACATAATAGGTATGCACTTAGTCTGTGTAAATAATTCTATAGTTATTGCTATAGTTAATACTAAAGTTAATTTTATTGTTAATACTATGTTTAATATTTAGTTAATTCTGTAGTTAATTCTATAGTTGATAGTTAATTCTATAATTAATACTGTTGTTAATATTATATACTTAATTCCTTAGTTAATTCTATAATTAATACTACTGTTAATTTTATATACTTAATTCCTTAGTTAATTCTATAGTTGATAGTTAATTCTGTAATTAATACCATAGTTAATTCTTTAGTTCTTGACTCTTAGCTGAGTCTACATAGAATCCAAATACAAATATTGCAGACTTTCAATACTTCCATGTTGAAGGTTGCTAGAACATATACAATCTGTAGGTAGACTTCTTCCCAAATGGAACTGCAGACCAGTAATTTAGTCTAGAATGAGTAGGACTGTAGCCAGTCTTGTGGCACAGGTCTAGGATTGCAACATGTATCCTTGAACCAGAACTTGTCTAGACTTGATCCAGAAAGTGGTTCAGTATTCTTTTTAATAAGGAACTGCTTCAGCAGAAGAGCTTAATAAAACAATGAAAGGTTTTGCATTCAAAGTTCTAATAAAGTTCTTCTGATCAAGATGTAGTAGATAATAAATGAAGGTTGTAAGCTTATTATGTTGTGCTTAGTATCATATTCTTAGTATTGTTTGAAATCTTTCTTTTATTATTTTGGGGTATTAAATTTATTCAGTTTTCAATGTAATTGCAGGTCCAAAGGTTCCTTAGACCCTGGAGAAAGTCGTTCACGTACTAGCCAGCGGTATGATATGGATGATCTGTACAAACCTCGCACTAGTCGACGACGTCCTTTAACTCCTCCAGTTGCCTTGGACACCAGATCAGAAAGGTGTGATTCTCTGTGGTATCTTATTAAGAGTTTTTGAATATTCAGGCACTTTACATTTGAGATAATATTGTAAGAAATGTATTTTTTTTTATTTGCCTTGCCATCTCAGATAATTAGGAATGAAGAGAGAACTGGTTTTGCTGAGATTTTTGTCTGTGACAACAATAAGAGTATACTGAGATTTTTGTCTGTGTCATATTAATAAGATTAAATGCTGAGATTTTTGTCTGCCATAGTAATAAGATTATGCATCAGGATAAAGAAAAAAATCACAGGGTACTGTGACTGTGTTTAGAGGGATAAGTAGGTATCAAGATCAATTAAATTTTAAAGAGTATTAAAATTTAACAGGGATAAAAAAAAAAATGTCAGGAGGATAGAAAAAGATAGTCAGCATTGTGAAATATTGGTGTTTTTGCCATAACATCTCGGTCAACTGATCTTGTTATTAGATTGCTAATTTAAACATGCTTATCAGCAATATTTATTTTTAATAATGCATATGGGCATATATTTGTTATAAGATAGAAAATTATCTATAAAATAACATTTGTGTCTGGAAATAGCAGCACTGATGTTAAGTTTGGATTTCAGGTGATCAGTTTTGACTTTACTTATTTTCAAATGAACAATCAGGTTGTATCCTTCACAGTCCATAATTTTTCATTTCTTACATACAAGTTTTATATTTGCCCCTGTTAAATATGCTCAGACATTGACATAAAAATAAAGTCATTTGCAACAAACTAAACATTAATGTCCAGAGAAAGAATTCTGAGATTTATGTATTGTATGAAAATGTTTTTAATCTTAAGACATTTTGAGTGAAAATCATCAGAAAGTTGGGAGACCCCTGCAAGATGCTGAGGTATGTGCATGAATATATTGTCATAATAAGGCAACAGAATGTTGAAAAGAAATCATTGTTTTATGTAATGAATCGGTAAAAATGTCAGTTTATTTAGCTTTCTTTGGATTGCTTACAGGTTGAATTAATATATTTACATGCCAATATTCCAACTCTTGCTTTTAGGAAGGAAAGTTATGAAGCAGATTCCCGAAGAGGCAGTAGAGGAAGAGATTTAAGGGACCACCAGTCTTCAGCGAGGAAAGACCGAAATCAAAGTAATACTAAAAGAACAATGGGTCACCAAGCCTCTGACTCCAAACTTGATGAGATTCGCAGTTACCAACTGGTAGAGCCCAAACCATATGCAACAAGGGCTGCAACCAATTCAGGGGCCGCAAATCTGCTTAGCTTCTCTCATGAAAGTAAAAGTTATAGCACAGAGAAACATAACTCTCAAAAGACTCCCATTTTGTCTAACTTTATGGCTGACTTGGAGTTGGAACCTGTCTCTCCAGATGATGAATCTATAGGTGAAACATTTGATGATGCAGACTTGGAGTCCAACTCAAAAACAACAGATTACAAAGCAGAAGTGTTAAGAAATGAGGGACAAGTGCGTGGATGTGCAGAGCCCCTGAAACCTGTAGTGCTGGATGCTGAAGAAGTAGAAAGACGTCGAAAAAGCCGAGTACCTATTGAGCTGGTTGATTTTGGAGAAGCAGAACGGCATGCTCGCACCACAAATAGTACTAGCAGCACTGGAGGCAGTGGTGGTCCTAGTGGTGTTGGTGTTAGTGGAAATGTTGCAGGAGGGAGAGGCATCCCGTACGGTGAAGATGAATGGCGGGGTGGGAGACGACCAGATATGCGGGGCTATGGAGCTCCAAAATATGCAGGTCCTTTGAACAGACCAATGTTAGGCCCAGGGTATGTATAAAAAATAATCTAATTTAATGTTAGACCCAGGATATGTATAAATATCAGTTAATTTTAATGAATCTCAACTAGATGTAATTTACCAAGGGTATGTTATTAGATAATGTATTTTAATTTATTTTTTTTTATCATTATTATTATATATTGTTATTTATTTTAACTTATTTTGCCTGGAGGTAATTTACCAAGGTTTGTTTGCACAACAACTAATTTTTAACATATTAAGCAGGGGAAATAATCTATCCGGAGCATATATAAGCATCAGAAAATGTAATATTTTACACTTGGGGGCAGTGCTCAGTGTATGTCTGAACTTTAATTAATTACAGTTATTGATTCTGAGGTACCAAGAGTGAATGAGCATCAGTAGATTTCATGAAACACACCTAGATCTAATATAAATAAGTCATCAGTAGACTTAATGAAACACACCTAGATCTTAAATAAATAAGTCATCAGTAGACTTAATGAAACACACCTAGATCTAATATAAATAGTCCACAAGCTTATAATATATTTTTTAATATAAAATTTTAAAAAAAGGGAATGTTAAAACCTGTATGAGACTAACAAAGAATTACATTTCTTTTGACAAATGTGTTTGTAAATAATTAATCTTTCTAAATGCCTGATTATGTTGTGTATATGTATGTAAAATAAATTCCAACATGCAAAAGATAATTCTTGATTTTGCTGGGTGTTTGCAAGACCATTGCTTTAATATTCTTAGTTTGTATGGTGAAGTGGAGTGAAAAATGTTGTCCTTTGGAAAAAAAGGCTATTCTACTAGTTAGGTATTGTCGCTCCTATAGCCTGGTCTTAGGAAGAGAGTAGGGGTGTGGGGCAATTTTCCAGGGGCACTTCTCTGCTTAGAGTCATAGCACTAGTCTTAGTGTTAAAACCTTATTCAGATTCAGCACAAACAAAAATGGGTATGGTTTTGCATCAGCATGCCCTCAATCCTGCCCAGAGTCCTGACTTTCAGACATCCTTTCTTGAGTATCTAGAATAGATAAAGGTAGTTTGGCCTATCCTGACTTTCTCTCAGACATCCAGCCATTAGTTTGGCTTATCCCAACTTTCATTCATCCAGCCGATATTTTGGCCTATCCTGACTTTCTGTCATCCAGCCTATAGTTTGGCCTATTCCTACTTTCAGTAATCCAGCCTATAATTTGGCCTATCCCTACTTTCAGTCATCCAGCCTATAGTTGGTCTATCCCAACTTTCAGTCATCCAGCCTAAAGTTGGTCTATCCCGACTTTCAGTCATCCAGCCTATAGTTGGTCTATCCCGACTTTCAGTCATCCAGCCTATAGTTGGTCTATCCCGACTTTCAGTCATCCAGCCTATAGTTGGTCTATCCCGACTTTCAGTCATCCAGCCTATAGTTGGTCTATCCCGACTTTCAGTCATCCAGCCTATAGTTGGTCTATCCCGACTTTCAGTCATCCAGCCTATAGTTGGTCTATCCCGACTTTTAGTTTGGCCTATCCTGACTTTCTCTCAGAAATCCAGCCTATAGTTTGGTATATCCTGACTTTCTGTTAGTGTTATTGAATGGCAGGAACTTCAGATTTCATAAATATAAGTAAATAAAATCTTCACTTTGGAAGTAATACATATTAAACTGTTTTGTGATCCACATTTAATTTTAGATAAGTAAATGCAGCTATTTAATGCTAAAAAATAATATTTAAGGTTTTCTTAATTTAATTCTTTGCTTTGTATTTCTAACTTAATTTCAGTCTAAGCAAATAAAAGATATTTAGCAAAAAATAAAGTATATAAACACCATTACAATTTAGAAATGAAACAGAAAGGCTTTATTCCCATTGTGACACAATGCCACCCTAGTTATTAGTTATGATTATAATTATTATTAATCATTCATAACTAATTACAAGTGATGAGAATCTTATGTTATTAATTATTCTCCAGAAGACACCACTTGTCTCTCTCACTTGGCGGATATATGGGTGCTTTGTAAAAGTTTTCTCTCCTTCACAACATTAAAGACAAACATTCGCTTTCACACAATGTTTCTGTAGGTGGAAAACTTCTTACCAAAGGATGATAGGGACAGGCAAATATACTCCGCCACACCATCATACAATGCAATCAGATGAACATATCTTAAGAGATCACATGGGTTCCTGATACCTATAATCTGGAGCCTAGAAGAGGTGCTTTATGGAGAGAAATAATGATAGACAACTTACACAACAGTTTACCCAGTAGGGTTTTTTTTTTTTTTTGAGTGAGCTCCCCTCAATACCACGTTTTAAAATGTTTTGTTGCTCAGTAAGAGTTTGATGTTTTGTCAAGCCAAGCTGTGTATTTTCTAGGCTTCTTGAGAGTGTCAGCATTCTTGCAAATTGTTTTGCTGGTTGCTAGAAGCTGACAGTTTTCTACCCACCAAACCCAGCACATGTGAACAAATGATTTTAAACAAAGTTACTATGATACATTTAGAAATCTCTAAGGTAATGACTTAAATTCAACACTGGGTGGTTGTGGGGAGGACCAGATTGACTGACCTTTGCCATCTTGCCAGACAAATCTGACTGTGGTGCTCATAGAGAGACATCAGACAGATCCGACTCTGGTGTTCAGAGAGAGACATCTGACATCAGACAGTTCAGAGAGCTTTTAAAAAGTTCTATATTCCTTGAAATATGTTACAAAACTTTAGGCCTTTTCTTTGGGACTTGAAGTGTATAAACTAATATGTTGCATAATTGTGTGAACATTATCAGGGACTTTTATATGCATATAATGCAACAGGTCCAGTATTCCTTATTTTTGTAATTTTGAGATGCATTAAATTGTTAGAATATGTTGGTTAAAGTTTTTACTTCACAGTAAATATAGCATGTTTTATAAATCCATCTTCTCCTTCATTTTCCTTGGATATTCATTTACCTCTTTCTGTGTTGAGAATTGTGCTTAACTTTAGGTGTCAATTTTGCACAGGTCAATTGGCCCCCCAGGTCACCTCTATGACCGCAACAAGATGGTGTGGACAATGCCAGGTTCAATTTGTAAGCCCAACTTATCTCAGCCATATGACACTGGCATGTAAGTGTACACATTCTAATTCAGGTCTTGTTTTCATTTTTGGATTAAAAATATTATGTCACTGTTCTTCACAAGTCATTTCCAATTTGATTTTGAACTTATTTTGTACCAGTGCTTTAATCAGATTAAAATAAAAACTAAAATTGTTATTAAGATTACTAATGTTTGATTTAAACTTATGCAGGCCAACTCCACGGTTTGATCGCAGTAAAATGGTTTGGGTTGCACCGAATATTGCCAAGTCACGTACATCTGCTGCATCATTTGAAAGCAGCTCAGACTCTAGTAGTGCTGTTCGACCTACTCCTTCTCCAAGTCCATGGGATGATGGGCGTGGCACTGTAGAAAGAGACAGTAAGCATGTTCCCACTCCACCAGTTGAGACTGTACCAGATCAACCATCTCCTTCCCCTCAGCCTAAGTTGTACTCGCCAATTAATGATAGCAGCAGTTCTGGCCTGTCTGTTATCAGTGGATCACCTTCACCACCACCATTAAGTAAAAAACGTCAGAGATCGTCCTCTTCATCTTCCATATCATCTAGTTCTTCGAAATCATCATCATCTTCATCTTCTTCAGATACTCCTCCTCTGCGCCAACCTCCAAAGCGTCGTAAAAAAGAGTGTGAACTTTCTGATGGTGAAATCACGAGCACTACTGATGCAAGTGACAAATCTGAAAGTGGTAGCAAGAAGGCCTTTGATCCTGACTTTGAAAATCTACCAAAGGCAGTAAAACGCTACCAGATTAGTCCTAGACACCGTCGTTCTCCATCCCCCCATGATGCTGATCGAAATTCTTGGTCAAAGCATTTGCGGAAACACAAGACCCGATCATCGACTTCTCTTGAATCTTGGGAAAGGAGGTCAGGCTCTTCGCCACATCATTACACGCGAAGTAGAGAATCAAATTCTCCTTCATCACAGAGGGATAGAAAGAGGCATGGACATCCTAAGAGGCATCTGTCAGTACTGTCGACAGAATCAAGAGGTAGCATTGGAACTCATTCATCTTCATCTCATGCAAAATCTGATCGATCCTTCTCACCATCAAATGCAAGAGGGAGGGAGACCCATTCTAAACATCGACATTGGACCCCTTCTCCTGATTCCAAATCTCCTACATCATTGTCAAAATCCTTAAAAAAGACACAGACTCAGAAATCTTCATCACCTGTTTCTTTAGACTCTCTGTCTGAGAGTCCTCCATCCCCACAAAGACACAGGAGTTTGTCTTTATCGTCACTATCATCAGGTGAGCTTCCATCTGGGTCTCCTTCTCCTTCCACACCTGGTTTGCAGGATGAGCTGGAACCAGAAGATGCGACCACTCAACTTATGGTGGGTGTACCTCAGCCATCCCTCCCTGTTAAGTCATTATCTGAGATTGATCTTGAGAATCAGAGTTTGGAACATCTGATATCTGAACCTCTTTCATCACTGATGCCGGTAGAACCTGCTTCATCACTGTTAGAGCCCACTTTATCACATTTGCAAATAGAGCCCACTTCATTGCAGTTGCCACTAGAGCCCACTTCAGTGCACTTGCAAGAAGAGCCCTCTTCAGTGCACTTGCCAATAGAGTCTGCTTCATCATCATTGCCATTAGAACCCACTTCATTGCATTTGCCAGTAGAGTCTGCTTCATTGTCGTTGCCATTAGAGCCCACTTCATTGCATTTGCCAGTAGAGTCTGCTTCATCATTGCCATTAGTACCTGCTTTATCATCATCGCCATCTCTAGTAGAGCCTACATCTCTGTGTTTGCAGCTAACTTCAGATGCATTGTCAGCACAGACACCAACAACACCACTTCAGCAGCAGCCTGGAAGCCCATTTTCCCCACCTACTCCTGGTCTCCAGGATGAGAGAATGGATATTCCAGAAGTTTTAGACACTGATGAAAATGCCTGTTTGCCAGTGTTAGCACCAAGGCTACAGCAGAGTGTAGAACGTCTCCAAGAACCAAGCATAAAATTGGAGGATGTGAAGAAAGAGGGTCTGGAATATTTCATTCAGAAATCTTTTCAAACCTCTACTCTTTCTCGTGCCTCACTTTGCGGTGATGTTGCTATGTTAAAAAGAACTCCAGTGACAGAATCTAGTTTACAGTTGGAAGAACCTTCATCACCCTCCCCACCAAAACTCAAACCAGAAGGATTGCTATTTGATGTTTGGAAAGAGCGAGGCTTTTCTTTAAGGAACCAGGATGTTGTATCACCTGTACAATCACAGACTGAAACATTGACAGTGCCTTTTCTACAAGGAGTTTCTTTAGGATCCCCATATTCACCACCTCCAGTTCTCAGTGCTGAGGGATCTCCTTTGCCATCTCATCTTGACCATACAGTTCCAGTTCATGCTACTTTACCACTGCATCTTGATGAAGCACCTCATCTCGACACTGACCTTCCACAGCATGTTGACTCATCAGTATCACATCTTGTTGATTCATCAGTATCACATCTTGTTGACTCATCAGTATCACATCTTGTTGATACAGCATTACCACCTCATCTTGATATGGATATGCCACCTCATCTTGATATGACTGTAACTTCTCATTTTGATACTTCAGGTCCATCTCATCTGGACACAGCTATGCCACCACTTCTTGACAAGATAGATTCATCCTATCTTGATAAGACAGTTTTAACAACTCTCAGTAATGGAGGTGATGAGCTTTCTTCACTCAGTCAGACTTTATCTGAACCATCAGCTTCTATGGATATTTTCTTAGAAAAACCATCCCCGTATTTATCACAAAAGCTTTCTGCTCTGCCACGAACCGATATTTTGTGTCCTTCAGGGAAAGATTTGTCTACGGACGACTGTGTACAGGAGCAGAAAACTCTAACCGAGCAACAAACCCATTTGAAAATTCATGCTGAAGACAAGGTGGAGAGTGTAAGCACTGGTGCTGAGCAACCAGTTTCCTTTCCGCATCAAAGCAATATTACTCCTTCCATGCATGAAGGCGATATGGTTGTCATAACATCATGCCTGCAATCAGAAACTTCTGGCTCACATATAGATGTACCAGCTTCAATGCCCTTGGATACACAATTGCAAGAGATTTTGATGACAGAACATGCACCTGTTGTAAAAAATGTTACCTGTAGTGAAGTACATTCATTAGGAGCACATGTTCAAGATGAAGCGCTGACTTTGAGTTTAGATGATAAGTCAGTACCCTCAGTATCACAATCATCATTAATGCAGTCTTTAGGTACAGCTTTAATTCCAGCTTCAGCCCAACAGCCATCTGTATTATGTACCTCAACACCTGCTGCACCACAGCCATCCTCACCGCAGTCACCAAAGCAGTCTTCCTCATCTGTACAAGCACATTCAGCAAGTCACATTTCACCACAACTCCTCTCAGTGGAGTATAGTTCACTGCAGCCTTGTGCCTCTCTTCTTCATGTTGTACCACCAGCCTCAGAAATCCCGTTAGCACAACATCCTTCTTTGTCATCACCAAACACCGAGAATCTGCAGTCATCTTTACAATCTTCAGCATTGGAATGTCCACCACTCTCATTTACATGTCCATCAGATTCTACCAGATTATCGCATGTGGCAGATCACCAACAAGAGCATTTAGATTTAGCAATAGAGCTACCAAGCTGTCAGTCATCTGTACAGCCATATACATCAGTAGCATCTCAACCACTACCTGTTTTACTATCTGTCCAACTTCAGCCCCCACCACCAATATTAACGAGCTCTCTGTTACCTGCTTCTCCATTATTAACACCCTCCCAACATTCATCACCACCTCCAAGTCCTATACCTCAATCTTCTAGGGTAATTTTAGTGAAACAGTCTTTGTCTCCATTAGAATCTACAGCAGCAATGCAAATTTCCTCATCAATGTCAACTGCAACAACTACAATACAGCCTTCTCCATTGGGAACTGCAGAAACTACAATACATCCGTCATCACCAATTCCAACTTTAGCTACTTCAACACAACATTCGTCATCATTAGTGAGTGCAGTTGCTACAACACAGTCTTCCTTACCATTAATAACTCCATCTACGACAACACAACATTCCTCACCCATACTACCTTCCTCATCATTACCAGCTCCTTCTTTAACAACTCCTCCTTTTTATCCATTAGCAACTTCAGTAGCAGCTGAACCTACCTCACATTTAGCAACTTTATCCTCAACAACCTATCCTGCTTCATCAGTAGTTACTCCATCTACAACAACCCATCTTGCTTCACCATTAGTTACTCCAACTACAACAGTTCAGCCTGCCTCATCATTAACCTCAACCAGTAATTCTCCACCACTGGATAAAAGTGATGCCTCACTCCACACTCCTCACTCATCATCATCATCTCCACCTCTCTCACCCCTTCAACGCAGAGAAACAAGAGCCTCTTCACATCCTTCACTAGCTGCGTTGAAAGAAAGCACCAGAAGAAGGATGACGAGGCGGCATTCCAATCCACAGCTTTTGCTACCTTTGGCTGCACGTGAGCTTCGGCGACCAAGACCCATAACTCCACCAATGAGAGAGACACGCAGTAAGCGTGACAAGAGCCCGCCATTAAAGCGAGCCAGACATTGAGACTGCATTCTTGTGTTGCATATTCTTATTTTATGGATACGTGCAGATCAAAACTGTTTTAAGGGACGGTAGTATTTTAAAAGAAAAGTTAATGACTGTTTTGGTATGAAAAGTTTACTTCTATGTTAATTTTGTTTTGTCACTAATAGTATTTCTTCTCTGCCTGCTGTCATAATTTTGTTTCTGAATGTTCTAATTTTTTAATTATTTACAATGTTTTTTTTCCCCTGCCTGTAATAAAGTTGCTAAATTATTTCTGTTTAAGGACTGCTCAATTTAATTTTATGGCAAGAAGAATAGGGCAGGTATCTCTTTAATATCGCTGACCTTGGGCTGGTGACCTATAATGAAGAGATGGTAGTAAGAAATGGACAGGCAGAGAGTGTTTTAATTTGGTTATAGCTGTTGACTTTAGTATTCTTTTTATGCAAAAATTTTAGAACAGAATTTTCAAAGAATATATTTGTTGAAGCACATGAATATTTTAAGTTTAATCTTTTGTTATTAAATGCTAAAATAAGGCAGGTAGAAACCCACAAAAATATTTTTTTTGTAATATACTAAAACATATAGAATATAATTGTATAGAGAGGTTGCACTTGTGCAGATAAAAGAAAAATATGTATAAAATGCAAAAGATATTGATTGCAAAAGATTTTCTTACCTAAGAATTAGAATTGTGATGTTGACATTTCATTTGATGTTGATTGACTCGGTATACAATATGCTTGGTCAGTATCATTGGAAAAGTGCAGCAGAACCAGTTTATAAAGCAGGCTGCTGCATATAAAGTTGGTTCCTGTCTCTCATAGGAAGGACGAGATAATTGCTATGCCCAATATAAGTATTTATCATTTAAAATTGGTGCATGATTTAAGTCGTAGCTTGGGTCTTAGAGCATTATTACTCAAGCCTGGAACTGCTATAATAAACAGTAGGTTGATTTAAGAAAAATAAACATTTTTTATTCATACGTTGAGCTTTTTCTTACTTTTTTTCCTTTCTTCTTTTTTTTTTTTAATTTAAAATGTTTTAAAAAAATTATGTCAGTTTCATTTTAATGCAGACTAGTGTTGACTTTAATACTGCCACTTACTATGAAGTGGGGCTTCTTCTATTGCTCAGTCATTGTGATTGTATTTATCAACTGATTGCCTGGTCAGTCATTGGAAAATATATTCAGTAATTACATTGTGTTAGTCATTGGAAATTACATTCAGTAATTACATTTGGTCAGTCATTGAAAAATACATTCAGTAATTACACTCAGTGTCTATTTTAAAAATTGAAAACAGAACATAATACTGAATTTGGTTTTCTGAGTTGAAACTGATGCATGATTTTCAAAGTGTAGTTGTTCTTCACATAAATATTATTAACCATCCCATGTTCATATTGTCACAAAGAATGAATTAAAAAAATATATGTATACTTCTTTACAGTTTAAATTCCTGTCCATCCTTATCCCTACAATTTTAGTCTCATCCAGTCTGTTCTCACATGGGTATGTATTTTAAAATACATATATACTGGTTCTTTACAGTTTAAATTCCTGCCCATTTTTATCCCCATCATTTAAGTCTCACTCACTGACTCAGTCTGTTTTCACATGAGTGTGATCAAAGTTTGCTTGTATTGTGCTTGATTTTCTTGATGTCATTCATTTTATTTTAAATATCAAGACGAATTCTCTGGTTAATCATTCAGGTCTAAATTTTCAGTTTATAGGATCGACGAAAGAAATGAGCACACCATAGACTTTCTTTTAAAAAGGAAGGGACAAAAAGTGAGGGAAGAAGTGATTTCACCACTCCCACTTTTGTACTTTTAAATATAACTGAAATGAGTTTGTTAGTCATGTGATTGTCTGACTTGTATTAGGATAATTGGCTTCAAAACAAAGTACATGTAATTATAACTGAAATGAGTTTGTTAGTCATGTGATTGTCTGACTTGTATTAGGATAATTGGCTTCAAAACAAAGTACATGTAATTATAACTGAAATGAGTTTGTTAGTCATGTGATTGTCTGACTTGTATTAGGATAATTGGCTTCAAAACAAAGTACATGTAATTATAACTGAAATGAGTTTGTTAGTCATGTGATTGTCTGACTTGTATTAGGATAATTGGCTTCAAAATAAAGTAATTATAACTGATACAACTGATAGCATTATATAGTTTGTTTGTACAATTTCTTTGCTTATACGTTTTCAATGCATTGCATTTGCATACACATTATTTTTTTAATGTCTTCTGTTATCTCTGATGGTATCTTAATATGCATACAGGTGAGTGAGATAAATATTAACACTGGTTTAGTAATTGTGTTATAGTTATTATAAATTTACAGAAGTCGTAACTGTTTTAATCTTTTTCTATTTTCCTGAAATATTTTCTAAGATTGACTTTTGTGGTGAAGTAGAGATAATTATTATTGTTTGATGAAATTTAAAAGCCATAAAGAAACTGAAGCTTGGGTTTATCAATACATATATATTAAAGGTGTGCATGTGTGTGTGTGTGTGTGTGTGTATGTTGCCACTAGAAGTGTAAAATTGTTTAAATGAATAATTATTTTTGTATGATTTCTAATTTTGTAAAAGATATCATTGTAATGACTCTGAAATAATTGGGCCTATTTAATCCTATGGGTTGACCATGTCATAGTAAATTGATCTTACTTATTAATACTTAATAGGTGTGACTATGAGATAGTTATACCTGCTTAAACCTATGGAGATGGTTATGAATTATTAAGCTGTATTTACATAATTTTATTTGGTCGATTGTGACATAGTAAATTGATATTACTTAATACTTAATAGGTGTGACTAAGAGGTAAAAACACACTTAACCTATGGAAATGGTTATGAATTATTAAGCTGTATTTACATAATTTTATTCGGTTGTTTGGAGAGAAAAAGAGCAAGTTGTATTGATGTAATCATATTGCATTGCCTATGAAGTAATAATACTGCATGTATCTAATCTTGTGGGATTTGCTATGAAGCAATATATTAACTGAGAAATGAGAAAAATCTTCACTTTTGCCCACTTGTTACCATTTCATACTGTACTTTGTTAATGTCTTCAGAAGCTTACTTCTTATGCATATTTCTTTTTTCTCTCTCAGTGATTCACTGTTTGTCTAGATCTTTTTAATGGCTACATTCTTTATTAACTAGATGGGTATAGATTTTAGTATTTTATAGATTACAATAACAGTAGTCATGCTTTCTTTGAGATTACAGTCTTCGTTTTATACTTAATGAACTCCTCAGAAAAAAAATTCCTGATAGATTCAAACAACTGCAGAAGAAAGAAAAATGAACAATCTCTTACCATATAGAAGTGTTGCGTCAAGACATTTGAATAAAATGTATACTGTTTATTTTTAATACCATGAAAATGTACACAATTATCCACACATAAGTACCTGAACTATACATATATATATATATATACACATAGTGTAATTAGAATAAATAGATACAACACACATGACAAGCCTAATTCCACATTATAATTTTCTCATTATGTCTTGCAGAATTCTGCTCCTATCAAGTTATCTCACAATTTGTCAGCTCAAGTTCAGAACTTTGACTATACATTTTAAAACTTTTTTTTTTTAAATTATAACTTTTTGTGGTTATCGAGTGTTTCTCAGTATCATGCACTTCACACACACACACACACACACGTATATAAATACATACATATACACATATGTATGCCCTCATATATTCACACACCAACCATGTACACAGGCGCACTCACATCTATACTAACAATACACTAATCAAAAGTAATATTAGAAATATACATATAAGATTTAATCTAAAAAAAAATTGGTTAAATACCCAAACCATCCTAAAGTTGCACACATATATACATGCACATTTGAGTATATATGTTGAAAAACTTAGTTTTGCTGTTGAATTGTAACGTGAATTGGAAAACATATTAAAGGAAGGGTTACCTAATTTGAAATTAAAAAACTTATTGAACATTTCTGCTTGCTTCTAAATACAGTTGATTTAACAGAAAAAAGTAAACACTTTAACTAATCATCTTTTCTCTCTTCTTTGCCCCCCCAAAAAAAAATTCTCCAGACCACTGTGGATGAAAAAACAAACTTAAAAAAACAGAAGACTAGCCTTACATTTTCACCTTTGTACTATGAGCCTTTTAATTCATATACCATAGACTTCAGTAACATTCTGTACATAAAAACATACAATTTAAATTGAAGGAGAAACGTTGACGGGTCCTTGCATACATTCTGGTACTATGCATGCAGTGCTTCCGACACGGGTGATTTTTAATTTTTACAAGGTACAGACAGACAGACATATTTTTTTAGGATAAATCTGTCATGAAAGTAAATAAGAAAGGACAAAACTCTTGTATGTGTGACCTTTAGTATAGCAGTCCTAGTTTTCAGACAACACAAGTAAATATCAAGTTCATATGTATGTATATCAGAAATACAGTGTGTGAGTCTGTGTGTTTAAATCATTTGAGATTAACATAATTATGTGTGAATGTATTCTTATGTAAAAAAAAAGATATCTTGCATCATTGAGAATTCTGTCTTAGGTAAATTGTGTATCAAATACAGAAAATGTACACTAATTCTAATCTGTTTTACTAAGAATCCAGCTCTTTGTTACTGACAGCCACACTTCTTTAAGTTGAGTAGTTTTAAGAAAGTGAATGTCATCAATGATTGTCAACAGAATATTGAAGTCTGCCTAAGTTAAACACAATACAAATACATATATATAAATAATCGTATATAATTTGAATAGTCTGATACTAAATCAGTGTATGCAAGGATTATAACTAAAGAAGTCTTACTGTTTTCAATCGGATAAAGTCAGGTCATGACAATAGAAATGTGGTTAGCTTACAAGCTGAGGTCACATAACCAAATTAACTAAAATGACATTTTTATTAAGATTTTCAATTTTGAAGCATATGAAATAGGAAACAAGCATGTGGTTCCTTAGATTACAAGTAGTCTATGGTCCCACAGGAAAAAACCCCTCATTTTAGGTCATTGTTTAGCTATTTATGGATTGGTGATATATGACCTCTATAATGATGATTCCAAACTCCACAGATAAAAGAGCACATACAACCAACAATGTGAGAAAATCAGCCTGAGAATATCTAAAAAAAATGTAATTAATTTTACAAGGAAATATTAAGTAAAATATACCATTATTAATTAATTAGGAGATGTGCTTTGGGATATATATATATGCCCTAATATTTTTTTAAATGTTATTTTATTCCTAAAAATAAGGAATTTACTGAAAATCTTGGGATTTTTTCCTAACAATATGCTAGTCAAAATTCACTTAAGAGACCTTATGATCTATAAATATTGAAGTTGATTGGCATTGATTTTTTCCAACTCCCCTTACAGATAACTGACTGCAAGTTTCACAGCTTCTGATTACATGTGTGCACATTTTTTGTGACCAGTCTTTATCCCACTTTGTGTCTGATTACATTATGTACACATTTGTTGTAACCACGCTTTGCCCAGTTTAATGTCTGTAAAATGAAACACTTAAATGCTCTGTAATTCTTTCAGTTTTCCATGCTATTCTGAAATAGAACTCATAGATAAATATAATCAGCTCAGTAAGAACTATTTAGGATCTTGAAATCTACAATGTACTTTTAGTATTGCACTGTTGCTTTGTTTCCAGTGCACATGTATTTAAAACAAGTGCACTCCTGCAAATGTAGTCTACTCACACTCAGTACATCATACTCACGGTCTGCATGCACAAAATACACGTATATATATACACACATAATCTACATGAACACAATATATACATGTACACATAATCTACATGCACAGAAAATGTACACATACACACAGACTATATGCACAGAATATGTACACATACACACATACTACATGCACATACCCACTTTTAAAGAGAAAAAGAACACATTCATGCATACATTCCGATTTTCAGTTCAGACAAAATTAACCAAAGAGAATAAACTGCACAAAAAAAAAAAAAATATCAGTACACAAAAGAACATAGACTATTATGTACATACTTCTGAATGTCTACTTGAGTTCTTCCTTGTATTAGTTTTGTGATTATGTCATTTTAAAAGTATGCATTAATATCTTAGATTTAACATGAACAAATGCGCACAGTAAACTAATGTCGAGGTTTGGTCAGAATAGATGACTAAGAAAGTAAACAGAACAAGTAACTACCTCCAGAACAGGAAGTGAGAGAAGAGTAAATGAGAGATAACTCATTGCTATTAACCTGGATCTGTAAAAAAAAGTTACAGACATCCTGTAGAATAGGATTAATATCAGTAATCCTTAATGACACACAAACAAGTAATGTATGTGTTTCATGCAATAATATATTTTTCCAATCTTATAATTTACTTTATTAATTCTTGTAAAGGTAGACAATGATTTAAGTTTACCTACTGCCCATTCCTAGTCATAAACATTTGCATGAAAATATATGAAAATGTCTTTGGCATTAAAAGAATAACTGTATATAATTTTCAGTATTGTATTATTTATATGTCTCTCTATAAACAGAAACTACTAAGCTCACTGGCCTAATGTCATTAAATTGAAGCAGAGCCCCACTCAAAGCTAAGTTAGCAATAAGGGGTACTTGTGTCATACAGAAGACAGGAACATTGTGAAAGACACCCGTTTCACTGTTTGTAACCAAGTTAAATACTCCAATCTTTGTACAACCACATTAAATACTACCCCCCAAAAAAAAACACAAAAAAACAAACAACCATATTAAATAATCCAACAGGTATACAACCACTCGACAGTTTCTGGGTCAAATAAAATTGCAAAGTTCATGATGTGCTTGCAACAAATGTAACGTTCTTGCACAAGGAAAGCTGCAACAGCATGTGGAGTTTTCATAAAATATCACCATTATTAGTAAAACTTACAACTGAATAAAGTAATAAAAAAAAATATAAATTGTGCTCAGCCCATGGGGATGTCTGGTCCAGGATAAACAAATATGTTCTGTTCATATGTATGGCCTGTGTTGTATACATAGTTTCAGGTAGTTTATTATTACAGATACTTATTATTAATGTAATCCAGTCAGATTAAATTTGCCAAAACAGTCTTTACACAGATAAACAAGATTAATTTTAGAGTTTAAAATCTGTCCATGAGAAAATAACTAATAAAAACCCAACACATTTTCTGCATAATAAATACAGAACATACTGAATGTCACTGATTCATCAGTCCATATTAGCTTTATGTTACAGCATTCATCTTACCCTGTAAGGGCAGCCTCTTTATGATTTGCTCTGAAAACAGAGCAAGCTGATTCCTGACAAGGAAAAAGTACACATAAATGAAGTTTGTTTTCTTTATGAAAAATGATATCAATCCATTAATCCCATCACTGAATAAGATAAGTATGTTTCACAGCCACTGAAAACAAGTGAGCACTAGCTTGTCTACATCAAGTTTATTCACAAGTGACCACTGTATCAAAGAAATGAAAATATACTTTTTTCACCAACAGAAAGTTCCACCCAGAATTCTTCACAACTATGACACAAATAATAAAAATTAATATTAAAAGTTCTTCACAAATATGACACTTAACTTCCGTCTTAAATTCCAGACTGCAGAGCTTGTTGATTTGCATGCCACTGTAAATTTGTTTTTGTTGATTGTACAGGCTGAATACAAACATGGTTTCATGATCCTGAATGTGAAGAATCAAATGTATCCCCCCCAAATGAGAACATTTTTTTATTGCTGATGTTCATGTCAAATTATAACATTCGCTCTGAGAAAAATTTAGTTGCACATCATTAATGAATATATTTTGCAATGGTAATAAATTAACAATCGCTCAATATTTGTTGTGCAGAAATCGAATACCATAGTCATGGCCATGTTCAAATTAACTTCACTCTTTTGCCACATTGACTCACTATAAACAGTGATAAAAATAACTCATTACTTATGAATGAGTTCAAAAAATCTTATTAAAAATCCTTGACTTTCGAGGCCATGTACATCTACAAATGTTGCATTTTACCTCTTCTCTCTTCAACGTTAGTGAAAAAACCTTGAAGCAAGCAGTGTGATGAATTGAGGACATCATGATTATTTAAGTCACTTGTCTTTCTTTGATGTTTATTAAATCTGCAGTTTGGGGCTTCTTATCAAGCTTCTAAAGCTACATTTCAACATTTTTTGCAACCACAACGACGTATGACAGGAAGATCATAAACATATGAAGTTCCATTTTCACAAAATAGTCGTACTTTCCGTGTTTTGATGCGTTTCGGGACACAGCAGTCATTTCCACAGCTTCCTTCACACCGCCGGTACTTGATGCGAACCTTAGATCTACAGCTGGTTTTGGTATCTACGTATATGTCTCGGAACACTATTTCTCGACATGTGGGTGCTGCAACAAAGAACAGATAAATTAGTGATAGAATAATTTGTATCCTTATTTATCTACTGAATATTAAGATAGCATCCCTTTTGCAATTAGATAATAGACATGCTGTTCATAAACAGTAAACATCTGACAAAGCTTTAAAAAGCTTTAAAATGCATTCATATTTACTTTCTGAACTGTTGAATCACACAGCTTACCATATACTAATTGATTTTAGCCTAACCAAATGCAGCATTCACTGAATATGGATTCATCTAATTTATGCTACAAAGGGCATCGGTAGCATATAATTCAGCAACCAAAACAAATGCAGCATTTAAATAACATGGATTTCTATGGTTTGTTTCAAAGCTTAAATTTGATGGACATCTCTGGTCTGTTTCAGGGCTTAACATCAGCTAAGGTGATCTTTTGATGCTCTAGTTAAAAAATGACTAGTTTACAAGTTTGTTACATTAATGTATAGAAGAGTATTCCATATTAAAATAATTACTTAAACAATAATACACAACTTATTAAACTGTTACATGTTCATTGAATGAAAGATTTCATTTAATCAGACACTTGAAAATCTTTACCAAAAGTTGAAACAAAATGTGTTTTTGATGTAAAACACTGGTTTACTTTCACATCAAAGCTGAATAATTGTTTTTGTTCATTTTGAATGCAAGGAATTTAAACAAAATATATAACAATTATCTGAGAGTGTAAATTTCTGAATAGTAAAGTAGGTTTGGGGCAAAGTATGAAAATAACAATATTGTGCAATATTTACATATATATATATACAGAAACAAGATGTCAAAGAAAAGGAAAACTAATTAAGCATAAATAAAGTATATCCATCCATCCATCCATCCAAAGATCCTGTCTAAATCTGTTATTTCAAATCTCTCTTAATACATCTTCAAAACTGAGATGAATTTGACATTCATGGTCATTTATGTTTAGCTATATAAACACACACACACACACCCCTTACCAGACAACCTGTACAAATTTTCAAACAGCAGTAAAAACATCCATGATAAAACATAAGCACATGCACACAATATTTACAGTAAAAAAATAAAAAATAATCAATGACACAAAATTGGTTTATATATTTGTATAGTACATAATAGAATCATGCAAATAAGATGTGATTATACTGAATATAGATACCAAGCAACAACAAGTAATAACATTTCCCCAGCTTAGCATAATAATATAAATAATAAAAATAGGATGTTATTATCATCCCTTAAAAAAATATATATTTTAAAAAATGGATGCATACATCACCCCCACCCTTTGCAAGCAATATATTTATAAGCTGCATGCCAAGTTATGCCCCATACAACTCTTCTTACATTCTAATTTTTCAAATTCTTATGAGTAAGTCAATTTATATATTTTATTTGACTGTCCCTTAATAAAAGTCGTATTAAATTAAATTTCATTATTACATCTGACAAAACCTAATACTCATGTCAGTTCTGCTTGGTTGATGTCAAATATAATTTAATTTTAACTGCATAAGACCAAATACTTGTCAGTTCCACCAAGATGATGTCAAATATAATTTAATTTTAACTGCATAAGACCAAATACTTCTGTCAGTTCCACCAAGATGATGTCACTACATTTGAATTTTCTGCTGGTGATTCTGCTAATATGTACTGTGATAAATGTAAATGTTAAATTCATGTCCTTGCTATAATTTTATAATATTAAATTTGCTAATCTGTAGACATCTGAAGATACATTTTATAAGACAACTACAGCCAACTTTTATTATTTAGTGTAAATGTTTTGACAGCTAAGACATACCCAAAGAAAGTTTCAAAAGAATGTTAAAAAAAATTAACAAAGAATAAAGTGCGAAAATGTTCCATTGTAATCTCTTATGCCTGCTTACAATTTTACTAAATTACAAAGTGTGTCCTTATACTTCAGAAGCCATTGTACTTGTATACTAAATTGCAAATTGTACCTTCTATGTATTACCAAATTAATATGAACAGTCCTTGTACTGTTCTACAGTGCTCTTTTGGCTCACATTGATTTTCTTTGTTTCTGTATATGCCTGTGCACCATTTACCCCATAGCCATGTTCTTTCACTATTTACCAAATAGCTATGTTCTTTCACTATTTACCACATAGCTATGTTCTTTCACTATTTACCACATAGCCATGTTCTTTCACTATTTACCACATAGCCATGTTCTTTCACTATTTACCACATGGCTATGTTCTTTCACTATTTACCCCATAGCCATGTTCTTTCACTATTTAATAGTGTTTCTATGCATGACATTACAATTCCCACTTGCTTATAAGTTCTAATATATATTTTTTTATCTGTTGACATTTTATATTTCTCTCAGTAATTATCTCTTATTAGTTTTTGTCATATTTAAAAAGATTTTCTCCCTCTAATCACTGCATTTTTGTTGTTGCCTACACAGAATATAATTGTCTTCTTAGTAGTTGGTATTGATTTATTATTTACAATATTTGTTTCTTTGTATAGGACTAAACTGGACTTTACAACATATACCACAAGCGGTCCTGCATGCCTCTGTAGCCTGGATGGTTACAAGTGTAGCAAGATTACACACGTGGGAGGGAGACCATTTGCAGCTCGGTCAGGCAGTCTGCTATAACTAACCTCTATCACAATAACGTCCTGAATATCCCCGCTTGCAATTACATTTGTAGCCTGACTCGTTCTTGCGAGGCATGCACCTACCGCGCTGACACATGTGATTGTCACAAGGATCCAGCTGGCAGCCTGGTGTCACCCGGTGTCTTGCTGTGGCTGACAGTAAGTCCACTTGCTTCTTGTTTAAAAACACTTGTGAGAAGCAGCCTGTGGATTAAATAAGTAACACTCTGAATGAGAATCAAACTGTGGAGTAAACAAGTAGAACATACAAGTAGACAAGTCAAAGCTTAGATGGGAATCTGCTGAAGATGATGATTGTTTGGGTTTTTTTTAAAAATAACCTGCACTGGAGTAAACTGCAGTAAAATACATGTACTATGATATTAATTTTTCCCCATTAGCAGTAAATGTACCTATGTATACATGTATGCACAGCTGTACATGCCTATATACCTTTGTGTGTGTGTGTGTGTGTGTGTGTGTGTGTGTTTATGTGTGTATTTATGTGTGTGTATATGTTTGTGTGTGTGATTTTGAATATAATATGAAGGACAATTTTATTTAACTGCTTAAGTTTATTTTTGGAGAAAATACATCATGCTGTAAAATAGTTTAATTAATTACATTTATCATTACCACACCTTTAGCTTGTACTCACTTTCATTTAAAGAAACATCTACTTGACTAAGAGGACCAATTTTAAATTTCACATCTAAGAGGACCAATTTTAACTTCACATCTAAGAGGACCAATTTTAAACTTCACATCTAAGAGGACCAATTTTAAATTCCACTATATTTTTCTGGTTATAAAATGAGATATTTTTCTCTTGTTTAACCCTTCAATGTAGTGAGGTACAATTTTCTAACCAACTGAAATGAGGTACTGGTTCACTGCTGTATAGTGAGATACTGTTTCAAATTTACCTCTACATAATGAGATATTGTAAAGTCATAGTAAATTCACTGCTACATAATGAGGTATTGTTGTAAAGTCATAACAAATTCACTGCTACATAATGAGGTATCATTGTAATGTCATAACAAATTAGACATTGCTAAGTAAGTACTGAGGTACTGTTTTCAAGTATAATGATTTACCGGTTCATTGCTATACAGTGAGGAATTGTTCTAATTAAATAATAATAAATGAAGTAATGTAGAGAGACATTTTATCCTGTCATCTAAATATACTGTTTCCAGGCCATGTAGTGTAGTAGGAACCTCAATGGCTCTAAGGTAAAGACACTAGCTTCACAAACAGAACATGGGTTTAAGCTGAGCCTTGATCTCTAGGATTTTTCTCAGTCATTTCTCGCTTAAGAATGTTGAATGCAGCAAAGTATCCATTTTTATTCAATGCAATAAGGTACAATTTCTTGTCATGCATACTGAAATACTGTTTTCCTGAAATGTAGAGAGATCTCTGTCATGCATACTGAAATACTGTTTTTCTGAAATGTAGAGATATTCTTTCATGTACACAGAAGTACTTTTTTCCCCTGAAATGTAGAGGTATTCTTGTACAGTGAAGTAGTTTTTCTGAAATGTAGAGATATTCTTGTAATTCACTACATAACATGGAAACAGTAGCTTGTAGAAATGTAGTAAGTCTCAATTCTCTTTATGCTGTAAGCTACTGTTTCCATGTTATGTAGTGAATTACTGTTTCCTATCCATGCAATGTAGCCATTCTGCTGTCATTTAGCGCAACATTGTTTTCCTGTTATGATGTACGGTATATTTTCCCAATAATTTTTAATGAGATACAGTTTTCTGTAATTTAATGTATCATGTAATGTGGTGCCATTTCATGATCATGTAGTGAGGTACTATTTCAGTGCCATGAAGAAAGATATAGCTTTGTTGTCATGAGGAGAGGTACCATTTACATATTCAAATAATGGGGTACAATTTCCCTATCAAATAATGAGGTACAATTTCCCTATCAAATAATGAGGTACAATTTTCCTATCAAATAATGAGGTACAATTTCCCTATCAAATAATGAGGTACAATTTCCCTATCAAATAATTAGGTACAATTTCCCTATCAAATAATGTGGTACAATTTCTCTATCAAATAATGTGGTACTCCTAACCTCTGAAGCTTGTACCATCCCGGATGTGCCATTTCTTGAAAGCTCTGGTGTTGACATTGCTTGGTAGTCCTCCCAAGTAGAAATCATCTTCTACATTCAGATATTCATTGTCTCCCTCATTCAGTACTGTGCGAGGCAATCCCTTATTGTTCATTGCCATGGTAAAATTCTTTCCATGAATCAGCATCTCAAGTGTATGAGGGCGACCATCGTCCACTCTCTCATAGCTACATTAAACAAAAACAACCCACAAAACATCAGATGACAATGAAAAGTAGTTAATAAAAATAAATTAACTTTTTTCCTTTAAAAACAATATGCAGATAATCCATGCTCAGAAGCTGCAATTGGCAATCTTTATGCCAGGGCAATTCCCCACCCTGTTTAAATTTAGGTACATATAAGTTTTCTGTTGGATTCTGGGAGATTTAAACACCAAACAGTGAATAAATAAAATTACATGGAAACCAGGTTCTTTATAGCTATTGTTTTAAAAGATGCAAAATGCATATACAATTAAAATGATGGTTATAAAGGTCACACAGGTGATGTCTTAAATGAGGGACATATCATCCTCTCTTAGTTGGAAACCATAATTTCCCAAGTTTTTAGGCATAATTAAAGCTTAATGTCAGCAGGAAAATTACTTGCTCTCTTGCCTTTCATCTCTGATAAAATAGTTCTAATAGTTATGCAAATTAACACAAACCTAAACTTATTCACATAAAATGGTGTCATAAAATGGTGTCATAAAACGGTGTCTTAAAACGGTGTCATAAATCGGTGTCTGGTTACCAAATGTATCTGATTACACCACCCATTTCAGATCGAATCTTGCTTACCTGGACACTTGAATATGAGCTTGCATTTAAAAAAAAATAAGCACAGCTTTTATGACAGGTACTAATTTAATAAATTACATTATTTCAGAGGGTACAAGTAGAAAACAATTTAGTGTTGTACCTGCTATAACAAAATTGAACATGAAATAGAGAAATGGCAAATTTGTTCATAATGTAGAATCTTAAATAATGAACAAATGTTTGGAAGTCTTTAGATGTTTGGAAGTCTTTAAAACAAATGTTTGGAAGTCTTTAAAACAGATGTTTGGAAGTCTTTAAAACAAATGTTTGGAAGTCTTTAAAACAGATGAACTGTAATGTGCAGCATGTTACAGTCCAAAGTTTGATACTAAATGAAGGTCAAAGTGACATATTTGGGAGTTTCTACAAACTCCAAAATGTGATTAATTTTAGTCTAAAGGATTTTCTCTGGACGCATTGCATGTTTATGTTTATAAATTTTGAAACAAATATTTTTAAATGAATAGTACAAATAAATCTTAGATATACACAGAGATTTAAGGAATGTAGTTTATTAAGTTCTAAATCAGAATGCAAGTGAACCAGAAGAACAATAAGTATTTTCTTGGAAAAGATCCAAAGTGAGGCAGTTTCCAAATTTCTGCCCTGTCACTAGTGAATTCAAGTCAGTTTTACCTGAACATAGTGGATACAGGATGATTGCCAACATCAAAACTAACTCGCACTCGTCCACGGAAGAGCTCTACAGCCACATGCTGGTTGTCACCAGAATACAGCAAAATGCCATTATCAGATTCAGTAGTAAAAATAATGGTGATGTTGGTGCTGCGACTGAAGTCCACACGTGGGAACTGTAGATATGCGTCCTCATCTTTGAAAGAGACGCTAGACATTCGCTCACATCTCTTTCCATGGAAACCTGTTTATAACAGATTGAATTGTATAGAATAAGACTTTTTTTTTTTAACGTAAAGGACTATGATCAGTTTGGTGTTCTTCACTAAATATAAAAATATACCATTATAATAGACAGTTAGTCATGGAATAACCTTTCAAACTAAATAGTTAGAGAAATGAAAAATCAGGTGAGTGAATATATATATATATATATATATATATATATATATATGACCAAATAACTCAACACATCTCTAGCAGTAAAACTAAAAGTAAATGTATGTGTAAGCTTTAATACAAGTGATGAGGCTAAAAGTAAATGTATGTGTAAGCTTTAATACAAGTGATGGGGCTAAAAGTTTCTAACATAAAAAAATAAATAGCTTTCTTTTTCTTACTTCATGTTCTTTTTTATAATATTTATTTATTAATAAATTATTTCTTTTGTACAATCTTTTATCAGACAACTGTGCAATGTGGATATTATTATTAATTAATATTATTGTTGTTATTATTATCTAAGGAATCTAAGTAATGTGTGTATTATCATTGATACTATTATTATGATTGGCTAAGCATATTTTACTGGTATTATTATAATAATGATTAGCTAGGCAAACTAGGTTTTTTTAATATTATTACTCATTGTTATTAGATTAGATAGGCCAGCTATGTTTATCTGTGTGTAACTCATTATTACTATGACTGATGATCAGTTTAGGTATTATGATTGTACTATTACAGACATAATAGCCAGGTATAGATATGTGTACTATTACTGACATAATAGCTAGGTATAGCTATGTGTACTATTATGACATAATAGCTAGGTATAGCTATGTGTACTATTACTGACATAATAGCTAGGTATAGCTATGTGTGTACTATTACTGACTTAATAGCTAGGTATAGCTATGTGTACTATGACTGACATAATAGCCAGGTATAGCTGTGTGTGTACTATTACTGACTTAATAGCTAGGTATAGCTATGTGTACTATTACTGACATAATAGTGCAACACCTCTGGGCACCCTTCACTAGTTATGATTATTAATTTTAAATTAATAATACATAACTAATTACAAGTGATCATGAATAATGTCTCTCACATGGCAGATTATGAGGGTGTCATAAAACTCTTCTCTTTACACAATAATAAGATAAGATGTTTTACTGTCACAATCTTTCTGAAGGTGGAAACTTACTACTAAGTTAAAGGAGTAATAAAAATCTGTTTTTTATTTATATTTAATGAGCCACCATCCACCCACTATTACTCCAACATAAGGTTTTAATATATGTGCAAGAAGGTTAATAATGTAAAAATAAATGTATTAAATCAACAATCAAGTATGCAACATATGACAATTGATATTTATAATACTTCACAACAATGTTTGATTAAATGTTGACACTTATTTAGTTTATCCTAGCATAGACATCAGTCAAATTAACCTAGATAATCAAGTTCACAGATATGGTTTCATCACAGAAATGAGAGTGGAGTTTCAGAGAGATAATTATAGTCAATGTACATAATCTTTCAATGATGGCAGCTGTTGCTGACATGAGTTTATAATCCTGTGGTCTGAAACAAGTCACTTTCTTTCTTATTAGATGACAGCTCAACATACCCTTTCTAGACACATTATACAACTGTTCCAGAATCTTTGATATGCTCACAAAGCACACTGTGGAGAATTGTCCAGAACTTCATATGTGCTATCAAGCAATCAGAAAGAATGCTCCTGATTCTTCATGTGTACTATTCAGCACACAATGAGGAATGTTCAAGAAACTTTTGTGAATAGTTGAGACCAAACTCAAGCCTCAGTTTCCATTGTATTAGCTCTCAAATGGAATTACAAATTACACTTCACATGTTTATTTATTAATAGGTTTATATGCTGTGAAATTATTATTAATAATAATAATGATAATAACTTACCAGATGACTTGACCTTGAAAAAGCTATGTATTACATAAGAATCAACTTTCAATTTACTGATAAGTTTGATGACAGTGCTGGATTCACACACCTGTAGAGTACAGTGGTCACTGCAGTCTGAAGAGGCTACAAGGTTACAAAACAATAAAAGGTGTGCTCCTTTCTGCATAAGTCAAATCAAGGTTGGATATGTTAACATCAGCGACAAATACATAATTATTAAATTTAGAAATAGGGATAGGCAAATTTAATCCACTACAAACAGCTAGGTATATGTACTATTGCAGACATAACAGCTAGATATACCTGTGTGCACTGTTAATGATATATTTTTTATGTTCAGCATGGTTCTATAGATACCACTGAATAATGATTCTAAAACATGTTTCTTAGTATAAACAGTGTACAGTGTAGCAAATTCTCAATCTGTGGTCTCAATGAATACAGTGGGAGTAACCTCTTGTTCATTATGTATATACATCATCATCAAATCTGATATGAATTCTTCAAATTTTTATTTTCTTTTACCCTTGTGATCATAGATGTATGTGTTGGTGTTACCTGCATTCTATATTAATACTAACATGCTTGATATGTTTTACAAAAATACATTTTAAATTATTAATATTTGTAGAAATGATATTCTCTCATTAACATAAATAATTTCTTACCTTAAGAAGTTTTCCACTTATACTTCACGTTTTATTTATTAATGGGTTTATATGCTGTGAAATTATTATTAATAATAATAATAATAACTTACCAGATCACTTGACCTTGAAAAAGCTATTTATTACACAGAAAGGTTAATAGTTGAAACAAAAGCATTCTATAGACACCAAAGTATAGCTCCACAAAGGAAAAAAGTCAAGTAAGGCCATATTTCAATTTAAACACTCTTCAATGTCAATCACTAACTGAAACAGAACATATCAGAGAAAGCAAATATACACACCAGAGAAAGCAAATATACAGTTTTAGTTAGAAGTAGGTCACTGGAAGACAGCAAGTTAATATACTATTGGACTCTGAGACAAGGGCAGATGTATAATCTCTAAACACCAAACATTGCAGTCATTGACAACTAGACAATGACACAGTAGCAGATCCATATTCTCTAAAAACTAGAAACTGTAGTCATTGATAAGAATGATAAGACACCCACAGTAGCAGAATTATATTAAATCAGTTCTGCTATCTCATATTTCTATACAAAAATATCAAAATCATAAAAAAAGAAAAAGTATAAAAGTTTTAGGATCTCAGAAAGTGGTAGGTTCACAGAGCAATCTCAGACCAGAATCAGAACTGTCTGGAGCCTGTTCTGATAGCAGCCTTTACCTCTGTGGTGCCAGTATTGATCAGTCAAATAAAGTAGGATCACAACATCAAACAATTAAGCCATGAACACCATTATAAATATTAAAAATAATAATATATACCATTTATTTTCAAAATGAAAAAGGAGAAAATGATTAATATACTAAAGTGTTAAAAGAACCACTTTCTGATCAGTGATCATTTGAATCTAAAAAAAAAGCCCAAGCATTCTGTTGTTAGGTCACATAAGCTGGCACACCAGTTTGTTACTGACTGACAACAAAGGGAAAGCATGCCTAACAATGAAAATAAAATTACAAAATACATATAATGCTTTTACACAACACTGTGTGTAAGTGTGTGATAGAATATTACAAGAAATATGTACTTTCTTATGTCTACACTGAACTATTAATATAAAGTTACAATTTAAAACTGTATTATTTATTATTAATGTTGCAACTTGAAAATAACCACTCTTCTGATGAAAGTGTAAGCAATAAAATGTTCAAATATTCTTAGTAAATATAAATACAATTAACCAGTAACAAGAATGAACATTTATTTATAAACAATTTTGAAAAAATATTAATTGCTAGCAGCTATTTATTTTTTCAAAATATATTAATATTATTAATAAATAATTCAATATATTATTTAATTGATATAAATCTTGAATCTGTCCATGAATAATGTGTACATATCAATAATTATCTTTTTACAAAAAATAATCAATATATTAATGATATACATTCAACATTTTAATAGAATATACGGTTATGCTCATTAATCTATATTCATCAATAAACAATAAAGCAAAAGAATTAGCCCTCTAATGTAATAAAAAGCACAGCAAAAATTAAAAGTAGTCATTTTCTAAAGAACACCCCAACACAAAACAATTATAGAACCCCCAACTACAGAAACTGTTTGAGAAACACCAACAAAGTCTGAACTTCAGAAACAGTCTAATAACACCAACAAATACTGAACTGAAACTACCTATTGAAGTTCTCACAGAAATAGCAAATCAAAATTAACCAGTGTAAAAAAGCCTAACAATGCCCCAATATATTGCAAATGAAATTAAGTAGCTAGTAATCAGTAAAAGCAGAACTAAGTCATAATATCCTGTAGGTTGTTTTAATAACCAGCTATAAAAGTATGATATTTATGTATTTAAGCAGAATGAAATAAAAGATAATTTGTGTATTTTATATATTTTAAGCTAACTAGTCTTAGTCACTGGTTACTTTCTTGAGCCAATCATTATATAATTAAGTCACACAGTAATCACTAACAGAACACATGGTAACATTTAATAGTTCTGAAGATGCAAATGATCATTTTGTTATTGTTTAAAGTGAAGAAATTATGCTGAACTGTTAAATAATTATGCATTACTCATATGCACATGACTATGACTACTTCCTATGTAAGGGTGAGTTACCGTTGTCGACTTTTTGACTAAAATACATAAATACTGACAGCTAGGACAAAAAAGGAAATATAATCAAAAGTTAGAATGGAACACACAATATGAGTGTTTTATATATTTAAAATTGCTTTAATTTTTAGGTAGAGAATTTCTAGTTTTTAGTAATTAGAGCTAGACAAATGAGGGTAAAGCAGATACTGGGGATATCAATAGTTACAGCTATACTTTTACTCAGTTTCCTATTTTTGCAATAGTCCCAATGACTTGAAGAACATGAAAAGTATAAAGGGTTAAAAAAATAATCTGAAAATGGAAACTAATCCCTGATATTGACAGACTGCACTAATAAAAAAAAAACAACACTAAAGCAAACTATAAGCCGGGGTAGTACCTGGTGCACATTTACACATATATTCGGCCGAGCCTTTTGGCTGGTAGCACACAGCATTATTTTGACACTGCTGGTATTTGCAGGCTCCTGCAGCAGAGGCAGCATCAAAGTTAAGCAAAGGAAGGGCAGGTGCAATCTCGCAGAACTGGCCAGAGAAACCAGGTGCACACATGCAGGTATAGGAAGCCACAGCATCCTGGCAAGAGGCTCCATTCAAGCAGACATGTGACTTACAATCATCGATGTTTTGGGAACAGTTCTTGCCTTCAAAACCTGGTGGGCATTCACACCTGTAGAAAGAATACAAAATGAAAAAAAATAATATAAATCATATTGTCTGATGACCTAAATAAACGTACAGTTTCATTACTGTTTCAACAGCTATAGTAAAACAATGAAGTAAAATGAGTTTAGAAACAGAATTTTCCAAATAATTGTAAAATACATCTTATAATGGTGACAGAATTTACTGATTAATTATATTCCTAAATTGCCTAAAAAAAGAAAACCCGTTCTGCTGTTTTACAAGTTTCAAGAGAGAAATGTAGAGAATAGGATATACATTTAATTTTTGCAATCACTCGATCCATTGAAAGCAGAGATATTTTGTGAAATAAGTTCAGTGTCTATAATAACGACAAATAGATGTATGATTTATAACATATTCATTACAGATGAGCTACAATCCATAAAATAATGTGACAGGATTCACAAAATACACATTACAATTTCAATATAATTAATAAATACTGTATTAGAGATAAGAAACAATCCATACAATAACCATTGTATAGGGATGAGATATTATCCATTAAATATTCTTCAGAGATGAGACATAATTCATAAAATAACTCATTAGAGTGAGTAACCAGTGAGACAGAAGTTAAAGGGGGTGAGTGAAAGTAAAAGGCAGAATTGAAAACAGATAAAAATTCTAAGCCAATGGATCCTTCTCATTATAAAAGTTTACAGAGCTGCAAATCGAGTGTAAATTATAAAAGTTTACAGTGTGCGTTATGATGACATTTTCAAAGGAACATTCATCATATTAACAACAGACTGGTAAAAAAGTATATATTGGTGTGTATATACAACAGTTGAAGCATAAACACTCTATCTCAGAATGCATTGTGAGGCTGTAGGGTCCCACTGGGGCACTCCAGATCAGATAACGTCTGATGATGAAATGATTAATTCAAGCTCCAGTGGTGATGATAAACTGCTATTGATAGTCCCCACCATAAACACTTTATGTACTATGGTCAATGATCTCATTATATTACTTTCAAGATGGTAAGAATGTATATACTTGTATGTGTTCAAGAATTGGTGCAAAAACACTTTATTTATATTGATGAAGTTTCACACTGGTAAGAATGTACATACTTGTACGTGTTCAAGAATTGGTGCAAAAACACTTTATTTATATTGATGAAATTTCACACTAGTAAGAATGTACATACTTGTATGTGTTCAAGAATTGGAGCAAAAACACTTTATTTATATTGATGAAGTTTCACACTGGTAAGAATGTACATACTTGTATGTGTTCAAGAATTGGTGCAAAAACACTTTATTTATATTGATGAAGTTTCACACTGCTAAGAATGTACATATTTGCATGTATACTAAAGTTGGAGCATAAATACTTAACATTTACTGGTGAACGACCTCTGTATGGTCATTCAAAAATCTCAACGGTTTCCTTGGCTCTGATTTTTGTTTAGTGATTTGCTAATGAATGAATTAAAGTAAGCAATTAATTATAGAATTAAAATCATGATTAATCAAAACTTGAGAAATTCATTCCATTTATACTTAAGACACATTTGTCACAAAGCCAATGAAACTATTTATTTAATTTTACATTTGCAAGAGAATCAGGTGCTACCAAAATGACAGAGAATAAAATTCAGTGGGCAACAAACTTTGAACTGTTCTGGCTACTTTTTTATGGTATTCACATTCTTAATGAAGAAATAATAAAACAACAGTTGACCTGTAATCTCCTTCCATGGCAACGCAAACAGCATCATTGGCACAGTAGTTGTAACCAGGCTTACAGAATGGCACTTTGGTTTCACACAGCTTGCCTTCAAACAGAAATCACAAAACAAGTGTCAAACAGAAATTACAAAACAAGTATCAAACAGAAATTACAAAACAAGTGTCAAACAGAAATTCCAAAAATAGTGTCAAACAAATTACAAAAAAAGTGTCAGAAATCACAAAACAAGTGTCAAACAGCAATTACAGAAATTACAAATAGAGCAAAATAAGAATCATGCAGGTTAACACTCTTGGTCATCTGTAATAGACTTCTCCCCCCCCCCCTCATATTTTAGAAGAATTTCAAAAAGTGAAATATTTTCCATTTTTAATGTAATGCTGTACTTGCCTGCAAAACCTGGTACACAGCGACAAGAGTAGGACTGGATTTCATCAATACATGTTGCATTATTCTTGCAATCATTATCTTGACAGTCATCTATGTTGATCTCACATCGATCTCCTTCAAATCCATCCAGACAGTGACATCTGTAATGTAAAGAGACCCCATTAGCTTTATGATAAAATATTTAAAAATTACAGTAAAAAGTAGAATGGATTTGTCGGCAAAATCATTATCTAAGTATGTACAGGTGTAACAAGAATGCTGGTAAAATTAATTAAAAGAATTGCATCTGTAGAGAAACAAAAACATCATGGCACAATCAGTGAAATCAATTACATGATTCTGAACTGTATAGGTTAGGTAAAGATACAATATTATTATTGGAAACTTAATTATTGGATTCTCAGATGCAGAGATACATCAACAGTATAGTTAAATGATTGATAACTATTTAGGCCATTGAATAGCTACACTATAACATTTTGACAAATTACAATTATCTGTATCACATAGGCAGCTGCTACACAACAACATTATGGTAAATTATGATTACCTAGATACCTTGAATACATATGTAGTTACATAATATTATGGCACATTATAAGCATTAAGAGAAAATCAGTCTAGGAATAAGCATTAAGGGAAAATCAGTCTTGGACATAAGCATTAAGGGAATATCAGTCTTGGACATAAGCATTAAGGGAAAATCAGTCTAGGACATAGGGCAAATCAGTCTAGGACATAAGCATTAAGGGAAAATCAGACATCCATCAAGATCAATGTAAGTAGAAATACTTGTATGTTTGATAGCATTACTTGTAGCAATATATAAATGAAAGCAGTCAATCTTTGCATTACTTGTAGCAATATATAAATGAAAGCAGTCAATCTTTGCATTACAAATACAGCTGTAGATCTATTCAAAATCTCAGAGTAACAACTGTAAGTTTATTTACAACAGACCCACCTGAAAGACTGTGGGACCTAAGACAACCATCTGATTTTTAAAAAAATGGAAATGGAATAATGAGTTATTAAATAATTGTTATACAAGAACAATTGTAACTCTACCTCAGAAGACTAACTGAAACAAAGCAGTGAAGATACAGAGATGTATTAGTACCTGAAGCGTCCAAATTCTAGAACTTCACATTTGCCATTGTTGTTGCAAGGATTCCCAAAACATGCATCAATCTGCTGTTCACATCCATCACCATGGAAACCAGGGGCACACTCACAAGTGAAATTCTTGAATTCCACAAGCCTACAAGTTCCACCATTTTGACAGGGTTTTCTAAGGCATACATTGCACTTTTCAGCAATCAGTGGGTCTGGGTCCGCTTGAACAAAAAACAAATTAATGATAAAATAGCAGCAGAACAATAAATTTATGATTTTGAAATTGGATAAATATCATGAAAATAACTTTTCAATATTCACAGCCATCTTACTATAAACTATGAATATTTTTTAATCATTTCTAGTTTAGTTAAGCTAATATAAAAGAAAAAAATATTTATATATTTTTATGATCTAGAACATGTCATATTATACTCATGTATGTTTTTACTTACTGCTGCTGTATTCAGAAATAAATATTGAAATGGTTTATGTTACCTTAAATGAATGCATAAATATTTCTAGAAAAAATAAAATTCCGCTTACAAAGGTACACAAAGTAACTAATACATACAGTTAAACTTACAGAGGCATTCCAAGTAACTAAAACATGCAACCAAACTTACAAAGGCACTCAAAATAACTAGCATACAAAACCAAACTTAGAAAGGCAACCAAACTTACAAAGGCACTCAAAGTAACTAGCATACAAAACCAAACTTACAAGGGCACTCAAAAGTGACTAGCAAACACAACCAAACTTACAAGGGCACTCAAAAGTGACTAGCAAACACAACCAAACTTACAAGGGCACTCAAAAGTGACTAGCAAACACAACCAAACTTACAAGGGCACTCAAAAGTGACTAGCAAACACAACCAAACTTACAAAGGCACTCAAAATAACTGGATGGTGTTGTTAGCAGCAGCTTGGACTTCATCTGACGTGGTCCATAGCAAGATGCAATGCCAGGTTCAATATAGTCACGCTTGATCCAGTCAGACAGCCATTTTAGATTGCAGTCACAATTCAATGGATTTCCACCCAAAGCACTGTAAAATAATTATAAATTTATTACAAATAAAAACTATGCTAATGTATCAGTAAACCTATTTTCAAACTAAGATAGAATTAAGTATGCATAAACATATCTTACTATTGACATTATTTATTTAATTTCATCAGTTCACTGTCTCATACACTTTTCTTGGATTTGGACTGATATGTGGTATCTAATGGATTTAAGTTTTAACAATATCTGTGGTATCTAATGGATTTAAGTTTTAACAATATCTGTGGTATCTAATGGATTTAAGTTTTAACAATATCTGTGGTATCTAATGAATTTAACAACACAAATGTAGAATGTAATGGCTTTAACAACACATAATTATATAGTATCTAATGGATTTAACCACAACTATGTGGTTTGTAATAGAATTAACTTCATTTAATGAATTAACAACACATATATTGTATATAATTAAATTTAATAATAATAATAATAATATATGGCATTGATCAATATTTGGAGATAGAGACTTCAAGCTTCCGCCAATTTCGCTCCCTGGCATGAAGGTAGGTAGAGTTGAATATGATGTAAGACACGAGGTGTACTGCTGTAGGTAGAGTTGGATATGATGTAAGACATGAGGTGTGCTGCTATAGGTAGAGTTGAATATGATGTAAGACACGAGGTGTGCTGCTGTAGGTAGAGTTGAATATGATGTAAGACACAAGGTGTGCTGCTGTAGGTAGAGTTGAATATGATGTAAGACACGAGGTGTGCTGCTGTAGGCAGAGTTGAATATGATGTAAGACACGAGGTGTGCTGCTGTAGGTAGAGTTGAATATGATGTAAGACATGAGGTGTGCTGCTGTAGGTAGAGTTGAATATGATGTAAGACAGGGTGGAAGGTAGTAGAAAGGAAAGTTACAGTATGATGATGAAGTGCTGCCTATTTGCTGTTGCGTTTATGTCTGGCCAGTAGAGGTATCCATTAGCCCAGTATTCCTTGGACTAATGTAGTGGTGGTCAATGATGTTAGTGTAGTATCAGTCCCTGGTGTTATAGAGGGGTGGGTGGGTTGGGGTGTCCTACAGAGCCCAGGCTAATAGGACACCAAGACTGTGCCCTGTGTGTACGTGCACCCAGGATGTTCAACCCCCTAACCTCCTCACTGATGGTGTTGTCATCATTGTTGCTGATGTTGTGGCTGTCCTTGGTGTCCATTGGGATGCACATAGGTGGGTGCTGGTGGCCAGTAAGGATGGTCGAACAGCAGCTGGATCATATCTGCAAATGGGGTGGTTAAAATATGCTCACTGTACTGCCATTGTTGTTGTTATTGGTTGTGATTTCTTCAGCATTGTTGTTGAGGTTGCTGTTGTTGTGGCTGTTGTTGTTTTCTTATATGCCGTGGTGAGCACCATCTTTTTTTTTTATCCTGTTCTGTTGTTGTTGCCTGGCCTTCTGTTGCTGCCATCGCTGTTGCTATTGGTGGTGTCTCTGGCAAGGGTGAGAGTGGTTGGGCCTCAAGCACCCTTGCATACTCATCAAGGAAAGCACCAATTTCAGTTGGCATATCTGTACAGTGTTCAGTTTGTATAATTTTTTTTTCTGTTGTTTTCATCTGTGTATTGGTGATTTTAAAGACTTTTTACTTCTTGTTGTTATCTTTTTTAGTTGTAGCCATTGAGTGATCTTTATTCCACTCCGCTGTAGTGCATGGAGTCTGGCATTTCTTTTCTTCTGTCACTGTAGTTGGTATTTGGGGAAAAGCCTGTTTTGTATTTTTTATTTTCCTGGATAAGAGTCTGTGCTGAGTTGGCTTTGGTTTTTGGTAGTATTTTCCACACATTGTTAGTTTGAGTTTCACTGTTTGTTGGTTGTGGTGGCTTTCTTGCTGTTGAGAAGTATTATCTTAAAAGTTTACAGAGATAGATGGCATGGTTGATAGCTTTATGATTTTTTTCTGTACGTGGCTTTCTCCCTTTCCTGCCAAGTCAAGTAGAGAGCCCACATTAGATCGGAGAAAGTTTCATCAAGATTGGGGTTATCTGATTTAATCAAGAAGTCGTGAGGTTTTTTTTTCAATATCCTCTTTAGTCACAGTATTCATACAAATTATTATGTAGTCCTTTATGTTAAAACCTTCTTCTTTTTCCCTTCATGACAAGGGCTTGGGTGTGGCTGCATGGTGCAAGCCATCTTGATTTACTCCCTTGAAAAAAGCTTGGGAGGTGTACTGGCAGTTATGGTATGTAACTGATTTAACAATATATAATGGGTTTAACAACATGTATATAGTTTTTAATATATTTTACAACATTTAGAATGGTATTTAATGTACTCTATAGAAATGGACAAAATTGGGATGTAACTTACATGTGTGACAAGGCCACAAGATCATTAAATGCTCCATATGGAATTGAAGACAAATTATTTCCATGCAGAGATCTGTAAAAGAATAAAAAAATATAAACTGACTTTAGGAAAAATCCAGTTATTGATAACAACAATGATGAAAGAAAATTAAACAAACAAAATCCACTCCCCCCTTCCCCCATTTAATTATTAGGTATAAATTACTACAAAGTTTGTAATCACTGCATAAGTTTTGTTTATTTAATAAATGAATCAAAAAAAACTTTTAAAAGCATCATTTAAAAAATGCAATATTAAACAAATTATACTCTCTCTCCTTATTTTGAATATTAACATTAATAATCCTCCTATTATTAACCAAAGTCATTTATCAAAAATAACAACATATAATGTGATATTTTAAAACATTTATGCTTTAGTAACATTTACAGCCTGATCACTTCCACAGCTCAGTAATATTCATAATCTAGTAGCAGTTATAAATGGGTAATATTCATAATCTAATATTGTTTACAATTTTAGTAATTTAATTATCTAATAGCATAATACTCTGCCTTCACTTGCTATATGTCAAAAATATACAATGAAAATGATCATAAAATAAAAACACACAGACATGGCAACTTCATGATGACACAGTAAACACAAGCATAATGATTGTACCATTTTACTGATCTTACAGTAAATACAGAGATAAACATTCTGTGACCACACAGTCAACAGAAACCAAAAGATGCTACCTTCTTACTGTGACCACACTGTCAACAGAAGTATACAGATTATACCATCTCATAATGAATATCATCATAAAGTCAAGATGCTGACAATCAGGTATGAGTGAACACAATAATTTAGTGAATTCATTTCTCTTGTGCATATAGTCATATCATGAACATAAACATATAGTGAACAGTCAAAGGTAAAAGCAAACAAACAATGACAATAAAAGTAAACATAATCAATTACTAAGCTTGACAAAAATTATAAAAAATTTCAAGGACAAAATAGCATATGTTAACTTACAAGATGCGAAGTTCTCTCAAGCCAGCAAAGCTTGTGTCAGCCATACACTGGAGATCATTGTAGCTTAAAATTCTATAGCAATAGAAGAATCAAAGTGTCAACGAAAGACTGGATAAACATGCACAAATTTATTACTGAATATTACAAAATAAATATGACTAAAACATTTACTCTTCATCTGATAAGTGTTTATCATAAACTGATTCCCTCCCCTGTTATTCTAGACATATTGGGTAAGACAGACACTTATGGTTTCCTGTCAAAAAAAGCATGCACTGGCTGTACTCTGGACTTGCAGTGCTGACAGCAAATCTGTGATACATTCTTCCACCCCTCCCAAATAAATGACTGATGGGTGAAAATAAGTGAGTTACTCACAAGGTAGATAACTTGGTGAGGTTGGCGAAAATCACGTCTGGCAATGTCACAAGCTTGTTATGACTCAGATCTCTGCAAAGAAGGGAGATAATTAAGTTTCATAGTACATCAACAAAACTGCATATAATAAAACAAAATAAAATATCTTAAACTGAATTAAACTAAACAAAAATACAACAGTATGCTAAGTAAATATGAATCATTTACAAAAATTATAATTTAATTTAAACATCTCTCTCAGGTTAATACATATTTGAGATTTTAAAAAGCATGCATTTCAGTTTGTTTGCATGTTTTTCTATGCATGTGTGTGTTTGTGTGTGCATGTGATGCACAAATGTTTTGTATTTTTATATTTGTGTACAATGTGCATATGTGCAAAATGTGAAGACATAACTCATTACAAAATAATAAACAAGTTTTTGAATGTGTGTATAATAATAAAGCAGAAAGAAAGAAAAAAGGAAAAACAAAATGAAACCACAATCCAAGAAAAATAATTGAATGAAAAAGAAAAATGTAAAATGATCAAGAAAAGGAAAAAATAAAATAGCACTTATTTGCAACAACTTACAGTCGCTTCAAATTCGTCAGCTTGCCAATCTCTGGTGGTATTTTTGGAATCACATTGACATCTAAATACCTGAAACAACCCCAATGGAGGAGACATAGATATTCCATCTTTTGTTCAAATATCAAATAAAATGTTCTATTTCCATAAATCTGTTTTCAGCTGAAAGACCTCATCCAGTACTAGATGCTACATGAAAAGGGAAAAAATCCTTTCAGAAGAATAAATTATTTGAATAAAAATTATAATTTGTGAGAAATGCTAAATAGACGTGGCCAGTAAAGAAAAATGGAGAAAAACCAAAATCAAAGATTTAACAAACTATTCCATTATATTTAAATTGTATTTACTAAATGTCTGCACTTTTCTGTATATACAATGTAAATTATTTTATTTTATTAATTATTTCTAAAGCATATGATTTCCATATGTGATATATTTGTAAATTTGACAACTGGAAATCTGGAGTTATTTAGAGATGGCACCCTTGTTGATAGGTACTTACAGTTCAGTTGTGTCAAGGGGAATGTACTTTGGAACTTCATTCAATTCCTGGTGACTACAACGGACAATAGTACCAGTGCAAGTGCACTTAGGAGGACAGTAGGCTCGAGGATCACAGCTGTTCTCAATTGTCACTGTAACAATGACACTCAGTTACTGTTGCACAATGCATTTCAGTTACTGTTACACCAATGACATTCAATAACTGTTAAACCAATTACACTGTTATACCAATGACATTCAATAACTGTTAAACCGATGACACTCAGTCATTGTTACACCAATGACACTCAGTCACTGTTACACCGATGACACTCAATAACTGTTACACCAATGACATTCAATAACTGTTACACCAATGACACTCAGTCATTGTTACACCAATGACACTCAGTCACTGTTATACCAGTGACACTCAGTTATTGTGATACCAATGATACTCTCAGTTACTTTTATACTAAAAAATGATACTCATTTACTGTTATACCCCCAAATGATAGTTAATGTTATACCAATGACAACAGTTACTTCTATACCAATGATATTCAATTATTGTTATATCATTCACTTTAATTCCAAGGATACTTATTATAATAATAATGAAAGTTACTATCTTAATAATTACAGTAATTCTAATATGATTCAATGATTCTCTGGTAATGTTAATAACATCAACACTATTTTTGTAACATTCCTTTTCAAATAAAAAAATTAATCTTTCTGAAGAACAACTAAACGAACACCACTTTTAAAATGTCATTATTTACATTCATCAGGATAGAAATACAGATACCCCCCAAATATATTAATTCTGAATAATAAAATAACTAGTCAAACTACATTATTCTCACCCATGTTACTATCTGGACAACATACTGATGGTCCAATGTGGCAGCCAATTTCATTGTTTTCTGAAAACACAAAACATTTGAATGAAATAAAGTTGCAACATCTACTACTACTACACATACACAAATTCTGAGATGATCACTGATGTGCATACCTATATGCAGCCTAAACATTCTAGGGCCAGTATTTAAAATAAAATGAATTTAAAAAACTTTTGATGGTTGAAGGGACATAATTGATGACCAGGCAACTGTATTCAAATGGCTGCATAGATTACTTCCCTTTGGTCAGTTACCAATGTCATAAATTAACAATAATTAATAGTATTATAATTTTAAAATATTTGGCAACCGAAAATTATAAAAATAAAGTTAATATTTTGGTTTCATCCAAAAATCATTGTTGCATAATCAATAGATATACTTTAGGAAAAAGAAATACAACTACTACTGAAAACTACAAGAGCGCAGGACTTACCAGTCTTTAGAATTAAAACACTCATGAAATAATTTCTTAATTAATCTCAATTGCTTATTATATGAATTTGATTGGAGAACCAATTTCTTTTGATTGCCATTTGATGTCAGAAATAGTCCTGTGAAAATGTATGTTTTGTACAGAAAGCAGTTCAATTTTCTTTGTTTCAGGCTAAATTAAGTTCTGGATTTGGTCAATCAGTTGTGTGTAAATGTAAATGTAAGGACACCTATTGTTGTCCGGCTCAGTAAAAAAGTTTTCTGTAAAACAGAGTTATGTATATGGTCAATAATGCATTATCTGTGTACATAAGCAACAATTCCGGAGTAGCTCAATCAAAGTGCTTTTCCAAGCTAAGTTATACATCTGGTCAATTATGTCTGTTGTGTGCAAGAGCAATTGTTCTTGAGTAGCTCAGTCAAAGTGCTTTTCCAAGCTAAGTTATGAACATGGTCAATTACTCATCTGTTGTGTGTTAGAGCAATTGTTCTTGAATAGCTCAGTCAAAAGTGCTTTTGAAAAGATAAGTTACAGTTCTGGTCAAATGTGTCTTAGAGTAATCGTTCTTGAGTAGTCCAGTCAAAAATATTTACTTTAGATTTATTTAAAGTGGAGTAAACTGAGTAATCTTTCATGCTAAATAACTCGTCACTTAATCTGTCATACTTCAAACTCTGTGAAAGATATCTGCCATACAAAATTAAAATTAACCAGAATTAATAACAATTGACCCTCTATTCAAATCTCAGAGAATCATCCTTAACATTGTACAATGACCAGATTTCTGCAAATATCCTTCCTACTGTTCTCACAGACTTGTCTAGATCAAAGAAGGCTCAAGAAAAAGAGTATGCAAATATTTTCAGTTTATACAAAATAAAAAATTATAAATAAAATAATATTCCTTCATAATTTTGTCTAGAAAGCTTGAATCAGATTATAATGCATATTTATAGTGACAAAGAAATGTGTTTTTGCAGTCAGTAAGAATTACATGGTTAGCGGTGGCAAAGAAATGCATTTGTGCATTCTACAAGAATTATATGGCAAGTGGCAGTGGTACCTTTACTGACACCGATAATACTCAGCAGTACCTTTACTTATTTATTAAAATACTCTCACGGCCATACTACAAAAGACTACTATACCAGTTGTCAGCAACCTTTTTATGAACTCGGTGCCAGAATTTTACTGTGAAATGGCCTGGCATAACAGTATGATTTTTTCAAAAGGCCTAGACCTAATTTTCTAAGCTCCAAGGAAAAGACTTAGCTATTGAGTAGTTTATTTTAAACAACAAAAAAAAATGGTGTTATTTATCATTGCTAAATATTTTTTAAAGTGCTTGAAACATGCTGTGTGTCATTAAAATTCAGTCTAAGGCCTGCATAATGTAGGTTTCAGACCCTGTACTATACCTTACAAGAGACACAACAGGTTTCTTTCTAAACAATAAACTCACACACAATGGGTTTCTTTCTAAAAAATAAACTCACAGACACAACAGGTTTCTTTCTAAACAATAAACTCACAGACACCAAGTTTTCTGAGAATACATTCCGAGACATAAATTACCTTCACAGATAAAATCTTTTGGTTTGAGATCCTGAATGGGTGAGTTTTTGAGGTTTTGAGGTTCAGTGCAGGTTGGGGTTCCTGTGATGATGTTACGTCGCTTCAACCATTCAGCCAACCAATCAAGGTGGCAGTTACAGTTAAAAGGGTTTGCCATGAGGTTGCTAACAATACAAGACAAATAAAGTTACAGCTAAAAGGATTTGCCATAAGGTTTGCTGGCACCTAAAAAATCCTAGATACATGTAAATAATAAATGAATTAGATTACACACTTCACTACCCACACCAATTCTCACAACAATGTAATATTTATTGTCATACCATACATACTACAGAATAATATTATCAAAATATATATTATTTACATTAACAACATACATTTTAAGTGCAATAATAGATTGTCTTGGAATCTGTTTTGCTGCAAGGTCACAATTACAAATATATTCTTGAGCAACACACTACAAAATACAACCAAGCAATGTAAACAAAATACAACCAAGCAATGTAAACAAAATACAACCAACCAATGTAAACAAAATATAACAAAATACCATATAAATAATAAATATACACAGCACATTACAACAAAATACAATATAGACAAAGAAAAACACAACACAACAGCATACTGAAACACAAGCACAACAAAAATATTACAAAACAAACAAAATAAAGCATATTACAATACAACATATTGCAACACAACACAGACCGTACAAGACAACATATTACAACAACCATATTACAAGACCAACATAACACAACACATCATATTACAGGACCAACATAACACAACACATCATATTACAGGACCAACATAACACAACACATCATATTACAGGACCAACATAACACAACACATCATATTACAGGACCAACATAACACAACACATCATATTACAGGACCAACATAACACAACACATCATATTACAATATAAACAAAACAAAGCATATTATATGACAGACATTACACAACACAGCCATTTACAACACAAACACAATTGCATAAACATACAAATTAAATATTACTATATATTATATTAATATTACAGAACAAACATACAAATTAAATATTACTACAGCAAACATAGAAAACCACAATACAATACAATGTATTACAACACAGCAATGGAATGGGAAGATGCAAGAAAAAAGATAAAATAAAAAAAAAGAGAATGGTGCTTGGCATTTCTAAAAAATTGAAAGCATTAAAACATATGCACAGACCACACACGGACACACATATGGAAATATAAATGCACAAACATAAGTACAGTAATTTACATGTATACTGGCAAATACTCACATATATAAATCATCTATATACACAAGCTTAGAGTCAGTTTACTGTTTCCACTAGAAGCAAAAGTTATAAAAAGTAATAGATTATATCTCAATGGGTGGAAAAACCCTATGAACAAGTTAAAAAAAAAGGTTTAGGTTCGATAAAAAGCAAAGAAACACAAGAGAGTGGGTGCAAGTTAGATGGAGGAAAGGAGAGAAGCAAACAACATATGCAACAGGTCAGACAGACATAGCAAATAACCCCACAATAAAAAAAAAAAAGTAAGCATAGCATGCAAGAAATGGTTTGACAGACAAAAGATAAATGTGCTATGAGAAAGAAATAAGAGTGACAAGGTATCGTAATGTGATGAAGAATGAAAACAGAAAGGTGACTGAATAAGAACAGGTAAGATCTACAACAAATAACATGAAAAGAGGTACAAGAGGAAAAAGCATATGAAGACAGACAAAATGAGATGGAAACATCACAAGAGAATAAAGATGGCAGTCAGACAACAAATAACAGGATGAGAAGAAGAAACAGCAGTAGAGAAAGTACAAGAAGACTGACAAAATAAAATGGAAACATTAGAAAAGATGAGAAGAAGAAATAACAGTAGAAGAGGTACAAGAAGAGAGACAAGATGAGATGAAGACATTACAACAGAATAAGAAAGGCAGTCAGACAATAAATAGGAGGACGAGAAGAAGAAGCGGCAGTGGAGAAAGTACTAGAAGACTGACAAAATAAAATGGAAACATCACAAAAGATAGAAGAAGAAATAACAGTAGAAGAGGTACAAGAAGAGGTACAAGAAGAGAGACAAGATGAGACAAAATCACAGCAGAAAACAATTAGTAAAATCTCACAGTGTAGAAAGGTAATGCAGCCTATCAAATGATCCTCTCATGATACAACGGATCTGGTTGTCATACAGAGACCTGCAAATATAGTAATCTTTTGTCAAAGATTTGGGAACAGCAAATCACTGCCAACCAAATGAATTGTAAATATAATAATCTACTTTATACAAAGAATGGTGATATAATAATCTATTGCCATACAATCTTCTGTAAATATAGTAATCAAGTTCCATACCAAGAACTGTAAACTTAATTCATATGCCAAACAAAGATCTGTAAATATAATAATCCAATGATAATACTGATTATACATTAAATAATTATGTTATTACTAAAACAAACAACATCTATGTGCTAATTTCTTGCTCAACAGAGACTTAGAAAATATTCTCTTCAAAGATCTAATTGTACCTAATTTTCTAATTCAGTAATCTAACTGAATACTCTAAAATCTATCAAGCATCATTTCTGTTATTTAACAACAAGCTTCCTCTAGAATTAATTATTTCCATGATCTAGAAGAATACTTTACTTCATCTGGAATGTGGCATCCATAATCAAACTGAATGCTGCAACTAGAAATTGTCATTTATAAAATCTATATGAATGCTTCCTCCTATTCTATTATTTATAGAATGCCTACTCTAGAATCTATCATCAGAATGCCTACTCTAGAACCTATGACTTATCAGAATGCCTACTCTAGAATTTATCATCAGAATGCCTACTCTAGAATCTATCACTTATCAGAATGCCTACTCTAGAATTTATCACTTATCAGAATGCCTGCTCTAGAATCTATCACTTATCAGAATGCCTACTCTAGAATCTATCACTTACAACTTACAATAAACATGAGGTGTGGTGCATGATGTATCAGTGTTTGTCACTAACAATGCAATTTACTAAGCTCTTCATCTAACATATCTAAACAGTGTCGAATTAAAGAGACTTGTACAAACTTACAAGATTCTTAATTTAGAAGTCTCTGCAAATGTTGCATTATTGATACAGGTAATTTTATTCCCACGAAGCATCCTGAAATAAAGAATGAGATTATTATTATTAGAATTACATTTGTATTACAAAGATTCATGCATGTGATCTGTAATAGTTATTCATCACGTAGTGAGGCACAGCCATCTCTTAATATTCTGAAATACATACAAACAATGATTGCACACCACAGAAAGCAATAAAGTATTAATTTATCTGATCTCATGACTGGAAAAAAATAGATGTCTTCACATAGCAACAGTTGAATGTGATCGTAAATATAACTGATTCCCCGGGCAAAATTACAAAGAACTTGCTGCTCACAGCGTAGTATGTACCTATCCCCTTTCATACACACCCCGTTTTCTAAAATAATATATATGAATGAGATAGGTTCGGCTCCAATACTGGCAGCAGCTAATGAGATATTATACTAATCCTCCTGCCTTCCTTTTCTGTAACACCTAAAACATTTATTCGATTTGTATCTCACTGTCTTCTAGCCTTTGTAACTCATACAATTTACACAGGGATCGATACTAAACAGAGTGAAATAAATAAATAATTTATCTGAAAAGGATATTTTAAAAAAATACCTGATTGTGCCTGAGGTCATTTTATCATGGCCCACTGTCTATTTCCCCCTTCTTCAAACTTTGCGATCTATCTACTCCATGTTATAATGTTTCAAACTCTATCCACCCTTCTTAGTTTAGTCAGTGCACTTGTTTACCTCTTGTATAACATGAACACTCTTTACACATACATTTCAATGTGCTTCATACCACACCTTCTTAAACTTGTTACCTTTTGTAATAATCTGAACACATCTGTCTAACCTTTAACAACCTGTTATTCACTATTTCCTGTCAACAACCTTTAACAACCTGTTATTCACTGTTTCCTGTCAACAACCGTTAACAACCTGTTATTCACTGTTTCCTGTCAACAACCTTTAACAACCCACTATTCACTGTTTCCTGTCAACAACAATTTACAACCTGTTACTCACTGTCAATCCTCTTTTATGACCTCAGCACTATTTCATCCTTTCTAAAACTGTTGTATTCTATCCACCCCTTTGTTAATATGTACACTTGACTGCTTTGTAACCTGTTTATCATATCTTTTATTTTTCCAAACAACCCTTTCAAATACTGCACTCAATTAACATATTTCTAGCTTGTGTACTTTTTGCATAATCTATGTAATCTATCGTCAGTTTTATAACCTGTGCACCCTACCCACCCCTTTTTTAACCTGTGTGCTTAATTCACTCCCTATACAATCTGTATATATACTGCCTTTGATGGTCTGTACACTCTTATCCACCCCTGATTCTGATGGCCAAAATTTCGTGATTTTAAAAAGGGTAGGAAGAGAGTGGGATAAATTCCAATTGTCACTCTCAAAGTCGAATTTCTACAGAGTATGAATTGCACAAAATAAGACGAGTATCTTAAGTGTCATATCATAAGAAGTACTGGCAGAAAATGTGAAGAAATATTCAGTGGCTATGATTCCCATTAAATTATGTATATGCCAACAATACTTATTGTCGCCCAGTCTCTTTTCAAGACATTGAGAAGAAAGGGAGATAATGCTCAATAACAAAATTAGTATGAGATGGTACAATTTTACACACTCAGTTTGTTAATATTTTACACATTCAGACTTTCAATACATTATTCTCTTAAATTGATAATTTTTAACACAATAGGCTATTAAATAAAGTATACAGTCGGACAGTTAACATTTCAGACAAACGAATTATTACAACTTTACACATATGAAGTTTCGCATTAGGCCTACACTCGCAGACTGTTAAAACTTTACACACTCTTTCAGTGTATAACATTCTCATATTGTAAATACTTTTGCACTCTTGGGATATTAATACTTTATATATTAGGACTGTTAACAATTTACATATTTAGACTTTAAATACATTACTCTCCGAGGATGTCAATATTTCAAATACCCGACTGCTGATATTTTATTTTCTCAGACCTTTACTATTGTAAACATTCAGACTGTTAGCGCATTAATCAATCGGTCTGTGAATATTGCACACATTCAGACTGTTAATACTTTACTCACTAAGGATATTAATATTTTATACATTCAGATTGATAACACTTTACATCCTCTAGTTTTAAATATTTTACATACTTTAAACAATTGGACTGTCAATGTTTTCCAACGTCGGTCTGTCTATAATTTAAACTCATGGACTTTCCCTCTAATATTATTCCTGTGTGCACGGAACCGGCAGTCGTTTGTGAGGAATTGTGAAACTGCTGCGCGACATTTTCTAATGAGCTGCACGGGAATATTGCTCATGGGCTGTTAATAATTTCAATATATTCGGATTGCCAACATATACACATATTTTACACATTCTAGTTTTAAACACTTTACTTTTAATATTAGGACTGTAATATTAAAGTAGGACTGCCAGTAATTTACTTTAAATATGATTGTAAATAATTTACAAACTAGGAATGCCAGGAATTTACACACTCCGACTCAATGCTCTAGCTCATAAGCGCTCAAACTCAGACATATTTTACACGTTTAAGCTGTTAATATTAGTTTGTACTTTACACACTAAGAGTTTTAATATTAGTTCATATTTTATACATTAAGTCTGTTAACGCTTCACACACTAGGACTTTTAATATTAGTTCATACTTTATACATTAAGACTTAACGCTTCACACACTAGGACTGTTCACACTTGGACTGTTAAACACACTAAAATTGTAAATACTTTACACACTTGAACTGTTAACACTTTACATAGTAGGACTGCAAACACTTTACACTCTAGGAATGTTAACGCTTTACACATGTGGCCTGTCAACACTTTACAGAACAATACAATTGTAAACACTTTACACTTCACCTGATTGGTGAACTCTTTACACACTAGGAGTGTCAAACACTATGTAACTGTAAATGCTTTACACATTTGAACTGTTAACACTTTACACATTAGGACTGTTGATATTTTACACACTTGAAATGTTAACACTTTACACTCTAGGACTGTTAACACTTTACACACTCGGACTGCAGACCACTCAGCTCGTTCTTTACCTTCTAGCACTGGCTGTATTAGTCATCTTTATTTTGCCTCTAACGCATTTCGCTTCTTGTGTTCCAGGGACTTATTTTATATAGTCTTTCAGGCTAGATCACCTTTCTCGCAAAGAAACAGCGCGGAGAAAAAGAGAAAGAAGAAGAGATGACTGACAGGCAGGCAGACATGCATACAGACAGACATCTGACTCTATGCCAGGGACTGATACAGACAATCAGACAGGCACACTGCGGGGGTAAAAATTCTCACAAGAAAAGGGAAGATTAAATTCCCACATTAAGCCCCCGATCTTTCCAACAAACATTTATCGACACACAAGACAAAAAGAGGTGTGTGTGTGTGTGTGTGTGTGTGTGTGTGTGTGTGTGTGTGTGTGTTGGGGAGAGAGTTGCAAGAAGCACTTGCTACATATGGAGAAACAAAAAGCACTAAACGGAAACGGAAGATGCCGGCTGAAAGATTGGACATAAGGAAAGTAAGATGGCTTGACTGATAAGGTAACTCATAGCACGTGCAACGCGGCGTGCGCTACTTACAAAGTCTTGATGTTGGCCAGGCCTTGAAAAATCTTACTGGATAACTGTGTCAGCTCATTATTCGACAGTTGTCTGCAAGTAAAACAAACCATGGACAGACTAGTCAAACAGCTGTACGCTTTTCAAATAGCCTTTCCGAAACCGGCTCATGACCCCAGGTGCTGCTCCCTGCCTCACCCACAAAACCCACAACCCAACTGCCCCTCTACTCACTCGAGAAACACAAAAGTTAAAATAAAAAGTTACACTTTGTACATGCATCTAATCTAGTAACAGGTTTAAACTGTGTATATTTATGTGTATATTTATGTGTATATTTATGCTCACTTGCTAAATATTTAATTCACTGACGTAATGCTGCTAGTACTTTAGCATTTGATGAACAAAAGGAAATGCTTCTTTAAAAAAAAAAAATAATACTAAATTCAATCACAAGTCAGAGTGAAGAAAATCTTCCTTACAAATCCGTCAGTTTATCTGCCCCTTCAAACGCGTCGTCTTCTATTTCATGTATTTCATTTTCGGTCAGGTCCCTGCAACATGACACAGAAACTTACAAAATATGAATAACTCATTATAAAATAGAGAATACTGCAAACGAATATAGGAAATATAACAAAACACTCAGAAAAAGCCTCCCCATCAATTCAAAGATGTATATGAGAGTTTTAAATAAATTTAAACCCCCAAATTTTCCAAGATTTTCATATTTATTAAGTCCATGGAATCCAGGCAGTATATAACAAAGAGGTGAGCGCTAGTCAAATAGCACACCCGGAAAAAAAACAAAAAACATTCCAATGCACTCGCAAAGTTATAAGAATTAACAGTACATATGTACTCTAAAATAGCACATGTATTACACGCGCACTGAGCAGAGTACACATACGGGAAAATTCAAAGTATTTTGATTTAAAACAAAAGTCTGTTACGAAGTGACTGCCTTGGATTTATGTCCCCATTAAATGCCTCCGACGCCATGTTTAATATTGGTCTTTACACACGCATCTCTAAGTCAGAACTAAAAACTATGAAAATAATTTTTAATGCTGAACAACAACAAACGAAATCTGGAATTTCATCTTTGTGCAACAACAATAGGATAAAACAATAATAAATTACAAAACTACGATGTCATAATTTTTCTCTGCTAAAGTACACTTCAATGGATTATTAAAGGAAGTGATTACTTGGTTTAAATATTTATTTCACAAACTGTGGCTGAGCAAATATGCCTATCCCTATTCGAGTCTTAATATATAATTTGTTAAATTGTCAAAATAACCCAATATTGAGCACTCTTTATAATGGTATTTTCCTGTCAGAGTTGGAGTAAACAACTCAAGTTCAGAATATGCTAGAAATTGCATATACAATCCAAAGCAGTTCCAAAAAGATGAGTAGTTTTTATTATCCAATGGTTAAGATTTACGAGATCAAGACCAGCCAATGGGCTGAGATCACAAGTTCACCTGCTGTAGAGAATTTTATTGTCTAATCACTTGCATTTGGAGTGGCAGAGGAAATATTTAATCGATTTATTAATCTGATTTATTTACTGATTAAATACACATGAAACTAGAAAAAGCGGGAAACTAGAGACTTCCTACATGATGAACTGATTTTGCTCTTTAAGTTGAAAAGAATTACACTAAAGGGCAATTATAATTTATTTCATTTTATACATGAGGTACTTTTACTTGAATTTTTAAAAAAAGCAACTACAGTAATATTCTTATCCAATCTTTGAAAGAATAAAACAATTACAACGATTAGAAGTAGGAAGAAGAATATGAGAGATTTTTACAGTGATATTTTTTTCTTAAAGCCAAACAAAACTGAAACAAAACTAAATAATCAGAAAAACGAATGAATAAAATACCAAGAGCATCAGTATAATACGTAATTTTATTATTTTTTTTAAAGGAGAAGAAAAAGACTGTTTTCGACTGCACATTAAAAACCTGATCGCTGAGTCAAAAACATCTCCTGGTTGCAAATACAGTGCAATAGAATAATAACTCGGGTTAAAGGTCACGATACTCAGCCGCAAGGAAATAAGTTACTGTAGGTCTTCCTGAGACCAAGCGTCTGATGTCAGCGATAAATAATCTGGAACTATGCTGCTTCAGTGACCTTGACCTGTTAGTGTTCGCCCCAGAGCCTGTCACACAATGCTGACGTGTTTGGAGCAATTTATGTCGTTCCAGCGCTGTGTGCCGTAATTACGGTGCCAGGACGGATTGTGACGTATTGAGAGTTTTAAAAACTTTCCAGTTATTAAGGATGACGTATTCGGAACATCCTAAATTGTTTAAACAATTGTGATTGTAATAACTGTGATTTATTTCTAGTGTTCCAAGCATCTCAATGCGAGGCCTTCAGTATAATAACGTTATTCAGACTTTCTAAACCGTTTTAGTGCCGTGCTTAATTAGGTTGCACCACATTCATCGAAAATATGTTATAGAGACAGAGACAAAAAGAGATGCATGCAAAGAAAGATATAAAGAGATGCAACAGAGAAAGACAGACAGAAAGACATGCAAGCAGAGAAAGACAAAGAGAGAGACTGAAGACTCTATCTACACACACACACCCTTCAGCTATAGATATAAAAGACACACACACACACACACACACATACACACACAATTTCAGCTATAGATATGAGTCACACACACGCACACAATTTTAGCTATATATATGTCACACAATTTCAGCTATAGATATGAGTCACACACACACACACACACACAATTTCAGCCTTAGATATGTCACACACACACAATTTCAGCTAAAGATATGTCACACACACAATTTCAGCTATAGATATGTCACACACACAAACACACATACAACTTTAGTTATAGATATGTCACACACACACACACACACACACACACACACAATTTTAGCTATAAATATAACACACACGCACAATTATACGGACACAAAAGACAGAGATATAGTAAGAAAGAGAAGAGACAGAGGGACGATGTGTCGAGAGCGAGAAATCTGAGGGTGACAAATACTGTAGTGAGCTCTAGCAATGGGTAAAACAGCCTCTACCGAAACAAGCCACCATAACTGAACAAACGAAGCAAACATCCTTTCATTACACTCCCCCAATTTCATGTTCAAACAATCACCAGAAACAGACAGCACTTCCGAGTACGTTTCAATATTTTGACACACGCATTTCGCACGAATCTTCGAGTGAAATCAGCATAAATTTGATAACATTAGCCAGGAAAAGCAAACACTGGAGATCGCTTGAGATGTGTTTTCTTCTGCTTCTACACCCATCACGAAGGGAAATGCTGGCGAAGTGTGTTTTGGCTGCCGGGCGCTCTACACACGCTGTGACACCTCCGGGATTCCGTGAGAATAATTGCACGGTTTTAACTCCTTTCTTAAGCAGAATTCAAATTTGCTTGACAAACCAGAAAATAGGTATCACAGGAGTGGAAATCTCTTTCGCTAGGACGAAAAATCCAATGCAAATACTCCCAAGGGTTGTCTTGGGCTGGAAGAGGTTTCTCGGCTTTTTTGGCCTTCCAGTTGCATAACTCATCATATCTCCAGACTGTGTGCAGCTGGTCCCGGCTTCAACGTTTAGACACCTGTAGCTGTAACCCACCAATCTCGAGCACGGCTCGCTGTAGACATAGATGTACACTTACCGTCGAGAACATAGTCCGCTGTAGACATAGATGTACACTTACCGTCGAGAACATAGTTCGCTGTAGACATAGATGTACACTAAACATCGAGAACTTAGTTTGCTGTAGACATAGATGTACACTAAACATCGAGAACTTAGTTTGCTGTAGACATAGATTACACTAAACATCGAGAACTTAGTTTGCTGTAGACATAGATGTACACTAAACATCGAGAACTTAGTTTGCTGTAGACATAGATGTACACTAAACATCGAGAACTTAGTTTGCTGTAGACATAGATGTACACTAAACATCGAGAACTTAGTTTGCTGTAGACATAGATGTACACTAAACATCGAGAACTTAGTTTGCTGTAGACATAGATGTACACTAAACATCGAGAACTTAGTTTGCTGTAGACATAGATGTACACTAAACATCGAGAACTTAGTTTGCTGTAGACATAGATGTACACTAAACATCGAGAACTTAGTTTGCTGTAGACATAGATGTACACTAAACATCGAGAACTTAGTTTGCTGTAGACATAGATTACACTAAACATCGAGAACTTAGTTTGCTGTAGACATAGATGTACACTAAACATCGAGAACTTAGTTTGCTGTAGACATAGATTACACTAAACATCGAGAACTTAGATCGCTAGGCATAGATGCACACTAACATGGGTATCCCATGTATACCCGGATCTCATCTCGTGCTTGGTTGTACAACAAAAATATACTCCAGCAATTCAGAACAAATGACAAATGTGTACCCCATTTTGAGCTTGACTCTTGTATAGACAAACTCGTATAAACAAATGTATAACTCATTTTGAGCAAATGTGTAGATAAAAACAATCCACCTGACATGAGTATGCAAAAGCTACACACATACAACCACCCATCCACCCATATATACTCACACGCGCGCAAATGAAAAAAAAAAATCAAAGATACCGAAAAGAAATTAAACTCTTTGTCATTTCTCCATTTTGCTGTTCAGACTAAACATTACCAGTTTACGAGACAACTGTAGACTTAGACATACATAAGAGGCCCATCACCAGTTTACGAGACAACTGTAGACTTAGACATACATAAGAGGCCCATCACCAGTTTACGAGACAATTGTAGACTTGGACATACATAAGAGGCCCATCACCAATTTACAAGAAAATCGTAGACTCAGACATAAAATGTCCATCAATTTAAAAAGACACCTGTAAATATCCATCAATTTAAAACACAATCGTAGACACAAAATGCCCGATGTACTCCCCACTAGTTTACAAGGCAATTGTAGACTTAGACAGACACAAAAAGCCCATCAATAAACAAGACACTGAAACATATGCAGATAGACGCAAAATGCCCAACAATAAACAAGACACTGACATACATGCAGACAGATATAAAATGCCCGTCAATAAACAAAACACTGACACACATGCAGACAGATATAAAATGCCCGTCAATAAACAAGACACTGACACACATGCAGACAGACATAAAATGCCCGTCAATAAACAAGACACTGACACACATGCAGACAGACATAAAATGCCCGTCAATAAACAAGACACTGACACACATGCCGATAGACACAAAGCGAACAATTTGAGCACGACATTCGAAAAGCAAACATATTTAGTCCATTCCACTCAGCGTGACCACCATCTAAATGTACCCGACCGTCCGTCTTTAACAAAACATTCGTGGTCACTGTGTGAATGTACCCGACCGTCCGTCTTGAGCAAGAAATTCGTGACCACAGTGTAAACGTGCCCGACCGTCCGTCTTGAGCAAGAAATTCGTGACCACAGTGTAAACGTGCCCGACCGTCCGTCTTGAGCAAGAAATTCGTGACCACAGTGTAAACGTTCCCGACCACCCATCTTGAGCAAAAAATACGACAAAAAAGTCACGCAAATACACGCCACCGGAAATTCCCAGGCTTTCGCTAAGAAGTCAAGAGATCACTTTAGAAGCATTAAGCAAGCGATCAACGCTCGGTGTTCACGATAAATAACACTCGGTAGCCACGATAAATAACTGACTTCATTGGTGTTCACCGTCAGTAGATTATGTTGTTGTCTATAATTATTGGCATTATTTTTGTTTATATCTAGATCTGCTGTCAATTAGGCATAAAATCAACAACGTGTAGCTGATGGGCCATTAATTTACAGACTGGAAGGGAGTGGGGGCGGGGAGGAGAAGTAGGAAGATTAGCGATGGAGAGGTGTACTGGAAGGGAAGGGAGGGTGAAGAAGCAAAATTTAAGGTGTGATTAACGACAGATCGCTGCTCATCTAGAACTTATTAATTGCGAGACCTTAAGAGTGGATAATTTAAAAGTAAACAAAGTCTGCCATAAATAAACTCTACACAACTGTAAATAAACTCTACCTAAAAAGTAAATAAACTCTACCATAAATAAACTTAGCACGAAAGTAAATAAAATTTACTATACCCTAACTCTTTACAAAAGTAAATAAACCCAACTGTGAATAAACTCTTCACAAAGTAAATAAACTATACTAAACCTAACTCTTTACAAAAGTAAAATAAATCCAACTGTGAATAAACTCTTCACAAAGTAAATAAACTATACTAAACCTAACTCTTTACAAAAGTAAATAAACCCAACTGTGAATAAACTCTTCACAAAGGAAATAAACGTTACACAAAATGGAAGGAAACTCTATGGAAGGAAAGTAAAGCATATATAAAAGTAAATAACCTCTATATAGAAGTGAATAAACTATGACAAAAGGAAATATAAACTCTACAGAAAAGTAAATAAATATACACAAATAATTCAATAAATGATTTCTAAGCAAAGTAAAACAAAATTAAACGCTAGAAAAAAAAATGTATACACAAGTAAGTGAACTATACTCAAACGTAAAGGAACTCAACAGTAAATAAACTAAACATAAAAGTAAATAAAGCATACACAACTATCAGATTTTTCCAGTGCTTATTAATACTTACAAGACTTATTAATACTTACAAGATTTATTATTACTTACAAGACTTATTAATATTTACAAGACTTATTAATATTTACAAGACTTATTATTACTTACAAGACTTATTAATACTTACAAAACCTGAAGATTGGGCAATCGCTTGAAGAAACCGTCAGCTGAAACTCTTGCGATCTGATTATTATTCAGCTTCCTGTAAATGACAACATATGACCTTTGACCTTTGAACTATTTATCGTTTTAAGCAAATATAAAATATAGACTAAGAAATGGTATTGGATGAAATAAACACGAACATAACATAAATATAAATATAGACTAAGAAATGGTATTGGATGAAATAAACACGAACATAAATATAAAATGTAGACTAAGAAATGGTATTGGATGAAATAAACACGAACATAAATATAAAATGTAGACTAAGAAATGGTATTGGATGAAATAAACACGAACATAAATATAAAATGTAGACTAAGAAATGGTATTGGATGAAATAAACACGAACAACAACAATGATCTAAATATATGCGCTAATTTTTTTTTATACAGCTTCAAGCGTTTACATTCACGGCCGTTAAGCTCAACATTCGAATGAGAGAATAAAAAAAATCTCAAATGACCAACGCACTGACTGAACATAAGGCAAGGATTGAACACAAGGCAAGAAATGAGCACAAGGCAAGAAATGAACACAAGGCAAGAAATGAACACAAGGCAAGAAATAAGCACAAGGCAAGAATTGAAAAAAAAAGGTACTGCATGAACACAATGCACGGACTGAGTACAAGACAGAAATTGAGCATAAGGTACTGATGAAACTCAAGGTCTTCAATGCGAAGCAATTAACTTATCCACTACACAACATTCATATTAACAAAATATTTAAAACAAAAACAAAACAAAACAACCCATTTATTTTTGATAATATGCAAAGAATAGAAAAAGGGCTAAAATCCATATTTTATGAACAAGAAATACAACCACCCACCCACTCAATTTTCAATAAAGTAAAATAGTAAAATACTCAGAAAGTGAAAATGGGTGGGTATATGACATTATTTATTAACAAATGGAGGGAATTTCATGTGTAAATATTGTAGTTCTAAAAAGTATTTTTTAGTCCACATTATTTTCACCGAGTCCATAATTGTCTATTAAAAGTGCATATTTTGTGTCCACATTATTTTCACCGAGTCCATAATTGTCTATTTACAGTACGCAATTTGGTTTCATTCTAATTTTACTGTTTTATTAGTGAAATAGAGCTGTTTAATCGACAACCCGAGACGACTAAAATTAGATCCTTTTCTCCCGACTAATGAAAATCAGACATAAGAGATTAAAAATAACGCCCAAAGACAACAAGCATGGCGTCTAAGCGATGTTTCAACTTAATTTATATGTTGTTGAACTATTATTATGAACATAATAAAACTACCCCTAAGAATAACCTGTGTCACCGAATATCGCATAAAATTAAACACATAACAAATAAATTAGTGGTTTAAAAATAATAATGCAATGAAGCCAGCTACTGCAAGCGACAATCTGGAGTCTGCATAATAGAAAACAAAAAACAATAACTCAACAATAGCGTCACAAGAGACCTTGACCTTAGCTTAGTGTCCGTTTCAAGTAACGCGCAGCGCTATACACGTGTAACATGCCTGAGTTCAACTGTGCATAAAACTACTTCCTGTGTCAAAATACTTGAGTGTGCCAATGTGTGTGGTGTGCGTGCTTGAGTGTGCTGGTATGTGTGTGTGTGTGTTCAAGAGTGGGTGCAGCAGGCATGTTAATGTGAGACACACGAACGTTTAAACGGGTAGGACAGTGTACGAGCTTTTCTCTCAATCACTTCCAGACAGTATGTGCAATGTAGGTTAGTAGTATGTGCAATATAGGTTAGTAGTATGTGCAATGTAGGTTAGTAGTATGTGCAATGTAGGTTAGTAGTATGTGCAATGTAGGTTAGTACGCATGTGCAATGTAGGTTAGTACGCATGTGCAATGTAGGTTAGTACGCATGTGCAATGTAGGTTAGTACGCATACAAGAGTGAGGACGTCAGCAGTCGCAAATAAAGGTGAGCAGAACTCACGAGTCAAAGCAAAGACTCACAGCTCAGTCGTGTACATGGGGAGATCTTGCGGGATGATCTTCAAGCCCCTGCCATTGCAGTCCACAGTGGTGCCAAGACAGACACAATCACTGGGGCACTCTCGGTCAATCATGCACGTGCCGGCGTTGGCAGTTCGATGAATCTCTGAACCTGAAATTAACAGCTATTTATTCATACAGTATGAAATTAAATTTAAGCTATTCATTCATACATATGTAAATCAGGAAATTAAGTTTAAGCTATTTATTCATAAAGTATATAAAACAGGAAATTAACACTACTCATTTATAAAATAAAGTGAATGTGAAACTAATCTCGGAACCTGAAATTGATAGCTACTTATTTATAAACTAAATATGAAATGAACAGCTACTTATTTATAAAATAAATTAAATATGAAATGAACAGCTACTTATTTATAAACTAAATGATATATGACATTAACAGCTTTTTAAAAATATATAAACTAAGTTAAATATGAAGTTAATCTCTGAACCTGAAATTAACACCTATTATACATACAGTAAGTTAAATATGAATATAACAGCTATTTATGTATATAGCTATTTATGTATAAACTATAATATGAAATTAATAGCTATTTATGTATACAGTTAGTTAAATATGAAAATAATAGGTATTTAATATAATTTATTTAGAAAATAAGTTAAATAAGAAAGTGCTATTCCAAAGGATGATTAAAAAAACAACAACTGAGGATTAGTAAAATTATGTACGACAGTTTAAAAAAAAACAAAAAACTCTTTCAACACATAAATAAAGTCCATAATTTGCCTCAACTTCCGGACAGCATGTTTTGTTTTCAGCGTATGTTAATTGTAAATAAAGGAAATCATTGTGTACTATTAGTTTTAGTAGCATTAATGTTACCAGTGTGTTATTTCTATAACAGCCTAAATCATTGGTCAGTAAAAATACATGTAAAACAATAAATGTTAATATATACATAAAATTAAACTAATACCTCAATACAAAGAAATAATGTATTGCACTTAACAATACAAATGCTGGCTTTTGAAGAAGGACCGACGGAAATACTGTGCAGTCATAAGTAGGACAAATAATGAGCAGTCATATCTAAATATGCCAGTTGTTATATGTTAAATAAGCGTTTGCACTCTAATGGTTTAGAGTAATTGGTCTAAAAAGGCTGTCAGTGTTTGGTTGACAAAGACTTAGTTAGCAAGGAGTCAGTCTAATCATAGCTTACTTAGTACATCATTAGCATATCTATCTATCTATCTATCTATCTATCTGACGCCATTTTATTTATTTCAGGCATATATGACTGATCATACATAGTTCTGACATTGCTGCAAATTGCCTCTTTTCAGATGGTGATGGCCATTCCCTTGTCTGCCAGATCTTACTGCAGATTGTGAGTAGGGCACTTATCATGGCTTCATCTCCTTCTTGGACTACTTCTTCACGGATGTTGTCTACTCCTTCTGCACTTCCCTTTTTTTTCATTGATTTCACTTCAGTCTCTATTTCTTTTCGGAGGATGTGGTAGTTGTCAGTATTGGTCACTGGTGGGATGTATGTCTGGGTCCCCGGTAGATCTGTGGTTGTACAGGTCTGAGAAGTATTCTCTTAAAAATGTCTTGATCTTCTGTAAGACATTTCTCTCACTATTTTGAAATGTGGAGGAGCGTCTTTGATTTGCACTGGTCAGGTCGTTCATTACTTGGTGTGCGTTTTGCTATTATCTTTTTTAAAGATTATTTTATATGTTTTTGCTCTTGTCTTCAATCCAAGTCTCCTTTGCCTTTATAATGCTTTCTTAATAATCTGATTAATTTCTCTGTATTGTTATTACCATTATACAAGCTTACGCTCCATCTACAGACCATAATAGTAAAGAAAGAGAGGACTTCTACGACGAACTACAAGGAGTCCTGAACCAGACCCCTAAGAAAGACATTCTTGTGGTGCAAGGACTCCTGAACCAGACCCCTAAGAAAGACATTCTTGTGGTGCAAGGACTCCTGAACCAGACCCCTAAGAAAGACATTCTTGTGGTGCAAGGAGTCCTGAACCAGACCCCTAAGAAAGTCATTCTTGTGGTGCAAGGAGACTGGAATAGCAAAATAGGAGAGGATGCCATTGAGAACTGGAAAGACACTTTTGGACGCTACTGCAATGCAAAAACCAACGAATTTGCCAGATCTAATGATCTAAAGCTGATGAACACGTTTGGTCCACACATAGCATCCAGAAGGTGGATGTGGCATAGCACAAAGGGAGAACACCATAACTAGATTGATTATAATCAATCAATAATATAATTATATTATGGTGAAGAGGCATTTCCATACCAATATAAACATTGCTAAGACAAGAAGTTTCCCAGGAGCCGACATTGGAAGCGACCATGACTTAGTGATGATGATCTTCAATTAGGTCTGAAAAAGTCAATAAACAACGCCCCACAAGAATCAAGTTCAACTTGAAAAGCTAAAAGACCCAGAGGTATCAAAAGCCTTCTAGGCAAAGATAGGAAGTAATTTTGCACCACTTCTACTTCTTAGTGAGGAGAACACAGATGCAGACACATTGATACATTTAAAACCTCAGTGACCCAAACAGCCAATGAGATCCTTGGCAAATATAGACGAGCAAAGAAACATTGGGCTACAGCTGACGTCCTTGACCTGTGTGACAAGCTGACTTCCTTGATCTGTGTGACAAGCGTCGAGAGCTAAAGAAGAAGAAGTCAGAAGTAGAAGGAAAACAAACATACCTTTATTAATGTATATTTACACCTACTAGAAACTAGAGTATTTGCATAGAATTATTAACATCAATACAGATTTAAGACAAATTGCTGTTTATTAGTCAACAAGAATCACAAACGAATACTTCGTAAATACGTTTAATGTATAGCACTATCTACTGGGGGTGACTGCATTCTATTGGTCGCATTTTGCATGTTATCAGAGTAGTTTTATAAAGTATGGTCATACAGAAACTTCTCCCAAGAGATGTAACCAAGACAAAATAGGTCAGAGGTGATGAGTTAGATGTAAGCAGACTGGACATTGGAAATATCACCAGTCAAACAAGTTCAGTAAAGTTTGACAGCTGTATTCTCCCCATAATCAATATTTATCCTAATCTGTGATAAATATAATTCCCCGAACTGAATAGTTTAATTATGAGTACGAAACATTCTCTAGAATTCGTTAGCCTAGTTACGATAAATGAATTCTCCCTGGAACTGACTAGCCTAATTATGACAAATGTGCGCTACTTGAACAGACTTATATCGCCTGAAAAGGCAGACACAGATTTCCTTAGTTCTTGAAGTCATCAAGGCGTGATTGTTCTTCAAGTCATTAAAGACGTGAGTTTTAAACACACATATTTCCTTTGTTCTTGAAGTCATCAAGGCGTGGTGTTCTGGCACAGATTTATTTTTTCTTCAAGTCATGTAGGGCGTGGTTCTTGACAACAGGATTATTTCTTAAAGTTGTCAAGCCGTGTTATGTGGCTAAATGTCTTTGTTCTTCAAATCGTCAAGGCATGTGCTCTGACCACAGAGTTCTTGTGCTCTCTAACTCTTCAAGGCATACATGCTAGCTAAAGAGTTCTTTTGTTCATTAAGTTTTCAAAGCAGAGTTCTGCTTACACAGTTCTCTTGTTATCTAGACCATGGCTGTAGTACGCGTTAGTACAAAAAAAAAAAAAAAAAAAAACTCAAAAGAATGCCACGCAAAAAACAACGATTCGTATGAAGATTGTAAGGTCAGAAGATTGCGTGCAACACGAACTTACACTAAACTAGTGCCAGTGTTAAAAGCTGTTGAACGATAACATTATTTTGAGTTTTGCCTTAATTTTCATGCACTTACCTTTATCTTCAAGAACCTAAAATGAAATGTTAGTTTGGTTTTATTAATTAGCAACAAATGTTCGTACTACTGACTTAATTTTGCAAAGGGGTGTAACAGAGCGAGTTCTCTTTAGCTTGGAAACCATTTCGTGCCACCCCACCCCCTCCAACCTAAAGTGGACACAATGCAGAATTGATGAAACTTTTCTCTCCTTCAGCCGTGCACTGAACTGTATTGATTTAATACTAGTTTAGCTGTGTACTGAGTACTGATCTAATACTAGTTTAGCTGTGTATGAACAGTATTATTCTAATACTAGTCCAAATGTGTACTGAACAGTGTTAATCTAAGTCTAGTCTAGCTGCGTACTGAACAGTATTAACCTAAGTTTAGTCTAGCTGTGGTAGTGAACAGTATTAACCTAACTCTAGTCTAGCTGTGTACCGAACAGCAATAACCCAAGTCTAGTTTAATCGTGTAGTGAACCGCATTAACCTACGTTTGCTCTTACAGCGCAACCCCCCGGGGCCCATGGTAGATGGAGTAAAGTGCTAACGGACTCACAGTCTCCCTGGCCTGCAGTGGAAAACTTAGAGTGCTGTGGGGTGGATCCACAGTCTCTTCGGTCCCACAATGGACGGCGTAGAGAGTCGTGGGGTCCCGTAGCTCTTTTGGACCCACAGTGGATGGCGAAGATTTAAAGCTTACGAAGAACTCGCGGTAAATACTACCCCCTGATATTAAAAGCGAATCGTAGAGTTCAGACTATCGCCAAGCCAAACTTAGGCCTACATCATGCCAAGTGATAGAAGTTACCTTTACATTTAAACTTTTGGGCCTTGACCCTTGTAATCTTCTTGCGACGCATGCGTCGAGGGGACTCGCACCTCGCTCCGCTTGTCTCGATGGGGTTGAGCTTGAGGTAGTCAGCTAGCCAATGCAGGTTGCAGTCGCAGATAAATGGATTTCTCGCTAAGTGCCTGGGGACGATAAGTACTTGTAAGGTTGTGCAGGTGAAAAGTACATATGTATAATTATTAAATGCGAAAGTTTCTGTAATACTTACATGCAGCTGACAGAAACAAAATAAATCAATAATAAAATGAGCAATCAAAATCTGTTAATTTCTTTTCCTGCAACAAACAAAAGGTAGGAAGAAAGAAAGAAAAACAAAACAAAACGTAGGAAGAAAGAAAGAAAGAAAAACCAAACAAGCAAGTGATGTATTCCATACATTTAAACTAATTAGAAAAAGACTGGAGTACTCTATCTGAAAAGATAGACTGGAGTGTGAAATGACAGACTGGACTGGAGTGTGAAATGACAGACTCGAGTGTAGACAGTAATGTTAGAAGTATTGCGACATACACGTGTTGTGCATAAATTAGTTATGCCCTGATTCAGAGTGATCACTAGGGGAACTAGATCATAGTACACTAATCGTTAACTGGTAGTGCGATACACACGTGTTATATATAGGTTTAGTCTCTGAACAGATTATACACTGGAGGGTTTGGATTACTTTATGTCCACTAACAGGTATTGTGATATGTGCCTGTTATATATATTTCTTTAGTGTATGACTTCATACACGAGTGACTGGACCATACACAAGAGTGACTGGACCATACACTAGAGTGAGTGGACTATGCACTAGAGTGAATGGACCATACACAGAGGTGACTGGACTAAACACAAAGGCGACTGGACCATACACAGGAGTAATTGGACCAAACACTAGAATGACTAGACCATACGAAAGAATGACTGGACCATACAAATGAGTGACTGGACCATACACAAGAGTGACTGGATCATACAAAAGAATGACTGGACCATACACTTTATTGTTAAAGCGTTCGTATTCAATTTGCTATTAGTTGGCGATAATGCCGTATTGCAAGGTAAAGAATTTAATAATTAAAATTACAGTGGCTACTTTTGGACTTATCTAACTAATGCCGTATTACAAGGTAAAGAATTTAATAATTAAAATTAAAGTGGCTATTTTTGGATTTATCTAACTAATGCCGTATTGTAAGGTAAAGAATTTAATAATTAAAATTATAGTGGCTATTTTTGGATTTTTCTAACTAATTGCGCGTAATCGGTAATCGTAGTAAGCCAGAATCGCCCCCCCCTCCCCCACAAATGCATCATCTTAATTTCTCTACATTTGGGGCCTACTGTTTTTATACGAATTAACCAGTCGTAATAATGTTTTTTCTATTTTTAAGAACTGATGTGTGTATTTTAATAATAAAAAATCTTCTCAAATGTACTGTGACACCAACGCCATCCTAGTTATTGGTTATGATTATTATTATTATTAATCATCCATAACTATTGACAAGTTATGAGAATCTGAATTTATGTCATTAATAATTCTCCAGAAGACATCACTCGTCTCATCCACTTGTAATAACGTTTTCTCTCTTCCAGAATATTAAAGACAAAACATTACAGTTCTCGAGATAATTACAGATATCGAATAATGCCTTATAATACTAAAGCAGTCGACATCTCACAACTTCAATATCAGGTAATGCTGACAAACTATACCCCACACTAATCATTTAATGCTGACAAACCGAACCCCACACTAATCATTTAATGCTGACAAACTGTACCCCACACTAATCATTTAATGCTGACAAACTATACCCCACACTAATCATTTAATGCTGACAAACCATACCCCACACTAATCATTTAATGCTGACAAACTGTACCCCACACTAATAATTTTAATGCTGACAAACTGTACCCCACACTAATCATTTAATGCTGACAAACTGTACCCCACACTAATAAATTTAATGCTGACAAACTGTACCCCACACTAATCATTTAATGCTGACAAACTGTACCCCACACTAATAATTTTAATGCTGACAAACTGTACCCCACACTAATCATTTAATGCTGACAAACTGTACCCCACACTAATCATTTTAATGCTGACAAAGTATATTTCACACTAATAATATCTTCTAATATTAACGAACTATATCTCACATTCATTTTACTTAATGCTGACGAAGTATATTTCAGAACCATAACAGTTAATACTGAAGAACTATATCTCAGTAATCATATCCATTCAATGCTCTAGGTATATAGTAATGAATTCACAGCATATCTCTACAGTATTACCCACATAATGCTACTGAAACATTTATAACATATCGCTAGAGTTCTGTCCATAAAGTGTGTTAAGTATTCCTCGATACACGTACAACACACCACTAGTGTGTCAGAGCATCTATTCCTCAGTTCACTTACAACACACCACTAGTGTGTCACAGTATCTATTCCTCAGTTCACTTACAACACACCACTAGTGTGTCACAGTATCTATTCCTCAGTTCACTTACAACACACCGCTAGTGTGTCACAGTATCTATTCCTCAGTTCACTTACAACACACCGCTAGTGTGTCACAGTATCTATTCCTCAGTTCACTTAAAACACACCACTAGTGTGTCACAGTATCTATTTCTCGAACCACTTACAATACATCGCTAAAATCATGTACATGAAATGTGTCAAACTATTTCTGGATACATTTACAACGCATCTAGCTGGAGTAACATTCACACATGTCCTGCAAAACATTAACACCAGACTGCTACAACAATAATGCCCATACAATGCTCCTGTAAAACACAACATATTGTTCACAAATTGTTCCTGCAACAGATTACAACTTATTGATACAGAAAAACTATCACATTGTTCCTGCAAATATGTCACTACAAAATGCCCGCACAGTGTTCCTACAACACTTTGCGAAATATATCGTTGAAGAAATGTCTGCGCAATGTTCCTGCAACACATTACGAAATATATCGCTAGAGAAAAATGTATGCACAATGTTCCGGAACACATTACGAAATATATCGCTATAGAAATGTCTGCACAATGTTCCTGCAACACATTACGAAATATATCCTTAGAGAAAAATGTCTGCACAATCTTCCAGCAACACGTTACAAAATATATCGCGAGAGAAATGTCTGCACAATGTTGTGCAACACTTTACGAAATATATCGTTAGAGAAATGAGCACACAGTGTGTGACGCTCATTTTCCCTTGACTAAAGGATTATTTATTGTAGATATTAAATATTAATATATCTTAGATAACGAGACACGGTGAAGTGAAAAAACAAAATTGGAGGAATCTTACATCAGACAAACCTGTTATCATTTTTCTAAATCAGCCGTGTTACTAGATCAGTATCTGATTGATTGAACTTACAAATCTATCAGATATAGGCCATTACGCTTGAAATCACTCAATTAAGTCTAAAAGAATGACGCTAATAAATTCACGTCATATTTATATATTTATTTATAGGCCCTCCCCCACCCCCTAAAGGAAGAACGACCATTTATTCAAAAGAAAAAAAAAAAACACGTATTAACCAGTCTTGTTCACCTGTCGTCACATATATTGTAGAGATTTTTTAAAAGTTCTGTCAAAACAAAGACTCTTGAGCAGCGTACACAGTTATTGAAATGACAGATACTTACATATGACAAATGACAGATACTTACATATATTGTAGAGATTTTTTTAAAGTTCTGTCAAAACAAAGACTCTTGAGCAGCGTACACAGTTATTGAAATGACAGATACTTACAAAAATACCATCATAATGAGTGCCCAAGGTCGGTTTGATTTCGATAATTTAACAATTTATATAACAATTAGGTCAAATTCACAGGAATCAATTTAGAGCAACACATTTACTGATAAGTTCGATGACATTGCTGAATACACACACCAATGTGATCCAATAGAGTTATAACCAAAGTCAAGTTACGTCAAAAACAACGTGATTAGAGTATAACACGTTTTTCAACAAAATAACTTTCAATCTATCCCCATGCGATGACGTTGTTAAGAACAAGAAAACTATCAGTCAGAAAAAAACTACTCCATTCGCTTTGAACTGGTTTGGATTGCATAAGCAAATCCTAGCATATTCTCCACCTGAGTTGTTTACTCCAACTCTGGCACTTACAACAATTGCATCATAAGCAATGCCCAAGGTTCGATCACGTTCACATTGGCAACAAACATATAATTATTAAGTTTAGAAATAGGGAAAGCAAATTTACTCCGCCGCATTCCGCTAAGGACATCAGACTGTATGATACTAAGTGTGCAAAAGTGTTCTGTCAGGGAACACAGTTAGACAAATTCTTAAATCCTCGTGCTTTTACTGGCAGATCGGCATCTTATCTTGGTCGTTGAGCCACGACGAGCTCTGAGCAGAGAAGGCAAAGTGGAACAGACCATGGGCCAGATACAGTTCAATGGACCTACGTGTGCCATCCACTGTAAGACCCACCAGGACCCTAGACAACAACGATGGGCCCCAGACTAAGTGGGCTATACAATCAACAACTTTAGCTTCCCTTATTCATAGCTTTGTGAAAGAAATCACGCTTTCCTGCCACCTAGTTACTGGGTGGTCAAAAAGCGAATTGGCAGTGTAAATTAAATTCGTAAAGTAAAATAATATATACATATTCTATGTACAAAGAAAATCCATGGTATCAATAAAAAATGAAAATCCATGGTATCAATAAACAATGAAAATCCATGGTATCAATAAACAATGAAAATCCAAGGTATCAATAAACAATTAAAACAACAAGTAGAAATAAAAACAAACTTCACGAACCCAATCCCCCAAACAACAGAGCAAAGTGCACAAAAGACGTACATTTAAATACAAATGGATAAATTGTGAGACGTACATTTAAATACAAATGGATAAATTGTGAGACGTACATTTAAATACAAATGGATAAATTGTGAGACGTACATTTAAATACAAATGGATAAATTGTGAGACGTACATTTAAATACAAATGGATAAATTGTGAGACGTACATTTAAATACAAATGGATAAATTGTGAGACGTACATTTAAATACAAATGGATAAATTGTGAGACGTACATTTAAATACAAATGGATAAATTGTGAGACGTACATTTAAATACAAATGGATAAATTGTGAGCAACGTCACAGCGTGTGGATTGTTAGATGAGACCACTTGTCATAATGTATTAGTTAATAATGTAATAGTGGAGAAACACACACACACACACACACACACACACACACACACACACGCGCGCGCGCGCGCGCGCGATGAAAACAAAACGAACTTCGTATAATACAGTTATAGAATATGGGCGCGACTCCTGCAGGGTCATAATAACTTACAGAATGTGGGCGCGACTCGTGTAGTCATAGTAACTTAATGAATATGGGCGCAACTCCTTCAGTCATAGTAATTAATAGAATATGGGCGCGACTCCTTCAGTCATAGTAACTTACAGAAAAAGGCGCGACTCCTGCAGTCATAGTGACTTACTGAATAAGGGCGCGACTTCTGTAGTCATAGTAACTTACAGAAAAAGGGCGGGACTAGTGACTTACACAATATGGGCGGGATTCCTGCAGTCATAGTGACTTACACAATATGGGCATGACTTCTGCAGTCATAGTAACTTACAGAAAAAGGGCAGGACTCCTGCAGTCATACTGACTTACACAATATGGGCGCGACTCCTGCAGTCATAGTGACTTACACAATATGGGTGCGACTCCTGCATACACACAGCAACGTACAGAATTTCAACGAGTGTCTTAAAAATGTTCTGTTGTGTTTTTCTCTCTCCCCCCCCCCGCTTCCCCTTGAAGATCAATGAAATCATCTAAAAGAAAAGTCAGTGATTATTTCCACAAGACTAATGTGCAAAGAATACTTTCCAGAAAAGTGACCTTAAACTCGGAGATCAACTTTGGCAACAAACTCCATCTTGTAAGGATTGACTGGAGATCTAAGGCTTAGCTCCCTGAGGGACAGTAGATCAAAGCAGTAACATAATCGCTCACAAGGGATCTGCCCCGTACAAAAACATAAAGGAACTAGTCTGACAGCTTATTTCAGAGCTCAAGTTATGGCCACTAAAACCCTAAGCCCTCCGGTGGGAGGTCAATGCAATGGCCGCTGCCAAGTGAGACAGCTTGGAATCCATTTTACAGCAGACGCCTCCCCTTACCCTCAAGAAAAAAAAAACCAGCAACAAGAACAAAAAATAATAAGAAACAAATGCTTAGTTACTTGTAGACAAGAAGCTCAGGTGAATGTAATAGTGAAATGAATATTCGTAGAAATATTTAATATATTAAGTGTACGATTTATGAACGAGACCAATCTTCTATTTGTTAATGGCGAATAGGGTCTTAATAATAGATATATATAAATAGATATTTATTTATTAGGCAAAGATATAATAATCTTGTACATTTGGAACTTAAAAAACAACTGAACAATCCAAAAATACCAAGGAAAAAAAGCACAACCAAAAAAAAAATTCTTTATTTTGCATTTAAATTAAAACTATGCAATCTTTGCTAGCCACTTAAAGGACCAGTCAGGTCGTACTATACGTAGAATTCAGCATATTTCACACTGTTTCAGGTATTTCGCCGTCCATTAGATCTTGAATAGTAGGTATTTCTCCATCCATTAAATCTTGAATAGCATGTATTTCACCATGTATTAGATCTTGTACAATGTTTTTTTTTTTATTAGTTTTTGACATCGGACAATCTCAGATCTTACAAAGTATTAGATGATGCAACATCAGATCTAACATTGTATTATATCTCGAATACCATAACAGCTCTTCCAAAGGTATACCATAACAGCTCTTCCTGAGGTATACCATAACAGCTCTTCCAGAGGTATACCATATCAGCTCTTCTAAGAGATATACCATAACAGCTCTTCCAGAGGTATACCATAACAGCTCTTCCAGAGGTATACCATACCATAACAGCTCTTCCAGAGGTATACCATATTAGATGGTACATTGCAATAGCTCTTGCAACATATTAGATCTCAACAATGCTAGAGAGGTCAAACAACATTAAGCCTATTAGATCTCAACAATGCTAGAGAGGTCAAACAACATTAGGCCTATTAGACCTCAACAATGCTAGATAGGTCAAACAACATTAAGCCTATTAGATCTCAACAATGCTAGAGAAGAAGTTAAACAACATTAAAGTTTACACCATAATTATTAGATCTCTCTCACTGCTAGAAAAGACGCCATACAACATTAAAACTTACACCTTATTACATACTTATTACATCACTGACCCGAGCATCTTTGCGGACCATCACGCTGAAAGACTATTCATGTTATAAATCATTCCACTGTTGATTGGTTTCTTCATTCCTGACTGTATTTTCTGTTTAAGAAGAATGAATGGAAGACATCTCCCAAATCATAAACCCACATAGGAATGATAAAAACATCTCACATCTACTCTAGCTTTCGACAGTATGGCATATAGGCTCACATTAAACAAAACAGGGTTAGACATGACATCTGAAATGTTATTTGTAACGTTGTGCAGTTTCATCATCATCATCATCATCATCATCATCATCATCATCATCATCATCACTGCTATTAAATACAAACAACTGTTTAAATCACTGCTTCAAGGGGCATCAAACCCGGTGTTTCTATTATTCACATCATCGCTTGAAAGGGCACTTCCCCCTTGTTCCTAATCACATCCCGAAGATCACTAAGATCACAGGGTCACAGCAAGTAATGAATATTTGCAGCTTCGCTTAAATCAGCCGGGGAGCGAATTCTACAGACACCCTTCGGCCAAAGAGATAAAAATTATTCCAGGAAACCACTATCAATTTGGTTGCTTGGCGTCCGTCAGGTTCCCGTCTGAACGCAAAGACTTGCATGTGCACCGGTGTGAAAAGCCAGATTTGAGAATTTTATTGCCATGGATACTGAGAGGCAGTGAAGACGTACACTGTGCCTCTCAGCTTCATTCGGATTACTCTGTTCGAGGAATGGTTTGCAGTATGTGAATTTGAAATAATTCCTAAACAGAAGTCCCTCAACAATCTGAGATTTTACATACTGAACATAAATCAAACTTAATTTATAGGACGCTCATCTGAGGGGTTATGCAGAATGTACATAAATTAAACTCCCCCTCTGTGAGGTATGCATATTGTACACAAACGCATCAAATGAATTATGCATATTTCGCATAAATTAGTCTCATAGGAAGGGCTATGCATGCTGTACATAAATTAGTCTCATAGGAAGGGCTATGCATGCTGTACATAAATTAGTCTCATAGGAAGGGCTATGCATGCTGTACATAAATTAGTCTCATAGGAAGGGCTATGCATGCTGTACATAAATTAGTCTCATAGGAAGGGCTATGCATGCTGTACATAAATTGCATCTTGACGAAAAGATAATTGGTGGCGCTCAATAACATGACCGCACACCTATAGACAGTAAGCTAAGGTGTTACATTATATAAATTACGACTCCTTCTAATACGTGGAAAGTGTGTGTGTGTGTGTGTGTGTGCGTGAGTGTGTGCGTGCGTGTGTGTGTGTGTGTGCGTGCGTGAGTGTGTGCGTGCGTGTGTGTGTGGGTGTGTGTGATAAATAATTAACATAAATTAATTCCAGCAAAACAAATGTAGGTTACACTTGTACGATATATATTACACAACTCTTGAGTTATCGAAGGGATACACTTCCAACTCTTGAGCTATATTAGGGATATCTTTGCAGGACATATATTACAACTCTTGATTTATCTAAGAGATACCCCCCCCCCATCTTGCATACATAATTTACAGCTTTAATCTTAAGGGACTCACTTGCAAGATATAAAATTCTTGAGTTATCTAAGGGAAACATTTGCATGACATTTATTACAACTCTTGAGTATGATCTACACAAAATCTTTTAAAAAATACAAATATTTATCAAGGGGAAACACTTAACATCACATCTGTACCATTATTTGTAATACAATCTGCATCTCTACATGTGCAGTTAACCGTGGATGGGGGGGTGGTGATTTTATTGTGAAGTGATCTATCTATCCACCTGTCTATCTATCTATCTATCTATCTATCTATCTATCTATCTATCTATCTATCTATCTATCTATCTATCTATCTATCTATCTATCTATCTATCTATCTATCTATCTATCTATACGTATGTATTTATGAGTACATCATAAACTGTTTTCAGTTATCAGGGTTAAATTTAGAAATTATACTGCGTAATTATAGCTAAAGTATCTTAGCGGTGATACAAAACTGAATTTCTACAGACGACTTAAAAAAATTTTATTAATTTTTTTATTTAGTTTGTTTGTTATTTTTTTGCTTTCCTTTTGGATTTTTTTTTTTGGATTATAATACCAAACATAAACTGCCTGTAATTTTTTTTTTGGATTATAATACCAAACATAAACTGCCTGTAATTTTTTTTTTGGATTATAATACCAAACATAAACTGCCTGTAATTTTTTTTTTGGATTATAATACCAAACATAAACTGCCTGTAATTTTTTTTTTGGATTATAATACCAAACATAAACTGCCTGTAATTTAAATAAATTCCAGGCTCTAAAGCCTTAACGGTTTAAATTCACTTCACTCACGTAAAAAAGTCTTTACTTCTAAAGCCCGATGAAAACATTTCTTGTGAAGTCTGTACAGTGTACACCATATTTATAAAGTTGTGTTTAGATTGTTTATATGAGATGAATTTACTTTCATTCTTTCCGAAATTATTTTCCCTAAATGATTTAAGGAATTGTTTGCCATACAGAGCGAGTTCTGAAAGTACCCCTTGTAGACATTATCGACGTCATTATCAACGTTATAAAGTCCTCAAGGTGAGAAAGTACTTTAGTGTCAAGACGACTCCCAAACATGAAAAGATGTTGAGGATTGTTGGCCCTGTAATTATCGCGACATAAAGATAAATAAAGTATAGGTAGACAGTGATACCTAGAAAGGAAGTTGCACTACTACAAACAGACCGATAAATTGAAGGGTCGTTGAATGGACGTATACATAGAGACAAACTAACAGAGGGAGAGAGAAAGAGGGGAGATTGTTGCAGATAGATAAATGAATGGATAGAATGACATAAAGAGAAATGGATGAATAGACAGACTAGTGGATGGATGGATATAATGATAGACATCTGACAGATGGATAGACAGATACCTCTCTGGGCACCCTTCACTTGTTATGATTATTATTTATTAATAATACATAACTAAGTACAAGTGATCAAGAATCTTACTTTATAGTTATTAATAATTCTCCCACAAGACCAGCATGTCTCTCACTTGGCGGATTATAAGGGTGTCGTAAAACTCTACTCTTTACACAATAATAAGATGACGTTTTACTGTCGCATAATGTTCTGCAGGTGGAGACTTCTTACTAAAAGGATAATAAAAATCCGTCTTTTATTTATATTTAACTATTCCCCATCCACCCACTATTACTCCAACATAAGTTTTAATATGTGTGGAAGAAGGTGCATAAATATATTAAATCAAAAATCAAATATATAACATATGAATTTAATAAATAGAGCATTGACATTTACTTCACAACAATGTTCGATTAAAACTAGACAATTGTTCACTTATCCTAGCATAGACATCAGCAATCAAATTAATACAACTATATATAATCAGGTTTTAAGATAAAATTCATCATAGAGACGAGAGTGGAGTTTCAGAGAGATAATTATAGTCAATTTAAATAACCTTTTTAAAGATGGCAGCCGTTGCTGGAACGTGTTCACAATCACGCGGTTTGCAAGAAGTCACTGTCTTTCTTATATGGTGCTGGTCCAATGTACCCCTTCTAGGATGTTACACGACCGTTCCAGAATATATGAAGCACTCATAAAGCACACCATGGAGAATGGTCCATAACTTTGCATGCACTCATAAAGCACACCATGGAGAATCGTCCAGAACTTTGCATACCACGAGGAATGTTGTAGAATTTTCAGTGCACTACTCAGCACACCACAAGAAATGTTCAAGAAACATTTGTGAATTCTGGAAACCAAACTCAAACCTCAATTTTAGCTGTATTGGCTCTTGAATAGATTCACAGGAATCAGCTTACAGCAACACGTTTACTGAAAAGTTCGACAACAATGCTAGATTCACACACCAAAGTGGTCTGGTAGAGAACAGTAATCACTGCAGTCCAAAACGATCAAAGAAAAAAAGGCGTGCTCCTCTCTGTGAAAGCCAAATTAAGACAGTGCTAAATTTCAGGCTTATTTCATCTCTAAACTACTTTCTCTCTCACACATTCTTAACATACAGATGTGCAACAATTTTCATTAGATGATACACACAGCACAAGAATTACAACATCAATCAAAATTCACAAATATAATGCACAACGTAATCAAATTAGTGAACACAGAAATAATGGTTCAATTACAAACGCATTCTCTAATTCAAATAATAGACCAATAGCAAGAATATATGAAACATTTTTAAATCCATTTTTTCTTTTTCAGTCAGTTAACTTACCATAAGCCTTTATGACCAGACTCGAGTTTTGTCAAAATCAAAGTGACTAGAATATAGGACTTCTTCAACAAAATAATTTTCAGTCCATCCTCACTGGATGAATTTATTTTGAACAAGTTTGAGACTATATATAAGTCAGAAAAACCACTCATCCAGTTGGAACTGGTTTGGATTGCATTAGCCTGTTCTGGCATATTCTTCATCTGAGTTGTTTACTCCAACTCTGACACTTAAAAATATCAGCATAAGCAGAGCCCAAGGTCGGGTCACTTTGACATTTAACAATTTATATAACAATTAAATTTATAAACAGGGATAGACAAATTTACTCCACCACAAATAGATAGATAGATAGAGAGAGAGAGAGAGAGAGAGAGAGAGAGAGAGAGAGAGAGAGAGAGAGAGAGAGAGAGAGCAATTCTTACAACAGACGAATAGAATTAAAATTAAAATTCAAAATGATTGTACTCACAATGTTTGAATGTTTCTTAGTGGTGCAAATGTACCGTTAGCCAGAGACTGAATCTTATTGTCGTAGAGAGATCTGCAAGCAGACATAAAATTTGTGAAAGATCTTTATGAAAACACAAAATATAAACATATTTTAATGCAAGCACAAAAAGTATGAACAGAATTGAATGCAAACACAAAATATATAACATATTTTAATGCAAGCACAAAATATATAACATATTTTAATGCAAGCACAAAAAGTAAGAACAGAATTGAATGCAAACACAAAATATATAACATATTTTAATGCAAGCACAAAAAGTATGAACAGAATTGAATGCAAACACAAACAAAAAGTGTAAACAGAATGCAAATACAAATATGAACAGATCTGAATGCAAATATAAAAAAAAAGTGAACAGAACTTAGATGCAAATATAATAAAATATATAACCGCCCATTTTAAAACAAAATATTGTGATAAACTCTTTAACGAATCTGAAGTTATTTCATAATCTAAAATTAACTATCATCATCATTGTCGTCACCATCATCACTATCTTCACTATCTTCACCATCTTTACCTTGTGAAATGTAAATACATTTAAATTCCATCCAAATTATATTATATGCAAAAGGCGTTAGTTCACGTCGTAAAAGTTAAGCGTTAGTTCACGTCGTAAAAGTGAGTTTCGACCTTAGTCAGCTTCTGATATCATTGAAAAATCACGAAGCAATTCAAGAGTTTGGAATTAAAACTACCTCCGTCCTGCACCCGACTTGAAATCTGTGACTGTCACGGTCTTTTGAAGAGAAAAATGAAAAAGAAAGGAAGAAACAGGCCACAGGCGTAGATTTTCATTAGAAAAGTAAGTCACAGAGGGGGCGGAACCTGTTTGTCTTCCGGGAAGACGAAAACAAACAACGACCTTTTCATAAGGAAGACAATAAGACGCATCGTGGTCTGGTTGTGGACCGATTTAACAAAGTGCTTGGAAAAGCTAAAAAAAAAATTAAATGAAACAACAGAATGTTTTTCTAGGTTTAATCAAAATAATTTCAAAAAATTTTCCCGATTATTTGACCAACCCTCCTCATACGTAAAACTCCTAGATTTCTTGTCCCTTTCGTTAGGTCTTTTATGCTGGAGGTCATTTAGTGGCCGGTAGGAAACAGGATTTTTGTTCAGTCACAGTTTCTCTCTCCCTCCCTTTCACTTTTATGAGAGCTGGCCAACAGTTTCCAAAGACACGTTGTCATCAACAGTATTTTTGTTTGTTTCTTACAGTTTTTTATTTTATATCATTTTCTTCCAAGAGGATAATAAAACTGTGAAGTAAGAAAATTAATTATTATCTCTCGTAATTCTCACAACCACTTCCACCATCACCAAAAAAAAAAAAAGTGAAGATACACTTTTCAAAACATAAAAAACTACTGCACTTATTTTCTCAACCGACACGTGCATTTCAGAATAAAACTTATAAAGATATACATTCCCATATAGCTTATCCGGTACTGAGTAATAAATCATTTACTTTACTATTAGAGATATGAATAAACACATTTAGCGCTAACACAAATGATTAGCCTACCAAACCGTCTACCGTCCCTCTTCACAGCGCTCTTTCATGGCTGATTATGTCAGAACCAGGTCAGTGGAAGGGCCCCTGAAGAATCTGTCCCAGACTGCTCTTACAACAACCTACGTGTTGATATTGCGAGGCCTTATCTTCCAGGAATGCGGGACTGCTCCTGCTGCAGCTCTCCGCAACTTGGGTCTCTTGACGAAATAGCTGTTTGCAGGATATTTCCGCTTCAAAGGACGCATTGTGAGCCTCAAGAGGTATGGAGGGGTCAGGAAAGGTGAGCCGCATGTCCAAATATTGACGGCGTTTTTTGGGGCCGCCATGTAAACAGTTCTCGCGCCACTGCCCGTATAACCATTACAATACGAATGCAGGAAGAGGAATAAGAAGCAGCCTCTGAAGTGCTTTTAAAAAATGACATATTAAACAGTTTAAGGGATATTTACATGGTTGAGATCTGTCACATTCCAACAGTCTGTTGATATTACTGTTGAGTGTTATCCCCTCATTATTTTCATCATGAGACACAATGCGATAACCGTGTCAGCATCGAGTGAAGCACAAATACGTTGTATACAACGTAGTTCAACACATACAGGCAATATCGTTGGCCCTCTGTTGTTTATGTTTACTTCTCACTAGGACATAGCCACAATTAATGACAGATGGCTGGCCCGGAAAGTAAACAAAAAAAAAAAAAAAAGAAAAAAACGAAATGCCAATGCATTACTTCAATCTATATTCAATGACAGTATTTTCACTGCTTGCCAGACATGATGACAGTATTTTCACTGCCTGCCAGACATGATGACAGTATTTTCACTGCTTGCCAAACATGATGACTGCCTAGAACTATAAGTACATAATTATATCTGAAGTTTTTGTTCTGTGATTCTGGGACAGCACGGGGACCAAGCGTCTATAATTGCACCTCGTTTACAGACAATCAGGAACTAGATTTGTTTCGGAAGTGATAAATCAAAAAGACCACCCATTCATTCGATTTATTATTAATGGAGGTTTACGACTTGGCGCTCGGCGAGTGCGTTCTACAGAGCAAACCTGGCGAGTACGCGAAAACAAACACGTTTAAGCTCATCGTCCACATCAAGCATACACGAACGCCAACAGATAACCGCGATAAAAAATCTTCTCTCTGTCTCTCTCTTTATAAATATATGTGTGTGTGTGTGTGTGTGTGTGTGTGTGTGTGTGTGTGTGTGTGTGTGTATGTTTGCGTGAGTTCTGTGTGTATGTGTGCTTGTAAGGTAGAGGGAAAGGGTCAATGCATGGATGTACTTGTCTTTGCGTGACGTTTGTGTGTTGTGTGTGTACTTGTCTTTGTGTGACGTTTGTGTGTGTTGTCTGTGTACTTGTCTTTGTGTGACGTTTGTGTGTTGTGTGTGTACTTGTCTTTGTATGACGTTTGTGTGTGTTGTGTGTGTACTTGTCTTTGTGTGACGTTTGTGTGTGTTGCCTGTGTACTTGTCTTTGTGTGACGTTTGTGTATGTTGTGTGTGTACTTTGTGTGACGTTTGTTACAAGCAGCGTAAATATGACAAGAGAACTCTATAATGGTTTACTCCCATCTCCAATATAAACCTTTGCTACAAAGAAGTCAAAGATTTGAAAAAAGTACTTTGTGAAGCTTTCTAAAACGTAGAAATACCCCATATACCCCATAACGCTTGCTATAGTATAAGGCATTCAGAAAGAGGCAATAGTACCTCATTACGTTTACTACGTCAGAGAGAGTGCCTCAAGGTGTTTACTACAAGTCAAAGAAGAGGAGAGAGTGCCTCATGACGTTTACTACAAGTCAGAGAGAGGAGAGAGTGCCTCATGATTTTTACTAAAATTAGGAAGGAGGTGGGAATGCCTCATGACACTATAAGTGAGAAGAGAGGCGAGAATGCTTCAAGACGTCTTTACTACAGGGCAGGCAGAATTATTGCACAAAGCAGTAGCAGACTGGATCATATTTTGGCTGCTATATGCATATTCAGTTCCAGGATGGAGTCACAGACTGAAACCGTCCCTAATCACCCGGTGCTGTCTTCTTTCAAAATTGCTGATAAAAGTTCTATTTCAGTAGGACTTGAATAGATGCCGGGCAAAAACAGACACTCAAAAGTTAGCGCTCTTTAAGCTGCTATCTTTGCTTGGTGTATCAGCTAACGGATATTGAAAATGATAAACCCATATACATGGACAGACATATTTATGTGTATGCGCACGCACACGAATTCACGCATCTAGCTGAGTAATGGACATCGTTGATAATATGTCCATGTGGACAATTATGACTAGCATACTCGTGTGACCACACGACGATAACATGTCCAATTGGAGATTTATGAATGACTAACATACACGGTGACCACACGACGATAACATGTCCAATTGGAGATTTATGACTAGCATGAGCGTGTGGCCACATGATGATAACATGTCCAATTGGAGATTTATGACTAACATACTCGGTGGCCACACGATGATAGCATGTCCATGTGGAGACTTGTGTCTAGCATACGCGTGTGGCCACATAATGACAATTGTTTGTGAGTTATTCATTCAGAAAGTGTACATCACAATAAGCACAACAAAATCACTAACTTTCCAATCCATCTGCTAACTCATTTTGTAGTATTATGGTTCGCATTTCTACCAACGCCCAGTCCCTTTTTTGTCTTATCTACCAAAGCCTAGTCCCTTTTTGTCTTATCTACCAATGTTCAATCCCTTTTGGTCTTATCTACCAACGCCCGATCCCTTTTTGTCTTATCTACCAACGCCTAGTCCCTTTTTGTCTTAACTACCAATGCCCGATCCCTTTTTGTCCCTATCTACCATGCCCAATCCCTTTTAGTCTTATCTACTAATGCTCAGTCCCTATTTTGTCTTATCTACTAATGTTCAGTCCCTATTTTGTCTTATCTACTGATGTTCAGTCCCTATTTTGTCTTATCTACTACACTTGTAAAATCCACACACTTTGGCTATCTTGTTTACCTTTGTTATGTCCGCAATCTTGTTTACCTTTGTTATGTCCACAATCTTGTTTACCTTTGTTATGTCCACTATCTTGTTTACCTTTGTTATGTCCACAATCTTGTTTACCTTTGTTATGTCCACTATCTTGTTTACCTTTGTTATGTCCACAATCTTGTTTACCTTTGTTATGTCCACAATCTTGTTTACCTTTGTTATGTCCACAATCTTTTCAAATCAGTTCTATCGTTTATGTCAATGCCATTTTTAGTTTTAAAAATCTGGTTCACAAAATTGGTTATTAGATACGATCTATGTGTCGGACTTCTCAATTCCACATCTGTACAGCCGATGTTCACTCTTACCACTTCTGGTTGTATGACTGACCTCCAAGGTCATCTGATTGCAAGACTGACCTGCACGGTCTTTTTGGTAGTTTTGTGGCCTCGTTTTGATTTATGTGGCGCTTTCGTGGTTTACTGGATCTGTTCTTTCGTTATTTGTTCATCTGAAGCCGGTTGTATATTATATTACTTATTTGCTCATTGAAGTGTGGATGTTGGGTTCAATTTTACTTGTCTGTTATTTCAGACCGGCGGTGTGGGTGTTTATGGTCAAGATGACCTATTGTGTATAGTCTCACTGACATTATATATTTTACCACCTTTCTGAACGGCATTCCAAAAAAAAAAAAAGGAATACATTTATGAAAAACATGATCTAAATTTAAATATAAATTATTTCAGCGTACGCTTAATAATTTAAAAAATAAAACAGAAATAGGTGGCGAATCTAGCTAAGTAACCCTTCAGTCCATCCGAAAACCTACAACGGCAATTTAACTTACAAAAGGTGCAGCGTGTGAAGGTCTTTGAAGGCGTCAACCCGCACGCAGGAGATTCGGTTTGCATTTAATAATCTGAAACAAACAATATAATGACGTCATTGATTAGTAAGCTAACTTTTATTAAACTGTTAAACTGCAATAGAAATAAAAATACAGATTTTGGTAGAAAACTGATATACTGCTTTGAATTATTCTAATAGTATATAACACGGATTTAATCCTGAGAGCCAAGGAAAATTATATATAAAATGTATGAGGGGCAATATATCATCATCATCATCATCATCATCATCATAATAATAATAATAACAACAACAAAAATAATCGATGTCGTAGTTCCGAGTGAAAGAAACATAAAAACAAAAGGAAAAGGACAAATAGAAAAATACCAGGGTCTCAGAATAGAAATCCAAAGACTGGAGAATATAAAAGCGAAAGTAATACATGTATGATAGTAGCCTTGGAGAACACGACATCTGAGTTGGAAGGCTATCGAAAAACACTTCTGGAGATCATAGACTCGCACTACTACTAAACACAGCTCTTCTCGGAAGTGCCCATATCCTCCGTAAAACCTGGGATCTCCCAGAATCTTGGTAAGATGCTGAGGCTTTGGTTCATAACCGACAGTCAACAGAAGTCGCGAAGAAGAAGACATAATAGTAATTTATTTCATAACCGACAGTCAACAGAAGTCGCGAAGAAGAAGACATAATAGTAATTTATTTCATAACCGACAGTCAACAGAAGTCGTGAAGAAAAAACATAACAGTAATTTATTTGCGCTAATTCACACTCGAAAGCTCTCTCACGAAAGAGAGGTGCTTACAATCATGGTCTGCTGAGCTCAGCATTCATGAACAGGGAGCGACCAACAATCGATCATGGAAAATTGCAATCGATCAAGGAAAATTGCAATGAACTCGTGGAAGAGTAGCACCTTTACCTTCCAGCTCCCTCTATATTAATAATATCAAAAGATATTATGGCTATACCTATATAATATCATTAATGCTGCTGGAGTTATTTAACTGATCTTCCGTGTAGTCTTGAGTAAAATGAATCATCAAAATGTTTATTTGACAATTTTTTATTTCTTTTTCCATCTACCCGATGCTGGTGTGACTGAGTGAGGTATTAGGGGAACAAGTCCATCTCCCGATGTTAGTAAAGAGGAATGTTCCTGCTGCGACTGAACGAGACACGGCTAGTCTAGAAGAACGAGACACGGCCAATCTAGAACGAGACACGGCCAATCTAGAACGAGACACGGCCAGTCTAGAACGAGACACGGCCAATCTAGAACGAGACACGGCCAGTCTAGAAGAACGAGACACGGCCAGTCTAGAACGAGACACGGCCAGTCTAGAAGAACGAGACACGGCCAGTCTAGGAGACCGAGACACGGCCAGTCTAGAAGAACGAGACACGGCCAGTCTAGGAGACCGAGACACGGCCAGTCTAGAAGAACGAGACACGGCTAGTCTAGGAGACACGGCCAGTCTAAGAGAAGAGATACGGCTAGTCTAAGAGAAGAGATACGGCTAGTCTAAGAGAAGAGATACGGCTAGTCTAAGAGAACGAGGCTAGTCTAGGAGAACGAGACACAGCCAGACTAGGAGATTGTGTGCCTATCGCTTCTTTTGCATTGTGTGTCAGGGATCGCCCAACCGTAGTTGTGTTGTGACTGGCTCGCTGCAGCTGTAGGTGTGGGAGGGGTTCCTATGGGGTATGATGTCACTACGATTTCCGACCTCTTCAACATGTCGAAACTAAGCTATAGTTCGCTGAAGTCGCGCCATTTCAGTCACGTGCATATATTTCAGTCACGTGCATATATTGCTATAAATGTCTGATACCAAAACAACTCCCTCTTTCTACCTTAATACGCAAAATGCGTGTGGGTCAAGTGTAATGTGTGTGGGTCAAGCGTAATGCGTGTGGGTCAAATGTAATACGTGTGTAAATTTTAAAAAGCTCAATCTGTACAGACATGAACGTTTGTATAGGGAAATTATTTTTATTATATTTATAAAATTTGCGACGAATTGTAAGGAACAGTCTTTAAATTACTTCTCTAAATTTAGAGTTGTCATTAAATCAGGTCTGAAATAATATTTTAAAACTTTCTGAAACCATTTACTCTTTTTTCAAAAAAATAAATCATAATAGTGACAGATGGACGGATTTATTATTTTTTAAAAAATCATAATAATGATAAATAGACGGATTTACTACTACCCCCCCCCCCCGAAAAGTCAAATTAATGATAAATAGACGGATTTACTCCCCGCAAAAAAAGTGAAAATAGTGATAGATAGACGAATGTATTACCAAACAAAATTATAATAGTGATAGATAGACAACAAATCATAATAATGATAGACAGACGGATTTAATACCAAAATAAAAATAAAAATAATGATAGATTGACGGATTTAATACAAAAACGAATGCCACAGTGCCTTAATTCATGACACGTGTCTGCCGAGTTTACTTTGATTCGCTCTATTTTTTTCTCTCTCTGAAAAGTGTCAGGAAAACACGAATAAAGGGCTGCTAAAGATTATAAATGCACGGAGAATTACACCAAGTAATACATTCCTGTAAAAAATGTCATCAACAGACGACCCTGCAAATAACGACGACAGTCTCAAAGGCGCCCTACTTGTTTGGATAACCCGTCCATGTAGATATGTTTCTAAAAATTGCCCGTCGTGGGCTCTGATGGCTTGATAAATAGGAAAACACGCATGGAGGGTGGAAAGTGCATCGGAAAAAATGGCTAATACCCTTATCTCGACAGTAAAAAGGGCTAATAGTCTTATCTCGACATGGGCCTGTGCACGCCATTGGGCACCTGCGCCCGATAAAGTTCTTAGATCACATCGCGGTCGAAGTTAATTTATATATTCTTCGGATCTGTTCACGTCAACATTTGACAGATGCAAGCACGTGATATCTGATCATCTATTACAGCTCTCGTAAGCATCGGAAATATTATAGTTGAACAGCATTATCAAACTTCAATATTTGCGATTCCCAGACATGACGGCGGTACTTCAAAAGACTGGGTAGCAGGAGCTGGCCTTTCTGTGTGGTCATCGTTCCACGCCTTCAGTTTCCCTTCATCTCTCTCCTAAAATTTCTCTCCCATCTCTCTACTTTAATTATATATCTTCCCCCACCCTTCCACATTCTTTCTTTCTTTCTTTCTTTCTTTCTTTCGTGGCACCTGACTAACGCAGATGGCAATCACAGACATGAAGACAAAGAAATGCTCAGCAGGGGTGCTTCTGACTGACAAAACCTCACAAACATTTAACAGATTCCTCGAGATAGAAACACATACAGACAAATTGCTGACAAGGGAGAGAATGCGATACACAACAGGCATATAATCGTACAGATCGAAAGATAGAGAGACAGAAAGAGACAAGTAGAAATAAAGGTAGATGAACGGGTGTTAGACATCTGAATGAGGCATAGACAGATAGGTGAGTAGGTAAATGCGTCCACACACACCCTCCTAGATACAAAGATAGATAGATAGATAGATATAGACAGATAAAGAGGTAGATAGATGGATGGATGGATGGATGGATGGATGGATGGGTGCATAGATGGATGGATGCACACAGCTGTCGTAGAAGAGGAACAAGACGTTAGGTAAGACAAAGATTGAAGCATAATCAGAAGATAAATGGAACTTATGCGCTTCTTTTCCTTAATAATTTAGCTCTGTCATAATTTAGCTCTGTCAGTTTTACGATAAATTTAGCAAGCAACCATAGATCGCGAAACAGAACCTGATGTTTAGGGAAAAACACCCAGTCACTAATTAACAGGGCGGCGAAGCTCGCTTTTCTAATAAGAAATGATTTGTACCCCTATCAGCCCCACTGTGCCTCTTTGGTGCCAGAAAAGTTTCGTGCAAGAGATATGGAAGATAGAGAGCGCATATGCCGCCATATTTGCTAAACACTTTACAATCGACACCTTGAAACATGCTACAACAGTCACTGTCACATTTACATACGCTATGAAGTTCACTAACATACATTTACATCAGTGGCGTAACTTCGAATGCTGCCCCACCCCGCCCCCATTTTCTACACGCGTGCGCACGCACCCCGCCCTTTTTTCTCTTTGCTCTCTGTTGCAACATACATTTACATGTGTTATAGAGTTCATTAACTTACACTTATATGTGTTATGGAGTTCACTAACATACACTTTCACGTGTTATGAACTTCACTAAGATATATTTTCATGTGTTATAGAGTCACTAACTTACATTCACATTAGTTATGGAGTTCACAGAGCCACATTTGCATGCGTTACAGTGTTCACTGACGTACATTTTTATCCGTTACTGGTTTCAATGGCACACATTTACGCGTGTTACGAGTTTACATACGTTATAGCGTTCACTGATATATATTTATGTATGCTACGATGTTCACTGGCATGCATATGCGAGACGGTGTTCACTGACACATATTTTACATACGTTACAGTGTTCACTGACACACATATACATGTGCTACGATGTTCACTCAGAAGCACGTGTTAGGGTGTTCACTGATGCACCTTTACATGACTTATGGTGTCCGCTAACAGACATTTTCCCTTGTTAAATGTTCACTGGCACATTTACATATTACTGGATTTACTCATATATATCTTTATATGCGCTTCAGTTGTGAAAGAGATATATTTATTTATAAATAGGGTACAGCACACCCTCAAATCCCTTATCCTAACTCTAGTCAGACGTTTTCTCACGGTAAGGGAACAGAGTGGGAGTTAAGGAATGAGAGGTAAGAGACGAGTGAGAGTTAAGGAATGAGAGGCGATGAAACAGAGCGAGAGGTATGGAAACAGAGTGAGGGGTGTGGCAACAGAGGAAAGGAAACAGAGGGGTATGGAAACAGATGAGGAAACAAAGTGGGATATATTATATTACAACTCTTCTCTTCAAATGGCACAACGATATTACAACTCTTCTCTTCAAATGGCACAACGATATTACAACTTTTCTCTTCAAATGGCACAACGATATTACAACTTTTCTCTTCAAATGGCACAACGATATTACAACTCTTCTCTTCAAATGGCACAACGATATTACAACTCTTCTCTTCAAATGGCACAACGATATTACAACTCTTCTCTTCAAATGGCACAACGATATTACAACTCTTCTCTTCAAGCGAGCATAACAGTACTGAATACGTTTATTTTTCTCTTTAAGAAAAAAAAAGCGTTTTCTTTCCTCCTCATTTTTTTTTTAACGACTGGTTGAGCTGTACTGAACGCGCTTATTACCCAGGTATACGGCATCTTCTCTTTCATAAATCAGTTCTGCGATAAACCCAGGCCGTCAGTGAACTCCAAGGATGACCTTTCACCGACCTTTTCGGAGCACCGAAAACACTTACAGCTGACTTCTAACAATGCCTTATCCAATCACAACCCACGGAACTCGTTAGCTTTAATGTGTCTTTAAGAGTGTCGGCTTGGTAACGTTAACTGGTCGGGTGTTTACACGTTTTTTCCCCCAACCGCACGTTCCCATTTAACCGAAGGTATTCTTAGATAAATGACGTCAGAATTACGTCACTGGAATGCCTGCTTGGTCTTGGAGGCTGTCAGCAGTACACCTTAGTGTTAAAGTTCTTGGAGTAGCAGTTGCGACTCGTATTTTGTAGAATACAGTGAGTTTATTATTTAATGTCAAACGATGTACAGTGAGTTTATTATTTAATGTCAAACGATGTACAGTGAGTTTATTATTTAATGTCAAACGATGTACAGTGAGTTTATTATATTAATGTCAAACGATGTACAGTGAGTTTATTATTTAATGTCAAACGATGTACAGTGAATTTATTATATTAATGTCAAACGATGTACAGTGAATTTATTATATTAATGTCAAACGATGCAATTAACGGCCTGTAGCCCGGTGTTTGAAGCTTGTTTCAAGATGTTTTGTTGAATTCAATTAAAATGAAGCAAAAGAGTATAGAAAAAAGTAAACAGCACTAACAAAATTAAATTTTATTTTAAAGCACGAACAAAAAAAAAGCTCTAAATAAAGTTAATAATATTTTGATAGCAAGAAAAACGTCATGCGGTGTGTACATGCGCCTTAATATAGAATTCTCTGGCCTAGAAGTCTATACATGACGAGACAAATGGCGACAGCTGATGCTGGGGAGAATTCTATACATGACATGACAAATGACCATAGTTGATTCTTTGGACAATGCTACACAAGACGAGACAAATGACGACACCAGATTCTTAGGATAATTCTATACATGAAAACACAAATGATCACAGCTGATTTATAGAAGAATTCTATGCATGAAAACACAAATGATCACAGCTGATTTATAGAAGAATTCTATGCATGAAAACACAAATGATCACAGCTGATTTATAGAAGAATTCTAAACATGACGAGACAAATGACGACAGCTGCCGGTGATGGGCACCACAATCACGATAATCAAATGACACCCTAAGTGGCGATTCATTTTTAAAAAAACTAAACTTTGTCCCATTATCCATGCCCAACCTTCAAATAATGACTAATTAATTATATGTAGGTGAGGAATTACTTACAGCAACTGCAATGCCGTCAGACCATTAAACAGCCCAGGCGGAAGCTCAGATATCTTGTTCCCGTACAGAACTCTGGGAAATATACACAAGCAACCAGCATGAGGTCTTTGCACAAGCAATCCATGGTGGTAAAACATGGGAAACACCAATGATAACAGTACATGAAAACTCAACGTATTCAACACAAACATAGCACACATTACAACACATGACACATGTGTTTACATTTTGTAGTGGAGTAAATTTGCCTAACCCTTTTTAAAAACTTAATTGTTATATAAATTGTTAAATTGTCAAAGTGACCCGACCTTGGGCACTCCTTATGACGGCATCTTTTTTTTTTGGGTGTGTGTGTGTCAGAGTTGGAAGTAAACAACTCGATTTGAGAATATGCTAGAGAAATGTAGATACAATCTAAACCAGTTCTAACTGGATGACTAAGCCTTTCTGACTAATAGTCTCACATTGTTCATATCAAAATCATCCAATGGGGATAGAACAGAAGTTTCTTTGTTGAGGAAGTAATTTATTCTAATCACTTTTGAATAGATTAAACTAGAGTCCGGTCATAAAGGTAATCTGTGGCTTATGAGAGGCAGACCTTATTGTTTCACTTTTGTCATGTCGTGTTACGGTGACCAATGTGCTCTAGATATCACTGGTGTGTGAGTCCAGTGTTGAGATCAACTTATCAGTAAAACATGTTGCTGTAAGTTGATTCCTGTGAATTCCATTCAAGTACCAATAAGTCAGAAATTGTGAGTTGAGTCTGGTCTCGAGAATTCAAGAAGATTATTTTGAATGTTCCTCATGCACGGAAAAATCAAGAACATTCCTCCTGAAGTGCTTGAGATCAAATATAAATTCGGGATGATTCTCTACAGCATGCTTGTGGAGTGTGTCGAAGATTCTGGAACAGTGGTGTAACGTGCCTCTAGAAGGGACACTTAGGACCTCGAATAAATATGAAAGGAAGTGACTTGCTGCAAACATTGTAACTGTGTAACATGAGCAGATGACAGCTGCCATCTTTGAACAGGTTATGTGAACTGATTTTAACTATTTCTCTGAAACTCTAGCATGATTTCCATGATGACATCCATGAACTTGATTATAGGTTGACTTAGGTTAATTGACTGCTTATGTTTATGCTAGAAAAAACTGAAATATCATCGGGCGTTGTTTGAACATTGTTGTGAAGTGATATAAAAATGTCAATGGTCTTTTGATTATATTCATATGTTGTATATTTAATTGTTGATTTAGTAATTTTATTGAACTTCTTACACATATTGATAACCTTATGTTGGAGAAGAAAGTGGATGGATGGGGCTCGCTAAATATATAGATTAAAAGACAGATTTATCTTCTCCTTTGGTGATTACTTTTCCACATATGGAAATATTGTGTGATGGTAAATGTTTGTCTTTAATGATGTGGAAGAGAGAAAATGTTTACAGCACCTGCATATCTGCCAAGTGAGAGAGACGAGTGGTGTCTTCTGGGGAATTATTAATAACATAAATTAAGATTCTCATCACTTGCAATTGGTTATGGTTGATTATAATCATAACCATTAAGTAGGTGGCGTTCGCTCACACACATATATGTAGTATGTCAGACAGCCCGTACCAAATGACATATACACACCTTATTGCTTTTACATAACCTTCACCAGCACTTAGAAAACTTACAAAATTACATACACACAAGTCTTTGCTTTGTATGTCATGCTACAGCAATCGACATAGTTCAGAGGCTATTTCTAAGGTATTACATAATATGACATACCAATGAACAAGTAAACCGTGAAACTTGTTACTAACTAATGGATTTGTCAAAAATCGATGGACATTTGCAATTCCTATGAACAGGAAATATACCATTAAAAGTGATGTTTAATAATGGACACATACAACATTGTAATTGAATCTGCTTCTAGCAATTGTGTAACAAAAATAATAAATACAGTAAGACAAACTGAATTAAATATGCTTACACACACACACACACACACACACACACTCACACACTTATATATATATATACAATATTTACCTATTTATCTCTTTTAATTACATATTTTCAAAAGTATCTTACAATGAACTTAGCTGATGAAGACCAGAAAAGGAATCTGGGGCCACATACGATATTTGGTTGTTGCTTAGATCACTGAAACAAAACAAAATTATTATTACATATGCCTTTGAAAATTATCATTACATATGCCTTTAAAACAAGACTTTACAGAAAGAAACATTTCTAAAACACACTGCCTTCATACAGAAACAATGTGAAACATACTGTCTCCATACAGAACTATTTATAAAATAAGTCTTCATAGAGAAGCATTTCTTAAAACACTGTTCATTTCACTGTGAAGCTGCTGTCTGTGTGCATGACAACGCCATGGCTCGTAGTAGTAAGTACAGGAGAGCTATCGGGAACCCATAATAAACCAATATTTCTCCCCTAAAACAAGCTGAAGATCACTCACATTCTTCGTAATTTCTTCATGTCTGCAAATATTCTCGACGGAATCTGTGTGATGTGATTCTCTTCCAGTCGTCTGCAAAATTAAGAAACATACGTTTGCGGAAGGCTATTATTATTTAGGGGATGTAATTTGCATTTAGTCTGCAAAATATCAGGGTGGGGTGAACAACGTGATGTGTGTGTGTGTGTGTGTGTGTGTGTGTGTGTGTGTTTGTGTGTATGTGGAATACCGGGAGGAAAGAAACAAAAGTAATAAATACACACTAAAAAAATACAAAAAAAATACAAAACAATACAAGCATATACTACTGCCGCACCCCCAATCCACTGGAAAGTCTATGTACAAGAATAAAATAATACTTAAGAGACATCTGAAATTAGAAACTAATAAAGTGGAAAAGGTTCAGTATGGTTGAAGAAACATAGAAAAGTCTTATGTCAATATTAATTGTAGAAATGAAAGTTCCATAGAACAAAGCGATAGAAAATTAAAAATACTTAAGTTAATTTAGCAAGTTGAAAGTGCAAATGTATTGCAAGTCTTCATATGAAAAATAATCATGTGAGATGTGAACACGCGATAGCTTATATAAGCCTTTAGTGTTAGCATTATTTAGCGCTAATTTAGTGTTAACATTATTTAGGGTTAGTTTAGTGTTAGCATTATTTAGGGCTAGTTTAGTGTTAACATTATTTAGCGCTAATTTAGTGTTAACATTATTTAGGGCTAGTTTAGTGTTAACATTATTTAGGGCTAGTTTAATGTTAACATTATTTAGGGCTAGTTTAGTGTTAACATTATTTGGGGCTAGTTTAGTGTTAACATTATTTAGGGCTAGTTTAGTGTTAACATTATTTGGGGCTAATTTAGTGTTAACATTATTTAGGGCTAGTTTAGTGTTAACATTATTTAGGGCTAATTTAGTGTTAACATTATTTAGGGCTAGTTTAGTGTTAACATTATTTGGGGCTAATTTAGTGTTAACATTATTTAGGGCTAGTTTAGTGTTAACATTATTTGGGGCTAATTTAGTGATAACATTATTTAGGGCTAGTTTAGTGTTAACATTATTTGGGGCTAGTTTAGTGTTAACATTATTTAGGGCTAGTTTAGTGTTAACATTATTTGGGGCTAGTTTAGTGTTAACATTATTTACGGCTAGTTTAGTATTAACACTATTTAGGGCTAAGTTAGTTTGAATCAGTTTATTTCGATTGAAATCTGAGAATGCTGTCTAGATAGATGTCCTTGTCAAGGGTTAATTAGTGTCGGAATAAGTATAGATCTAGATGTGAAAAATACCTTTAGCCAAGCATTGAATGTAAAGGGTTAATTAGTGTCGGAATAAGTATAGGGCTAAATGTGAAACTGAAAAATACCTTTAGCAAAGCATTGAATGTAAAGGGTTAATTAGTGTCGGAATAAGTATAGGGCTAAATGTGAAACTGAAAAATACCTTTAGCAAAGCATTGAATGTAAAGGGTTAATTAGTGTCGGAATAAGTATAGGGCTAAATGTGAAACTGAAAAATACCTTTAGCAAAGCATTGAATGTAAAGGGTTAATTAGTGTCGGAATAAGTACACATCTACATGAAAACTGTGAAAATATCTTTAGCGGTGCATTCAGTGTCAAGAGTGAAGCTGTGTCGGAATAAATAAATATAGATCTACATGTGAAACTGAAAAATGCCGTTAGCTATCCATTTAGTGTCAAAGGTTAATTCACGTCGGAAGAAGTATAAATCTAAATGTGAAAGTGAAAAATACCTTTAGCGATGTACTCAATGTCAAGGATTAATTCCTGTCTGAATAAGAATAAATCTGCATGTGAAACTGCACAAATACCTTTAGCGGTGCATTCAATGTGAAGGGTTAATTAGTGTCGAAATAAAGATAGGCTTATAAGTGAAACCTTGAAAAATACCTCTAGAGATGCTTTCAGTGTCAAGGGTTAATTAGTGTTGGAATAAGCATAGGCGTACATGTGAAAGTGAAAAAAAAATACCTTTAGAGATCCATTTAGAGTAAACTGCTAATTAGTGTCAGACTAAGTATAGTCTTATTATTAGGAAACAGAATGGAAAGGAGAAAACTGTTTGTCAGGTTTTCAGTGGTTCCCCAACGGTCGGCAAGACTAAGGATTAGATAGATAGATAGATAGATAGATAGTGAGATAGATAGACAGATAGATAGATGGATGGACGGATGGGTAGTTAGGTAGGTAGGTAGGTAGGTAGATAGATAGATAGATAGATAGATAGATAGATAGATAGATAGATAGATAGATAGATAGATAGATAGATAGATAGATAGACAAACCCATGGTGAGCACGTGTATGATGAAAATCAGACTTCATGTAAATTTTCCAGTCGTTGTCTACAGTTCACAATCACAGTCAAGACAAAACTACTACAGTTCACAATCATAGTCAAGACAACCTAGCGTTCTTCTAGCATTCATCTAAAGAATAAAAAAAACTTACATAATTACCTTTGTATTCTATACAGAAGACTTACATAATTACCTTTGTATTCTATACAGAAGACGTACATAATTACCTTTGTATTCTATACAGAAAAGTTACATATTTACTTTAGTATTTGTGGCGGGAAATGTCACTTAGTTAATAAAAATGATTATTATTATTTATTAATCTTTCATAACTAATTACAAGCGATGAGAATCTTAATTTAGTTTTATTAATGATCCTCCAGCAGATATACTCGTCTCTCTCACTTGGCAGACGTTTGGGTGTTGTAAATATTTTCTTTCTTCCATAACAAAAACAGTTAAATATTGACGGTCACATAATCTTTCCATAGGTGGAAAACTTCTTACTGAAGGAGAAAACAAATCTATCTTTGATCTATATTTAGCAAGCCCCAATCCACCCACTTTCTTCTCCAACAAAAGATTATCAATATGCGTAAGAAGGTCAATAAATTTAATTTGCTTTTCCATGTGTCATAATGTCACAATGTCCATCAACATGTGTCTCCACCACATGCATGGAAACTACTGGCTTGCTGTACATTCTCAAGCAAACTTCAGTGCTCTCCTCACCGGATCAGTTCCTTCAAGCAGAACATGATGACTACAGTAAATCTGGTAACTTCAATGTACCAGAATTCTCCAGGTGTATCCAGCAAATACATCAAAGTGTATAGCATACTCCTTATGCTTACACACTGCAATAGGCGTTCCCTCACCTTCCCAGTCATTCAAGTTTCTAACCGGTGAACGCGTGAAAGGCAATTGGAAACTCAAAAGTTGAAAGTTGAAAGTGCAAGTGAAAGGCCACTTGTTCAATGCAAAATATAATTAAGGAGCAAATCTAAGTTTTCTGCTTATCACAATATAACTCCATTCTATCTTACATCCCATTCTCAACTTACAATTTCCTGCAACAGTATTTTGATATACACATGGTAAAATAAATACAGCATAACAAACAATATCAAGTGTTAGCACATTATATGTGTACAGTTTACTTCAAACATTTGTAGAAATAAAAGTCAACATCAGACAGTATATCTTCACACATATCAATAGTGAAAATGCATGAAATATTCCTAAGTCCATTCTCTCTCAATCAAAGCCGGACTTTCTCCTTTGCCACTCAAATTCAAAGTGATCAGAGAACAGAATTTTCTACAGCAAGTAACTTTTTTAATCTCAGCCCATTGGCTGGTCTCGTTCTTGTAAATAATAATCATTGGATAATAAAAAAAAACTACTCACTCAGTTTGCATTATGTCAGCAATCTAAAATATACTTGCTTTGAGCTGTTTACTTCAATTCAGACACTTTCAAAAAATATCACCACAAGGATTGCCCAAGGTCGAGTTACTGTGACAATTTAGCAATTCATATAACAATTTAAATTTAAAAATAGGGAGAAGCAAATTTACAGTAACAGTATTCTATACATAAAACTTACATATTTGCCTTAGTATTCATTTCATAAAACTTACATATTTGCCTTAGTATTCATTACATAAAACTTACATATACCTTAGTATTCATTACATAATACTTACATATACCTTAGTATTCATTACATAATACTTACATATTTACCTAAGTATTCTATATATAAAACTTATATTTAGAAACAGAAAGAAAAAGAATTGCTCAGTCTCTCAATGTGCCCGTCTAGAACACACAACACATACACACATATATATTTTAAAACAACAAACTAAGAATATCAGAACCTATATTCATATCAACAAAGTCAGTCAGCAATTTTAGCCCACGACAGTAAATCCAGTCAGAGACAGAGTAATATTAAGAGCTAATTGAGCAATCGACAAAGCAAGGAAGCAGGCAAGCAGCCACTCAAAATCTACGATCGAAACATCATTCATATTCAGCGCTAGCTAAATCAAACTGATTAACAGCACCAGACATGTGTGAAACAAGCAGGCATGTACAGGTCACGGAAAGGGAACATTATGTACGAGCAGTTCTTGAGTGTTAACTGCAGCCTCACGTGGACAATACGACTAGATAATACCCTCTTCATCTCCATCAATGGCTTTTCCACGGCTTCCGAGTGCTGTCAAGGCTATTAGCATTGGTGATCAATATTGGTTTTGATGGGCTTCTCTCTAAGAGGCCTGCTAACAGCCGACATGTCGCTTGTCATTTCCCCGCAACCCACTACGGTCCATCAGCAATGATCTCCCTTGTGGAAACTCTCTTCTTTTATTTCTACTGCCTTCTTTATTTTCTTGTTGGTTATATTACATACCCTAGTGCTTCGTGCATTTTTTTTTTGTTGGTTTATTGCTTAAGATAGTAACCAGGAAGCCGTGGGTTGTTGAAATGTAGAATCTGGCATTCTGGGGTATCAAAAGGTTAAAGTGACGAGCACGGCGTGTTCAGAGTTGATTTAGAAGTTAACCAGTTAAAACGCGTTACTGCACACGGACAGATTACTACAAGAATAAATACATGCTTACATCTCGAGAAATGCATACATTCTTCTAACAGTTTTCAACGCTGATTCCTGAAATCTGTGTGAAATGAAGATGTGATACTTCGGGAGAGAAAACCTACCGGATTAGGCATGCGTTAAGATTTTATGGTTTGATGTTCTGTCGAACTACAAACTGCTTCTACAGTTGAAAAAAACAACACGGACTAAATTATATACACACAACAAAACTTGCAAACACTGAAACAAATATACAATCTCTCGGCATATTGTTAAGAAACTGTAAACATTTGTTAAATGTTTAAGCATTATTATTTGAGAAACTGTTTAATTCTCTGAAGGAAAAAAGTTACTAGTTTACAGCTTAAAGCATTATTGTAGAAGGAACTGATTAATTCTGTGAGGGGAGGAAAGGCTATTTATTTAGAATACTTAAGCATAATTGTTTTATGAGGTGTTTATTTCTGTGAGGAAAATAAAAGTTACATATTCGGATGCCGTTAACCAAAAAATTGCCTGGAAACATATGGACCAAGTTCCAGACTGAACAGCAAGAATATAAGCTCTATGGAGTTTCACAGTATAACTCAGGTCAATGAGGTTGAGTTGAGATTACATTTAACTTAGAAAAAAAACTAACGCTTTACAATTGCTCTATCCCTGAAAGAGAGGCCCACTGGCGTTTAAGGAGCGTAGGTTACTTTTTCTTGCTAAGCCGGTAGTGACAGTGCAACTCTATGTAGGTAAGATGAAAAGTGACCACTCACATTTCAGTAGCTGATTCAGGGATATTTTCCGGTATCTGAGTTAGTCCTCTCTCTCGACAGTCGACAACGCCTTCTATGCACCGACACTCCCGAGGGCACATATTCTCTAGAACGCACTCAGTGTTTCGCTGAAGGTCATAGCCAGCTTGTAGGACCAAAAACAAAAACAAAGAAACAAACAAACAACACCACTGACGTTAAGCAGACGTAGTAAAAGAGTAAAATATTCAGTGAGATGAAAAGTTGTGGGTTGCATAAAAAGGAAAGCAAGAAAGTAGGAAGAAGAGAAAAAAAGAAACAAATAAAGGAAAGAAAGCAAGACAGAAAGCAATGATCTTTTCTTACATTAATTATTTCTTTAGAAGTAACTGATTAGGCTGTTCCATATGCTCCACAATTAGGATAACTATCATTAAAATATTTAAAGGCTCTCAAGTAGGATAACTATCATTAAAATATTTAAAGGCTCTCAAGTAGGATAACTATCATTAAAATATTTAAAGGCTCTCAAGTAGGATAACTATCATTAAAATATTTAAAGGCTCTCAAGTAGGATAACTATCATTAAAATATTTAAAGGCTCTCAAGTAGGATAACTATCATTAAAATATTTAAAGGCTCTCAAGTAGGATAACTATCATTAAAATATTTAAAGGCTCTCAAGTAGGATAACTATCATTAAAATATTTAAAGGCTCTCAAGTAGGATAACTATCATTAAAATATTTAAAGGCTCTCAAGTAGGATAACTATCATTAAAATATTTAAAGGCTCTCTATAATATTATGTATAGATATATTCCTAACTAATCCTTACTTTACCATTTCATTCACTCAGAACAATGTTAAATAATAAAAAAAAAAACTGTTCATGCAAGAAGAAAATGCGAGGAATGAGTATTTAGGTAGAATACTTAACGGCTTTGTTTTGTTTTAGTTCAGTAAATCATCAATGCAAATAGGGTCCCTCCTTGGGGTAGATGCTGAGTCTAATTGTCTGTCACGTGGTCCTCATGTGCGTTTGACTCTGACTATTCTGTATTACGTCATAGCCCTAACACCTTGACGTATCATGGTAAAAGTCATAGTGTACGTCATAGCCCTAACACCGTGACATCATGGTAAATTGTACGTCATAGCCCTAACACCTTGACTTATCATGATAAAAATCATATTGTACGTCATAGCCCTAACATCTTGACTTATCATGGTAAAAAATCATATTGTACGTCATAGCCCTAACACCGTGACGTATCATGGTAAAAATCATATTGTACGTCATAGCCCTAACACCTTGACGTATCATGGTAAGAATCATATTGTACTCATGACTAAGATGCCAATGCGTACTTCAGTCAAGGAAAAAGAAATGCCTAAGTATTTTGCGATGCAAACTAGTTTTAAAAAATTACTTTCCTTTACAGTCAATAAAAAAAATATGCACAGTAATTCCAGTAGAGATTAGGTGTTGTTAAAAAAAAATATACCGCACGTATATTCTTTAGGGTTCTAAAGAAACTTGTTCATTGAAAAGTGTATATTCGAAATCCAATAAAGTAGTTTCTCAAATACAAACTGCAATAAGTTTTCAAGTGTAAACATTAGTGAAATTATTTCAGAATAAAATGATTTTTTCCCCTGAAAACCACAAGAATGATAAGGTCAACGACACAGCTTCTTTAAAAGTGATCTGGCTCACTCAGCACATTTGCCACTGGGTCACAAAAGAGAGACTAGGACACGTCAATACAGCGCGTTTGTTGCGGCTAGACATAACCGACTCATGACGGCTGACATGACTGGCGGCTGGCACAGCTTATGTGTGACAGCTGACATGACAAACACTAGCAATAACGGAACTGCAGGTTGACAGTGGTTAGGTATACAGTTATTGAAGACAGGCTACATACATGTCGTCGGTGTCAATGGACATCCAGCACAAACAAGTGACTTGTCTGGGTATGAGATGGCACATCAAGACAGGAATGTCGTTGGCAATAGGTGCAATGGTAATACGATTAACTGTCTCCAACTGGCAGGAAGATTGACAGTAAATAATATAACGCATATTTTACCTACTTGCCTGGCTGTAAGCATCTCTGTACGTCCGTCCGTCCATCCATGTGTCTGTCCGTCTATATGCACGACAACTAAGAGTTAGGTGACGTGGCTATGTTCTTAAATACAACAGGCAGCAATAGGAATATATCAATGAGGAAAAAAAATAATAAAGGCAATCTTGGAATACATACGAATGCATTTGAAGTCATTGTCTTGAAGTTCTGATATCTCCGCATTCTTGAGGTGGGGCGGGTGGGCACACTCCGTGAAGAGCGCTAAGTCCGAGTGCTTCCGCAGCCATCTAGCGAGCCACGCCAGGTGGCAGTCACACACCAAATGGTTGTCGCTGATGCGCCTGTGAAAGATTCAATTTTATCGCTCTAAGTGTCTTTCAACTCAAAACGACTGAAAAGATTACAATTAAAATCACATCCTACTACGCTTTGTATATTGTGGTAGCCTTAGAAATTGGGTCAGGATGTTCGTTCGCTCGGACACGCAACATTTATAGTACTCATCAAAGGGAGGTAAGTAGCTTTTCTTCAAATATTGTAATGTGAATCACTACTGCAGATATATGTCATATATTCGATGTTTTAAAGACAATTTTGCCGGTTGTCCTCTGGTTCTTCTGTTTAATGTCCGCTTCCACGTTCGTCATTTCGGAGACTTCTGCCGGTTACTTCTAAATACTGGATATGGAAATCAAAGCAAAACTATGTCACGTGTGCGTAAAAATAATGACGAACATTTTTAGATGCAGCAGACAAAAGATGACGCTAAAACAGTTGTCGAACACAGTTTATGACATTGGTGATGTTTCATGCTATAAAGCACTTGAATTTTCCCACATTTTCAAATGTGTGCATTCCATTATCTCGTTTAAAGTAGATTCTGTCAGAATACTCTTTATATGTGTGTGTGTGTGTGTGTGTGTGTGTGTGTGTGTGTGTGTGTGTGTGTGTGTGTGTGTGTGTGTGTGTGTACAACTTTACGCCAATAACATTAACACTTTAAAAAAATCACACTGGATAAAGACAACAAATAATAGCTCACATTTGTCAGAAAAGAATCAAATACAGAACAAAGTTAATATAATAAGCATAAACAACATTTTGACTAGCGAAGTAGGAGAACAGAACAAAGTTAATATAATAAGCATAAACAACAAAAACAAAGGCAACAACATTAGAGCAGCGAAGTAGGAGAACAGGAAAAACATGATCGGTAGAGTAGAACTATTTTTTGTATTCCCCCCCACTACATTCCTATCCCATCAAAGAATGTTTCTACATTCCTTTTCCATCAAGAAACATTCCCACATTCCTATCCCATCAAATAACGTTCTCAAATTGCTAATCCATCAGTTATAATGTTCCTATATTCCTATTCCATCAACGAACATTCCCACATTGTTAATCCATCAGTTAACGTTCCCACATTGTTAATCCATCAGTTAACGTTTCTACATTGTTAATCCATCAGTTAACGTTTCTACATTCCTATTCCATCAACGAACATTCCTACATTCTTATTTGTTCACGGAAAATTTTTAGTCTTATTCCAGTATGGGCGTTTTCGCATTTCTATTTCCATTATTTAAAAATTTCTGTTCGTATATTTCAATGCTCCAAAGTTTTAATTTATTATATCCATTTTGCAACATTCTTATTCAAGTTTTGATTTTTCCAGCTTTCATATTTTGAGAGAGTGGCTTCTAGCACTTCTCTTATCACAAAGAGTCTTTGCATTTCATTTTACACCGGGTTTTCCAACATCTCTATTTATAGCGCAAATATCCATAATTTATTTCCATCCCAATAAAGAGTGTTCCAACGTCTTTATTCATAGCAAACATCCACAATTTCCATCCCTATACAAAGTGTTCCAACATCTCTATTTTTAGCGCAAACATCCACAATTTCCATCCCTATACAAAGTGTTCCAACATCTCTATTTATAGCGCAAACATCCACAATTTCCATCCCTATACAAAGTGTTCCAACATCTCTATTTATAGCGCAAACATCCACAATTTCCATCCCTATACAAAGTGTTCCAACATCTCTATTTATAGCGCAAATATCCACAATTAATTTCCATTCCTATAAAGAGTGTTCCAAGATCTCTATTCATATTGCGAACATTCACAATTAATTTCCATCCATGTTTCATAATTAGTGCTGTATTAGGATTACTATTAATTTAGAATAATAATGAAATATATGTAATTTTAATATAATTTATTCATTAAACTAATGTTACTATCAATAATACACAAACTAGGCAAATGTTACTGCGTATAATACGGCCACAAGACTAAAATTAATCATTACACGGGTATAATACCATTGTAACTATAAATAATACAGACTTGGGACTAAAGTAACTATAAATAATACAGACTTGGGACTAAAGTAACTATAAATAATACAGACTTGGGACTAAAGTAACTATAAATAATACAGACTTGGGACTAAAGTAACTATAAATAATACAGACTTGGGACTAAAGTAACTATAAATAATACAGACTTGGGACTAAAGTAACTATAAATAATACAGACTTGGGACTAAAGTAACTATAAATAATACAGACTTGGGACTAAAGTAACTATAAATAATACAGACTTGGGACTAAAGTAACTATAAATAATAAGAATAATGTTGGAATAAGCAATATGGAATCTAGACAAACTTTACTACAAATAAAACAGAAATCTATAAACCTATAAATAACACAGACATATAACTAATATTACTATAAATAAATAAAAGAGTAAATAATGTGCTGTGGAATTAAATTAATGTTATAAATAAGTATGAATTTAGAGTTAATATTAATATAATTTTATATAAAATAACAATAATGTAATATAAATAATACAGATTCGAAATAAATAAATATACATATATTATTTAGAATTAAAACTAATATTGATTTAAATAAATCGTTATAATATATATATATAGAGAGAGAGAAGTCGAAAGTGATAAATGAAACGGAGTTAAAACTAATAATAACAACCTATATAGAAGACTAATGCGATAAGTAAAACGGAAATCTAAAATGTTGCAAATGAACTGAGACATTAAACAGAACAAGATGGGAGAAAATCAACTTTGCTTTCGCCATGAGAACCAAACAAAAAAAAAACCACCCAATCATCGCTTCTCGGATGCAGCCCTACAAGTTAAACATATGCCTCCCAGCATGCATCTGGTCCAAAAAAAACTACATTATTTCCCTCTGACTCCTGCCACACAACTCGCAGCCGCTTTGTAAAATTGCAAAATTGCCTCCCCTGCTAAACTAAGTTGCCATAGCTAGCACTCCCGCGGCCTTGTAAAATCGTTTTCTTCACAGTTCTACACAGTTTACTACCGACTTACTGCAACAACTGCCACAGCTTCACACCTCTGGAAACCAATTTGCCTCCATAGTTACAACGTACAGGCTTGCATTAAAAATTATTTCACAATCACAACAGCTAGAAATAATGGGGACGGGAGAGAGGAGAGAATCTTAAACAGTCTTTCACACTCTGAGAATACTTTTCTTCCAAAAACATCACTGGCTTAGTACGCTGTCGAAATGTTTCCCTCGTTGTCATGTCGCTGTCGAAATGATTCCCTCGTTGTCATGTCGCTGTCGAAATGTTTCCTTTGTTTCGACATGTCTCTGTCAACCCATCTTTCTCCTTATTTGTTGCAATGTCGCTGTCCACCCGCCTTTCTCCTTATTTGCTGCAATGTCTCTGTCCACCCGCCTCTCTCCTTTTTTGCTGCAATGTCTCTGTCCACCCGCCTTTCTTCTCATTTGTTGCAATGTCTCTGTCCACCCGCCTTTCTCCTTATTTGTTGCAATGTCTCTGTCCACCCGCCTTTCTCCTTATTTGCTGCAATTTTAATATTTGTATACAACCTCTGTACAAGCATTCTTGCATAAATTATCAATTCCTCCTCATAACCTTTACCTTGAAACCGCTGTAGTTATATCCATATTTCGCTGTATGCCATGCTGTTGCTTTCAAATTTACCCCACCCTATTTCTGAAATGCAAAAGTAAGCACCCCTCCCCTCTTTCTGAGAAACATTCCATCCCTCTTCCTGAAATACAAAATAAGCACCCACCCCCTTTTCCTGAAATAGAAAGTAAGCACCCTTCCCCTTCTTCAAATAAAAACAAGCAAATTCGGAATTCTTTACCACGGTAACGCCATCAAGGTGCCGATTTTCGCTCCAAAAGATTTTAAAATGCCAACCGGTTGCAGATCATGTCAATCGCGATTTGACTATTGACATCTAGTTCAGTCTAAACTGCCAATCTTGTTCAGTTCAACCTGTCAATTACATCCAGTCCCACCTGTCAGTCAAGTTCACTCCAAACTGTCAATCACGTTCAGAAAAATATCAATCGGTTTCACTCCAACTTTTCGATCAACTTCAGTCCAAACTGTCAATCGCGTTCAGACAAATTGCCAGTTGATTTCATACCAACCTGTTGGTCTATTTCAGAACATCCTATCAACCATGTTCACACATGTAGCACGTCACCAACCTTGGTTAAAGATCAGACGCCGTTCAAACGTCGGACGCCCGTCACCCGACGTTCTTTTGGTTATGTTATCAGTCTGATCTGTCTGACCTGTCTGACCTGTCTGAAAGCGTCAACGCACATACACAGCAGGAAGCGGAATGCTTCGTAGGCGGGTATGCACAAAGATTTGCGTAGTGTAGTGTGTAGCAGTTTGTCGGTGTGAGTTGTTCTGAACGGTGAAGGTAAGATTATTCGAGTGAACCTCGAACTAAACGTTTGTCTTCTGGAATCTACGAATGGTAGGTAGACTTTTTCACCGGAGAGACAGAAGTGAAGTTCCATATTCTCAGCAGGATGGGGACAATTTCATTGCAAGTACTAACATTGATTTTTTTCTTCTTAAAGGGAAATTACCGTAAGTGAAACATGAGCCGGTGCTGGCAAAATTGTAGCATCCTGTTTAAAACTTAGAAGAGAAAAGTTCCGAAAGTGTGTAAACGTTAACGAAACACTAATTAATTTTTTTAAATTTACCAAATGGTGTTTGGATTATGACTGCTTTTTTCACTGTAATAAGTGATCAATCTGCAATTATCTTTCCTTTTTTTCTTAAATTTGTCAATCCGTGCACACAAACGTTCTAGGGTTTCTGAAGCCGCCCCAATCACAGGTTATTTCCCCTTGCACTATTCGAGAAAGTTGTTTTTAAAAGAATAACGTGGAAGCAATTCATAAACAAGCTGCACTGCAGCTTTTGATTTCTTTCCTCACTATAATTTTTCACATTTCAGTAACAACCACAACACCGTATGTAACGATCTTTCTTCGGGTGGGTAGATATGTGGTGGTGGTGGTGCTCAGAATCGGACTAGCACTTCAGGAGTAACAACCAGAAACGTGCTCAGAAAAGAAACAAAAATCTGAATTCAGTTCCACCGCTCTGCCCATCGTCAGGCGAATAGCCACGCCCTCGATTTGTCACACACGCACACACACACACACACACACACACACACACACACACACACACACACACACACACACACACGTAGATTTACTCTCTCTCTCTCTCTTTCACACACACACACACGTACATAGATTTACTCTCTCTCTCTCTCTCTCTTTCACACACAAACACACGTACATAGATTTACTCTCTCTCTCTCTCACACACACACACACAACTGCTTGAACGACAACACACACAGGTAACCGAATTCTAGAAGAGCGTTCAAGAGCCGCTATTCAGCAGATTCGCCACCCATGTAGAAATCAGCCGGGTTTACTCAAGTTCCGGGGACGCCTGACTAATCCTGCAGAGAGCACTTAATCCAGAACACACTTTCATTTCCACGCTAGGAGCAAAACAAAAAGGAGAAAGGTTGAATAAAAAAAACCAACATAAAATAAAACAAGATTTTCTATTGGTTAATGAAATCCGCGTGCCACCACTCTACATGAACATATTCCATACATAATGCAACCAGCAGCAGGGTTGTTATTGAAACTGCTTACAGTAGTGTGAACCTTTCGGAGAATTATATTATGCATGCGGGGTGACCTTTCGGGTCAATGAGGTCAGGTTATTCCCGATTCATTTGCTGTACGCTTTGCGAAGATCGCATTTAATGTTTCACTGATGGCGTATCCTGACTTTATCATCACACAGTGCTATGTTCCAGATTGTTCTGTTGTTAAGTGGCCAACGTTTTGATTCTATACGTTTCCTAGAAAAGTACAACTGAGAAAACTGTGGATTACACAAATTCTATACGTTTCCTAGAAAAGTACAAATGAGAAAACTGGATTACACAAATTCGCAGAAGCGAAGGCGCTCGTTTCATTTTACTGGACTGTTTAACTGTATGTTAGCAATCTAATATTTGTGACTCACCAACCACTTTATTTGACTATTTAACATACGTTAGCAATCTAATATTTGTGGCTCATCAACCACTTTATTTGACTATTTAACATGCGTTAGCAATCTAATATTTGTGGCTCATCAACCATTCTGCTGAACTTTGTGAAATATTAGTTGATTTTTATTTATTGTAATGCACATTTTAGGAAGTTAAACGTCATTCACATATGTATTGTAATCTGAACACTGATGTATAGACAGGATACTAGTTTTAGCATGTAACACTAACACTGTGCTTACACAGGATACTAGTTTTAGCATGTAACACTAACACTGATGCTTACACAGGATACTAGTTTTAGCATGTAACACTAACACTGAACTGGTGGGAAGATAATTTTGCTGCACTTATTACTAGTAATAGTGATTTTCATTACATACCAAGCACACATATCAATACAACAGATCTTCTTAATTAAAAAAATAATCTAAAAACACCTCATAAATGATTCATAGCATTAAGCTTCATGTTAATTTTCTTCTTACTATTTATAAATTGTGTAAAAGACATCACAGCATTATCAAGGTTTCCAGCAAGAGGAAGAAAGTGTGAATATGTATTAATTACCAACGGATTAATTTGGATGTTATTAATTATAATAGCAGAGTACTTTTGCTTGTTTGATACTGCATTCCTGACAATTACATTTTTCTTTTGAGGCATACATTGAAACAAAATATCTAAATAGTAATACTTTTGGGGTATACATTGAAACAAAATATATAAATACTTATAGCTTTGGGGTATACATTGAAACAAAATATCTAAATACTAATACTTTTTGGGTATACATTGAAACAATATCTAAATACTAATACTTGAACAGCGCAATAAAAGAACTCGAGCTGGTCTATTCAAGTACTGTCATAATTTTTTAACTTTTGAAAACTAAACACTACATTTGAGTCATTTTCCTTTATTTTATCTTCCTCGTGTGACACACTTTTATTGACCTTCTTACGCGTATTGATAACCTTATGTTGGAGAAGAAAGTGGATGGATGGGAGCTTGCTAAATATAGATTAAAAGTAGGATTTGTCTTCTCCTTTCAAAAGAAGTTTTCCACTCATGGAAACATTTTGAGACTGTAAATGTTGTTGATATTGTGGAAGAGAGGAAAAGTTTACAGTACCTGCATACCCGCCAAGTGAGAGTAAGTGGTGTCTGTTTGAGGATCATTAATAAAATAAATTAAGATTCTCATCACTTGTAATTGGTTATGAAAGATAAATTAATAATAATAATCATTTTTATTAACTATGTGGGCGTACCTGTCACACACAGGGTCATGACATGTACAGACACAACATGCACAGGGTCATGACATGTACAGACACATGACAAGAACAGAGATAGCAAGCAAATAGTCATGACAAGAACAAAGACACAGCGAGAACAGGTTCATTTAATTTTTAATTTTAGTCTCATCATTTTTCAGTTACAGTATTAATAAAGCAAGACCGACAGTTTGAAAATAGGTACAAGATTACAACAGGGTCATGACTAGAACTGAGACATGACAAAAACAGGGTCATGACAAGAACAGAAACAGGACAAGCACAGGATCACAGAGACTTGGAATGCACAAGGTAGTGACAGTAAGAGGGTTCTGGTGAAATCAGCAAAGCTCGATGGATCATTGTTAAAAAAAAAAAAAGACCAAAGCATGGAAAGTACCGTTTGACAGTTTTATAATGATATGTATTAATTGTAAAAACACAACTTCTTTGGAAGAAAATATTTGTCGCCAAACAATTCCTTTAGTAAGCGAGAACATGTATATCACATTTTCAACTCCCAAATGAAACACAAATACCATTACTCAAATGGCAGACGTAAAAATATACATAACTACATTTTTTTCTTCATCCTGCGGCCCTGAGCCCCCCCCCCCCAAAAAAAAAATTTTTTTAAAATTACCCCTCTCAATGCTCTTAAACGCAGAATGGCACTAAAACCGAACCGAATTTAAACACAGTGCAATTAGCGCTAAAGAGATAAATATGAATACAAAACATAGCCCATCTATTACTTTACCTTCGTGTTTATTATTTCCTACGGTGGGAAAAGTAGACCGCACAAAATATCTTAGGGATAATCTAAAGACATCAGCCCCAAAGCAACGCCAGAAGATAAAACTAAAGAATAAAGACGATTCCATGTTGAGAACTGTGTTGAGAGCCAAGAGGATATCTGTAAATTGCCTGAAGGTCTCATTAAGAAATATAATTTGTTTCTCTGTTTGCTGTTCGCAGGTAATCGTAGGGTCTGTTGACGCCCAAGGCAGTGCCAGGTAAAACAAACAAGACAAATTATTTGTGGCGATTGTAGAGTTCCACTGCCAATGCTGATCGTTCGCACGTGCGTCTCGCGACCTCTCTGACGCGTGCAAGATGTTACCAGTGCACCGAACGAACCGACATAATGGCAGACTAAACATCTTTGATATAAACAGACAAACAGAAATATACTAATGATGAAGAGTAGCACTGAGGGAATGGATATGGTTTCACACCCTTTATCAACATTCACTCTTCTATCCAGTCAGATATGTTTCACATTTGTGTGTTCTGTTAGTGTTCCTATAATTCTGCTGTTTAATTAAATATCTATTTCACATTTGTATGTTCTCTCAGTATTCCTACCACTCTTCTGTCCAATCAGATATGTTTCACATTTGCGTGTTCTATTAGTACTCCCATTACTCTTCTGTCCAATCAAAAAAGTGTTTCGCAATTGTGTGCTTCTCTTAGTAAAAAATAAATTTTTATGATTACTCCCCCCTTTTTTCCGTGACACTTACGTCTGAAATTATTTCGACGATTATAATCGTCAACCATTCTCTTTCCGCCCCATTTCTCCCCAGTGCATGCTGCAACACTTGGCGCGCGCGGACACTGTGTAGTGTAGTGCGCTTTGACTGAGAAGAGCTTGACAAGGCAAAAGTTCTAGCATGCAAAGCAATCCTGAGATGAAATCCACTCCCGAAGACTGACTACACTTTGCAGCTTTCTGCAGTCAACTTCTGGCGAGCGCGATGATTTAAGATTTCACTAATACTAGTAATCGTGACCTGAATACAGTCTCGGTTCGCCCATTGTTTCAAGCGCACACAAGCCGCACGACTGCACGACAACTTTCAGAGAAGGCCTGTGTTTTTGACCATTAACGGTCGGATTTTATAACAGATGAATGGTGTTGTCGGTGATTAAAATGTAGTGTAAATTATTTTAGAATGTGCTTTGAATTGCCAAAGTGTTACATTTCCTCAATATTAATTCTTCTATGTGATTGGAAATATTAATTACTTTACTTTAATTTTACGGTTTATTTTAAAGCTATAATTATATTGTTTCTTTGTAATTTATCTTCTTTCTTTGCTCAACTAACCTACTTATCCATCTCAACTTACGAATACTATTATGTAGCAAATATAATATTGTAAATTATCAAAGCAAATTATTATTTTCAACAATTTTCTAAATTACAACTAGAGTTACTTCCCCATAGAAATCAATGAAGTTCCTATGTGCGGCACTTGTAGCATAAAGAATCATGATACAATTCACGAGAGTTATTATGTCTCGAAGAACTGAATTACTCCTTTAAAATTATCTCGTGCCAAGAATGAAAGAAAAACAAACAAAGGATGAAATTGAGGGCTGGACATGTTTTCCATCACAACCTCCTTCCCCGCGTAAGAATTTTAGTACTAATACCTGACGCATTAAGCACTATTAGAGTGGAGAAAAAACCTAATGTTCAACTGTAAAATATGAAAAAAAGTAAAATAAAGTAAAACGTCAATTGAAAATGCATCTGTGCGTCTGTGATTATCGTTAATGGCGAAGTGGGAACTGAAATGCGGTTTCTAGAGCACGTGCCTTCACTGGTAAAACAGTTGTCACTGATGTGCACACTTTTAAAAAAGAAGAGAAGAAGAAAACAAATTTCACGTTGACTTACCTTTTAGTGTTTTGCATCGTAATGTTTCCACTATAATTTTATTATTTATTTAAAAATTAAACTTTTCTTTGAATAACATGTTTGGCAGGAAACAAAAATCACTGATACAAATGCAGCAAGAACAGCAAAAAAACAAATCCAACAAGAACAACAAAGAACAAATACAAAAAGAACAAAATAAAAAAACAAGAAAACAAGCAACAAACACAACAGGAACAACAAACAACACAAAGAACAAGAATAACAAATACAATAAGAACAGCAAACACCAAATACAACAAGAACAACAAACAACACAAAAAACAAGAATAACAAATACAATAAGAACAGCAAACACCAAATACAACAAGAACAACAAACAACACAAAGAACAAGAATAACAAATACAATAAGCACAGCAAACACCAAATACAACAAGAACAACAAACAACACAAAGAACAAGAATAACAAATACAATAAGAACAGCAAACACCAAATACAACAAGAACAACAAACAACACAAAGAACAAGAATAACAAATACAATAAGAACAGCAAACACCAAATACAACAAGAGCACCAAATAGCAAATACAAGAAAAACAACAAACAAATACCACAGAAACTTTTTAAAAAAGCCAATGACAAATACAACGGGAAAAAAACAAATACAAGAACAACAAACAAATACAAGAAGAAGCAACAAATGCAACAAGAACAAACACTGCATACAGCAAGAATAACAACCAACCAACACAACAAGAACAACAAACGCTAACCTCATAGCAAAATTACTGCTAGAGATGATGTACAGCCAATTTGACCCGGGGTGCTCAAACTAAGGTAAATATATTTGCTATAAGGTAAATATATTTGCTATACTAAGGTAAATATATTTTCTATAAGGTAAATATAGTTGCTATACTAAGGTAAATATATTTGCTATACTAAGGTAAATATATTTGCTATACTAAGGTAAATATATTTGCTATACTTAGGTAAAGTTATGTGCTATAATGAGGTTTACTGGTTTTCATTAATTGTGTAACGATACACAAATCAACTGACAATTATTCTCATTAATGTCTTAACGATGCATGAATCAAATGACACTTATTCTCATAATGTCCTAACGATGCTTGAATGAACTGATAATTATTCTCATTAATGTCTTAACTATCCATGAATCAAATAAAAAATTATTCTCATTAATGTCTTAACTATCCATGAATCAAATAACAACTATTCTCATTAAGGTTTAACAATTCATGAATCAAATGAAAATTATTCTCATTAAGGTTTAATTGATCCATTAGCTAAGAAATGAGCTATTTGTTTCTCCGAGTAATTAAGCAATGCACTAGTCCAAGGATTCTCAACCGTAGGGGGGGGGGATTTGAGGGTTTAGAGTGGGTGAGTGGGATTGGGACCACAGACTCGAGACCTTCCGTAATATTTATCTTTCTAGAAATTACAATCCTAGAGATTTTACAAAACCTACAGGTGCTAATGACTAAACAATGCAAGTTCATGGACAATATAAATTTCGGTTCTAATGATTAAACAATGAGTAAGTTAGCAGATAATGCATGTGTCTATGCTAGTCGAAAGGGTGTATGACCCTCAAAGTAGGGGACAAGAGAACGCCCAAATGGGCGTATGACCCACAGAGTAGAGGACAAGAGAAAGCCCAAATGCATATGACCCCCAGAGCAGGGGACAAGAGAACGCCCAGATGGCATATGATATGCAGATTAGGGGACAAGAGAATTTCAAAACACGACAGATTTATTACAAGCAAAATAAGTCAATATTTATACAATTCGGGGTGAAGAGAACGAAATTTTAGTTTCCAAAGGTGAAAGTTAAGACAAGTGTTAAGATTCAAGAACTGACACTCATTAAGTCGTATTTAAATCAAAGGTGAAAGTTAAGACAAGTGTTAAGATTCAAGAACTGACACTCATTAAGTCGTATTTAAATCAAAGGTGAAAGTTAAGACAAGCGTTAAGATTCAAGAACTGACACTCATTAAGTCGTATTTAAATCAAAGGTGAAAGTTAAGACAAGCGTTAAGATTCAAGAACTGACACTCATTAAGTCGTATTTAAATCAAAGGTGAAAGTTAAGACAAGCGTTAAGATTCAAGAACTGACACTCATTAAGTCGTATTTAAATCAAAGGTGAAAGTTAAGACAAGTGTTAAGATTCAAGAACTGACACTCATTAAGTCGTATTTAAATCAAAGGTGAAAGTTAAGACAAGTGTTAAGATTCAAGAACTGACACTCATTAAGTCGTATTTAAATCAAAGCTAAACGTACGTTGCAAAAAATAAAAGATTTTTATTTTTAAATGACATGAGCGCTGCAGTCAACTCAAAAGGAAAATCAGTAAAAGAGTCTTTAAACAAATAAAAATAAACTACAAGAAAACATGACTACATGTAAAATGAAAAAAAGAAGACATGGCTATATGTAAAATAAAAAAGACATGGTTACATATAAAATAAAAAAGGAAGACATGACTACAGGTAAAATTTAAAAAAAGGACATGGATACAGGTAAAATAAAAAAGGAATACATAACTACAGGTAAAATATAAAAAAAGACATGGATACAGTTAAAATGAGAAAAAGAAAGACAGAGCTACATGTAAAATGAAAATAAAAAACGAACATAAGAAGGCAAGGTCACAGAACTTATGTAAATGATAGAACAAGAACATGAAACATTGCCTACAGAATCTGCAAAACATGAAACATTGCCTACAGAATCTGCAAAACATGAAAAGAAGAAAACATAACACTTAAAACTCAAAGTTAAAGAAAAGAAAACATTACTTAAAACTCAAAGTTAAAGAAAAGAAAACATTACATAAAACTCAAAGTTAAAGAAAAGAAAACATTACTTAAAACTCAAAGTTAAAGAAAAGAAAAACAATTCCTTAAAATACCCGACGTAAAGGAATGAAGAAAACATAAAACATTACTTACAAAACTCGAAGTAAAGGAATGAAGAAAACATAAAACATTACTTACAAAACTCGAAGTAAAGGAATGAAGAGAACATAAAACATTACTTACAAAACTCGAAGTAAAGGAATGAAGAAAACATAAAACATTACTTACAAAACTCGAAGCAAAGGCATTCCTTCAAACACGTCCTGGGGTAAAGATGTCAGATTGTTATCACTTAGAGTCCTGCAAATCCCATCACAATATCAAAACAAAATAAAATCGTGTCACAATACCCTTAAATAAATAATCATACGAGTAACTTAAAGAAGGCAGACTTGATTTAAGAAGAGATAATATGGAATAAAGAATAAAAAAATAAAAAAGTCAAATGAAGACTTTATTACGTGAGATATTACCCAAGCATAATTATTTACTGCCACAAAGCAGTGTTTACAACAGACGTACATATGCATATACGCCCAGGCAAACACAAGCACACACGCGCGCGAAAATACACACACAGAGTTTGCAATTACTCTGAAATATTAAAGAAGAGATTATAAAAAAGCCGTAATATCAGAAGAATGACGTCAGAAAGGATAAACGTCACGCACAAAGAGAAGAGAGAGAGAGAGAGAGAGAGAGAGAGAGAGAGAGAGAGAGAGAGAGAGAGAGAGAGAGAGAGATGGAGTAACTAAAGGAAAATGTGAGGAAAATTGAGACGTGAAGGAGTACAGTAAAAAACAAGGAAACAAAAAGGAGACTGACTACACGCGGAAAAGAGAGAGAGGAAGCTGAAGAGATTTGACCTGGTCTTGTAGTGTTGCAAATGCCACAGGCACAAAAAGCAAAGGGAGAGCACGCAATTACAATCGTAAACATTGTATATGAAAAATGTACATATTTAAAAAAATATATTCCTAACAATAATATACAGCAGGCTAATTCAGTAAATTCTAGTTACACATTAAGCAAGCATCAGAGGCAAAGTCTACATGTAAATAAGTAAAGTTTGAAATCTTTATTCACAAAAAAATGTAACTTCATTTTCATCTACATATTTAACAGATGTCAAATAAGGAACGAAATAGACATATAATATCAATAGTAAATAAAAATGACGAAAACAGACAGGCAGACAGAGAGCAAGGACAAAAAGAGAGAGAGAGACAGGCAAAGGAAGAGACAAATAAAGACTGAGAGATAAACAGAAAGACACACATGCACACAGATACAAAAACAAAGAGAGAAATACAGAGAGAAACGCAAAGACAGAGAGAGAAATACAGAGACAGAGAGAGAAATACAGAGACAGAGAGAGAAATACAGAGACAGAGAGAGAAACGCAAAGACACAGAGAGAAATACAGAGACAGAGAGAGAAATACAGAGTGATACAGAGACAGAGAGAGAAACGCAAAGAAAGAGAGAGAAATAAAGAGACAGATAGATACAGATACAGAGACAGAGAGAGAAATACAGTGATACACACACAGAGAGATAAATAAATACAGAGAGATACTGGGACAGAGAGAGAAATAGAGTGAGAGAGAGAAATACAGAGACAGAGATACTGAGACAGAGAGAGAAATACAGAGATGAAGAGAGAAATACAGAGACAGAGAAATAAATATAGAGATACAGAGACAGAGAGAGAAATACAGAGAGTTTGAGATACAGAGACAAAGAGAGAGATAAAGAGACACAGAGAGATAGAGATACAGAGACAAAGAGAGAAATACAAGACAGATGCAGAGACAAAGAGAGAGAGAGAGAGATACAAAGACAATCACAGAGACAGAGATACAGTCAAAGGGAGAGAGACAGAGATAGCAAGACTGACAAGAAATTCAGAGTGAAAATCAATGGAAACATGCCAGAAGGAAAGAAAAAGTATATATTCTTAATAATAAGAATTGTAAGAAAGCAATCAGAAAAATAAAGAAATATATTCTCGATAATAAGAACTGTAAGAAAGCAATCAGAAAAAATATTTTTTCTTAGAAATATATTCTTGATAATAAGAATTATAGCAAAGCAATCAGAAAAAAGAAATATATTCTTGATAATAAGAACTATAGCAAAGCAATTAGAGAAAAGAAATATACTCTTGATAATAAGAATTATAAGAAAGCAATCAGAAAAATAAAGAAATATATTCTCGATAATAAGAACTGTAAGAAAGCAATCAGAAAAAATACCATGACACAAACTAACGGGAGGAGTAAGACAGAAAGAAGAGAATGACAGAAAGACTAAACGAGAAAACAAAAAAACAAAAAAAAACTTTTTTGCAGCTGAACAATGACGAGTTCTTCTTTTATCACTCGCAAAAAAAATAGTGCCAGTGGTTCTACCAAGAAAAACATCCCAGCTTTCGCTCTGGAATCTAAGAGAGTATACTGCTTGTTCCAGTAAAAGAAAACCAAAAAAAACACCTGAATCTGGACCAAACGAAATAAAAACAAAGTGTTTATCTGATACTATTCTGCGAATTAATTAGACGGCCATGCTCAATTCATACATCACTGGTAAAGAAAGAACAAACGGTAGGTGGGCGTGTCTTCACATTCAATAGGTCTGTTACTTGTCACGGACAAGGAATCAAAGGTCAGTGGTGTGTTGTAAATGAATCAGATGACCTATTGCTCATTGTCACGGACAAGAAAGGTAAAACTTAAAGGCGTAGAATCCCAAATGAGACACCAATAATATTCATTCTTATTACGCGCGCGACACACACACTGATACACAAAAACATAATAATTATGCCCACTGCAGGCTTTTGTAATGCATTAAATCACAACAGGCCACTAAAGTTATGTAGTGTCGAGACTGATATTATACACTTTTGATAAAAATTTGAAGTCTGTGGTTATCATAATGTACTATCCTTTGTGTATAAGTGTGTATGTAAATTTATTTTCCTAGCATAAGCAGAAATATATTCCTTGTGTTAACAGAAGCAAAAAAAAACATTTCTTGAACTGATATAAGCAGAAATGATGTCATCGTGTGGACATCGTTAAAGACGGATTGACTGTTTAAAAAAAAATCATAAAAGCAACAATAAATCTAACCACAGTATCGATAAAGCAGAAATTGATTTATCAAGTCGATAATAACGAAACAGATTCATTACACTGGCAGACACTTGCAATGTTAAACTATCGACAAAAGCTCGCTTGATTTAACCATAAATCGATCCATTAAACATACTCAGCAAACCATATTCAGTGCATAGAAGAAAGTATAAATTGAAATTATGCATTGGTATCGTTTTCCTTATCATTAAATTGCTTTCAAATGAACATTACATTAGTATATTGCTTATCAGTGTGTATGTCGATCCACTGAGTGATTGACATACAGTAAAGGCTTGCGCGTAATTCTTTTTAACCTAGTGCATTCAATGCAATAACTTTGGTAAGTGTTGAATATTGCAGGTTATAATTGAGCTGGCGCTTCGCATTACAGGTCATAATTTAGCTGGCGCTTCGCGTTACAGGTCATAATTTAGCTGGCGCTTCGCGTTACAGGTCATAATTTAACTGGCGCTTCGCGTTACAGGTCATAATTTAACTGGCGCTTCGCATTACAGGTCATAATTTAACTGGCGCTTCGCATTACAGGTCATAATTTAACTGGCGCTTCTCGTTACAGGTCATAATTTAGTTGGTGAACTTCACTACAGGTAACTGTTTCAGCGATGTTTTATGTGACGTCATCGTTATTTGTGTATTTTTGTCACAGCAGAATATTATGGGCTGGAGCCGACCGCGGTAAATCATTGCTTAGCTGGTATTTTCTGTTTTGTTTGTAAATATTTAGCTGGCGTTGTGCTCTGATGATGTATATTTGGTTGTTCTCTGCTCCGCAGGTCAATACATGGCTGGCGTTTTGTTCTGTAGATGAATATTACCTGGGTTTTGCTTTGTAGGTGTATATTTACCTGGCGTTTTGTTCTATAGATGAATATTAACCTGGCGTTTTGTTCTATAGATGAATATTAACCTGGCGTTTTGTTCTATAGATGAATATTAACCTGGCGTTTTGTTCTGTAGATGAATATTAACCTGGGTTTTGCTTTGTAGGTGTATATTTACCTGGCGTTTTGTTCTATAGATGAATATTAACCTGGCGTTTTGTTCTATAGATGAATATTAACCTGGCGTTTTGTTCTATAGATGAATATTAACCTGGCGTTTTGTTCTGTAGATGAATATTAACCTGGGTTTTGCTTTGTAGGTGTATATTTACCTGGCGTTTTGTTCTGTAGATGAATATTAACCTGGGTTTTGCTTTGTAGGTGTATATTTACCTGGCGTTTTGTTCTATAGATGAATATTAACCTGGCGTTTTGTTCTGTAGATGAATATTAACCTGGGTTTTGCTTTGTAGGTGTATATTTACCTGGTGTTTTGATTTGTAGGTGTATATTTACCTGGTGTTTTGATTTGTGGGTGAATGGTTACCTGGAACGTTGCTCTGTAGGTGAAATGTAGTGGCTGATTAGCCGTGCAACCAGAGACGGAAAGAAAATGCATACATACTTATTAACAATAAATATTACAAGAACAGAAACTTTGTACAGCCAGGTTAAACATGAAGCCGAAAAAATAATCAAGTAAAAAAGTAACAAACGAACAATTCATGTTCAGCAGCCAGCTATGCACATGTAGCAGAAATACATGCTTCCGTTTATCAGTAGCCAGCTATGCACATGTAGCAGAAATACATATTTCCGCTTATCAATGTATCCCAGAAAATGGTGGAGAGACACCAGCAATGACTAAGAAGTTAAAGCGAGGAACACACAGGACGTCACTCCAGACCTGTTTTCTATTAATCTATTTATCAAACATGACACGTGACATGTGTCAGGCAACTCAAAGAGGTAATGGGCAGGTCTAGGGAGTCGAGGGTAAGGATAGAGACAATTGTCTGTCTGCATCAGGAAGCAACCGAACACTTTGATATTTGACGAGTGCAGGGTGATAAAAATTAAAAAAATAAAATCAGGACAAAATCGTTCCTGTGTTGGCTGGTAGAAGACAAGCTTTAACTTAGCTCGTGTGATAGCTTCTTTTCTTATATCACTTCTCTATGTGCCCTGGCCGTGTTATTTATGTGCTATACATGTGTTTTAGATTGACCTTGATTGCGTGGGGTCAACAAACAATTCAGAAGAATGCATCGAGGATTTAGATCAGTACATATTGATGCCACAATGGATGGGTACTAAAAAAACTGCTTTCAACAAAATAGCGTAACACATTCATTCCTAGCAAATTAAAAGGATACTTTAATAAATACTCTTAACATTAAATTTACGGTTAATTAATGTAACCTATTTAAACATATACAGTTAGACAATTGCCAAATAATTAAAAGAAATAGACCCCAAATTAATTAGAGAAATATAGACCCAGTCTTAAATTCTTCTCATTCATTAGATTAAATCACATATACCTTATTTTAATCTCCAACAGTTTTCGAAATAGTTTGATGGATTGGTGATTAATTAATAACCGGAAATAAACGCGATAAATTCTAACGATGAATGATTTCCAGCAACCGTTTTAGAACTCGACCTACTTCCGGCATTGCAAAAACGGAAACAATTGCACGTGACAAGCACACGGGTTGGGGTCAAGTGTGAGGTCACTCGTTCCTGTCTGACTTTGGACTTTATTATTATTGTTCCCTTTTCGCGGAACTGATGAGAAGTTATTTAACTATTGTCAAAACCAAGCCATCCATTGGGTGTTTTAGATTGTTACAGGTAATATTTTAAAACTGTAATATTTTAAAACATGCAATATTTTAAAACTGTACAACAACAATAACACACACACACACACACACACACACACACACACACACACACACACACACACACACTGATTTCAATTCACACGAATATATTATCTAGGAAATAATTAAGAGTAAAGTTTTTTCTTGTTTTTTCTTGTAGTGTCTCTAAGAGTTATATCTTTTAAGTTGATTTTTCATGAGTATATTTCTTATGAATGCATTGTATATAATCGTTTAATGTAGGAATCTATTTCTTGTGAATACGTTGTTTTTACGACAATCATTTACTGTAGGGGTATATTTCTTCCGAATACATTGTTTTATACAATTATTTAATGTGGGCATCTATTTCTTGTGAATACATTGTTTTTATACAATCATTTACTGTAGGAATTCATTTCTTATGAATACATTGTTTTTATACAATCATTTAGTCATTATGCTGCATAATACAAAGCAACAAAGTTCATAAAACTTGAAATGCTTTTCATTAATACGTTTAAGAATTAAACTTTAAATTTAAAAGTAAACAACGCAAAAATAAAAAATGTTCATCCTTGATATCACCGAAGGTAATAAATTCAAAAAGGATCTCTTTCTTAAAAATATAAAATTGAACTAAATTACAGAAAGTAAAAATAAAGGAAAGGAGAAAATACAAAATCGTAAAAGCAAACAAAACCTTTCTCATTTTTAGTCATACACTTCAATGATGGCATTTTCATTGTTCGGTTTTGTGTTCAAATGACCCACCTTTTACGTGACCTACATTTCGCATGAACAAACGCTAGAGAATAACTATATCGACAAATGCATAGTGTACATATTTCTCACTTACAGTCACACTCGTAAAACAGATTTTAAAGGATAACGTATACTTAAGTTCAAACAGAAATATATTCTTGAAATAAAATAAATAACGTTGTATTAGTGTATTATTTTTTTTTAATTTTGTACTGGCATGCCTGATAAATAGGGAAAATAAATTTATTCAGGAAATTATTTTTAAACTGGCTGTAACAAACAGACACATTTTAAACTTTTTTCTGTTATATCGACGTTAAATCCATTCGTTCATATACTAATTTTACCATCCATCCATCCGCTTATCTTGCAGTTTGTCTGTCCATCCATTTCATATATTTGATTATATTATTAGGGGGTATATTTTTTTATACTTACAAAATTTCCATCTTTTTCAGCCATCTTATTGATTCATCTGCTATACAGCTAATATGGTTGTGGTCCAACTGCCTGCACACGGAAAAAGAAGTAGAAAAATGAAAAAAAAGTAGAAAAATGAAAGTAAATGTTATCAATGCTGCAATAACACAGTAAAAGTGCAGCAAGAACAATAAAGTATCACATGAACCGAATGCAAGCAACAACATACATTTTGGAAGGGAGACCGGAAGTGAAAAGAATGGCATTTTAATTTCGAAAGTATTCTTTCTGGACTCAGTGGGAATTAACGCCTGTTGCAAAAAAATCTTTAAACAGAAATCAGAGTTGATTCTTATTTAACTTTCTGTACGGAGCTGCTTTTGAGACAACAAGTTATGTCATGCAATGGTGGAGGAGAAAGCAATCACAGGGCAAAACAAAAAGTGTTCAAAGCTCGTCCAACTCCAAACCAGGCAAAGAAATTACTTTCGTAGTCTGCAAATTACTATGGCAACTGCAGTACATCAGAGTTCTTAGTGCCGGCCTATAAACGAGCGTCAGAGTGAACATGTCAGTACATGCTGATTGGTTGGCAGCCATTGTCCAGCTAAACCTTTCTTTATTCACCCATTTTTCCTCGTGCAGTTCCACTCTGACTAACACTGAATGCAAACAAACAGACACGCATCTGTTTTACAGCTAAAGCAAACAACAACAACAACAAATTAGTAGAGACACATTAACTCGCGTACAAATACACGCACGCGCGGACACACGTACATCGGCATACATACCACACGCGCAAGCAAGCACCTACTACCGTCTGGCGTCGTTCCACAATCACATCAGAAGATGTTCCCGCCAGTAAATATGACGTATGTACTTACTATCTTCGCAGCTTTGGGCTGAAACCTTGCTTGCAATTTGACAAGCTGACAACTAAGTGGAGAAAACATTGTGTCATTGTTTGCAAGGATCTTTACCTTTCATTTTCTTTATTTCTTTTACAAGCGTTACACATCTATCGCATTCCATTGCAACAAGCGTTACACATCTATCTCAATGTAATGCGATAAACGTTTGGATTCGCGTAGAAAAACAAGCGTTACAAAAGGGAAGAGAATACATAAACCATTGCTCTCTCTCAGACTGAAAGGGGAGAGAATACATAAACTATTGTTCCCTTGCGAAATTAAAAGGGTGTAGGCTACAAAAATTATTGCTTTCTGATATGTAGCTTAGAGGTTGAAAGGGGAGAGAATGCATAAACTATTTCTAAATCTTGTGTAACTTGGAGGGTTGAAAGGGGAGAGAATACATAAACTATTTCTAAATCTTGTGTAAATTGGAGGGTTGAAAGGGGAGAGAATACATAAACTATTTCTAAATCATGTGTAACTTGGAGGGTTGATGAAAACGGTTTCGAAATGCTTCACCGTAGAAATGTTTGACGAAGTACTGCTACGCACGTACCACATACACACAACCCCACATTGCAGGCATGCATACATTCACACCACAAAAAAAAATGCATAAACATAAAACGACGGTCAAATGAAGAAGAACAAATTACGTTAGAGTGAAAAACAGGTCGTTCTGTATGATCGCGAGTGTGTACTGTGATGTGGAGTTGAGATGGGATCTATAGAGGTAAAGTGTTCGCGAGT